>CM051235.1:617101939-617416939 GCA_027917425.1 Gastrophryne carolinensis
GCTGAGGACGATGTTGAGGCCTTCCTAACTGTGTTTGAGCGTGCGGCTGAGCGAGAGAAGTTACCAGTCGCTGAGTGGGCAGAGGTAATTGCGCCCTATTTAACAGGAGAACCTCAAAAGGCCTACTATGACCTCAGTGAGCAAGAGGTTAAGGACTATACTCGGCTAAAAGCGGAGATACTTGCCCGGCTAGGCGTTACTACTGCGGTCCGTGCCAGGAGGGTACGCAACTGGAGCTACAGTTTGGACAAATCAGCGAGGTCCCAGATGTATGACCTGATCCATTTGGCGAGAAAGTGGTTGGAGCCAGACACTTCTACTCCTGCACAGATCCTAGAGAGGGTTGTGATGGATTCGCTACCTCCGAGCACTTCCTGCTGACCTGCAACGCTGGGTGGGACAAGGTGACCCTAAGAATGCAAACGAACTTGTCAACCTTGTGGAGAGGTTCCAGGCGACTGAGGACTACCTCCGTGATGTTTCTGCAGCATCTTCACCTCCCCGGAGTGCCAGATCTGTGCCATCAGCTGGTAAGAGACTTCCATTTATTGGGGGAGTGTGGAGGGGTGCTGAGGGAGGAAAAAGGGCTCAAGTGGTGTCTCAGGGGCAAAAGACTGGGGATGGTCCCGGGTGGCTAAGTGGCCCTAAAAAGGACTCCTTGCCAAGGAGACCAGGCTCTATCCAGTGCTGGAGATGCCATGAGACGGGACACGTGTCTGCCCATTGCCCTCTTACCACTGAGCCCATGGAATGTGAGGCTAATCGGCGTCAGTCGCTATTTGCGGAACCATCTTGTGTTGCAGTTCCTGGACTAGAGACTGAACCGCAAATCTGCAACATTACAATTAATGACTTTCCTGTTAAGGTGTTGCTGGACTCAGGAAGCCTCGTAACCTTGGTGCATGCCAGCCTGGTGGCTGGGGACTTTGAGTGTAAAAAGCATATGAGTGTTGTTTGTATACATGGGGATACAAAAGTGTACCCTATAGTGCTAGCTAAAGTCGGGACTGAACAAGGCACCGTACAATATGAAGTGGGTGTGGTTAAAAATCTCATGCATAACGTAATATTGGGGCGCGATTTTCCATTATTCTGGGCTCTCTGGGGAAAAAGAAAATCCCCCGAAAGGAGTGAGGATACTCCTAAGGTTGTTGCTTTACCCCCTCTAAGTGATAAAAGTGTGCAGGATGAAAATGATTGTTTTCCTTTGCAGGTCCTGGCTGGAGAGGAGGAGGCTCCTCCCACTGAGCAAAATATACCAGACTTAGAGGTGTCTAGGGATAATTTTGGGACTGCACAGTTACAGGACCCCACTCTCAAAAATGCGAGAGAGCAGGTTGCTGTCATGAATGGGGTACCTCAGGAACCAGATGCTGAGAAAAGATTTCCACATTTTTCTGTGACTAATGATCTTTTCTATAGAGTCACTAAGATTAAGGATGAGATTGTGGAACAGCTTCTGGTGCCTAAGCCGTACCGGCGTCAGGTGCTTGACATGGCACATAACCATGTTCTTGGGGGACACTTGGGGACTGACAAAACGCAGGAGAGGGTTCTCCAGAGGTTTTATTGGCCGGCGATATATGATGATATTAAAAAGTTCTGCGAGTCGTGCCCCACATGTCAGCTTAATGCCCCAGTGTCACATTTTCGCAGTCCTTTGGTTTCGCTCCCTGTTATAGAGGTGCCTTTTGAGCGTATTGCAATGGATTTAGTGGGTCCCATTGTAAAATCAGCTAGAGGACACCAGTATATTTTGGTGGTCATGGATTATGCGACCCGCTATCCTGAGGCTGTGCCCTTAAGAAACACCGCATCTAAAACAATTGCACGTGAGTTGCTTTATATGTTCTCTAGGACTGGAATCCCCAAAGAAATCCTGACTGACCAAGGTACACCCTTTATGTCAAAAGTGATGAAGGAGTTATGCAAACTATTTAAAACCTCACCCATCCGCACCTCTGTATACCACCCCCAGACGGACGGATTGGTGGAGAGATTTAATAAAACTTTGAAACATATGTTGAAAAAAGTGGTGGAAAAAGATGGTCGTGACTGGGATCATTTGTTACCCTACCTCATGTTTGCTATTAGGGAAGTGCCCCAAGCGTCCACAGGGTTCTCACCATTCGAGTTGGTCTATGGTCGTCACCCTAGGGGTCTACTGGACATTGCAAAAGAGACATGGGAGAGCGAGTCCACCCCTTACTGTGTTATTGAGCATGTAGCACAAATGCAGGACCGTATAGCCACTGTAATGCCCCTAGTAAGGGAACACCTCCAGAGGGCGCAAGAGGCCCAAAGTAGAATTTACAACCGGTCTGCAAGAATTAGGACGTTTAACCCAGGTGATAGGGTCCTTATACTAGTTCCCACTGTTGAGAGTAAATTCCTGGCGAAGTAGCAAGGTCCCTATGAAATTGTTGAAAAGGTCAGTGAGGTGAACTACAAGGTGCACCAACCAAGTAGAAGGAAGCCTTTCCAAGTTTACCACATAAACTTGATTAAGCCCTGGAAAGACAGGGAATCCTTGGGGGCGACAAATACTGTTAATAATTTGTCACAACCAATCCCTCCAGTCAAGGTTGGTGATACCCTATCAGTGTCACAGAAACAGGAGGCTCAGGAATTTTTACAGAAAAACAAAGACAAGTTTTCTGACCTTCCAGGGCGTACACACCTCATCTATCATCACATTGAAACTGAGCCTAGAAGCAGAGTAAACCTCAAGCCCTATAGGATACCGGAAGCACGTAGGGAAGCCGTATCTGCCGAGGTAAAACGTATGCTTGATCTGGGGGTAATTGAGGTGTCACAGAGTGAATGGTCCAGCCCGATTGTATTAATCCCAAAGCCTAATGGAACTTGGAGGTTCTGTAACGATTTCAGAAAGTTGAATGAGATCTCAAAATTCGATGCTTATCCTATGCCCAGGGTAGATGAGTTGATTGAGAAGTTGGGTAATGCCAGGTACATAACCACCCTCGATCTCACAAAGGGCTACTGGCAGATTCCACTTACTGATGAGGCTAAAGAGAAAACTGCATTCTCCACCCCTGATGGGCTATTCCAGTATGTAGTGATGCCGTTCGGGTTACATGGAGCACCTGTGACTTTCCAGAGGTTGATGGACTTGATTTTGCGACCACATTGTGATTACTCAGCTGCCTACCTCGATGATGTGGTCATTTTTAGCCCTGATTGGGAAAGTCACCTCTGTAAGGTACAGGCCGTATTGGATACCATAAGTGATGCAGGGTTGACCATAAATGCCGAGAAGTGTGCAATAGCCCTAGAAGAGGCCAAGTATCTGGGCTACATTATTGGAAGAGGGTTGATTAAGCCACAGCTAAATAAAATTGAGGCAATACAGAATTGGCCTAAACCCCTGACAAAGAAACAGGTCAGAGCTTTCCTTGGTGTTACGGGCTATTACCGTAGATTTGTGCCGAACTTTGCCTCAGTTGCTGCTCCACTAACTGACTTGACAAAGGGCGGAAAGAGAGCAATGATCACGTGGACTCCAGAGGCCGAGAAGGCTTTTCAAAGCCTTAAGTCTGCCTTGTGCCAACAACCTGTGTTAGTTACCCCCGATTTCAGTCGAGAATTTCTGGTCCAGACAGATGCTTCTAACACAGGCTTAGGTGCAGTACTCTCACAAGTAGTAAATGGTGAGGAGCATCCGGTGATGTACTTGAGTAGGAAGCTAACCCCGGCCGAGAAAAATTATGCCATTGTGGAGCGAGAATGTTTGGCAGTGAAGTGGGCCCTCGAATCCCTAAAATATTACTTGCTAGGCAGGAAATTCAAGTTAGTGACAGACCATGCCCCCCTAACATGGATGAAGTTAAACAAGGAGAGAAACGCAAGAGTGACTAGATGGTTTCTGTCCCTACAAAACTTTAATTTCACTGTGGAACACAGGCCAGGGAAATTACAGGCAAATGCCGACGCATTGTCGAGGGTACATTGTCTGTGGGGACAAAATGCTCAGCCCTCCGGTCTGAAAAAGAGGGGGGGGATATGTAGACATGTCACTGGAGAAGTGGTCGAGGGGGTGTACATTTCACCTAGGTTACTACGCTGGGTGAGATGGTAAGTCCAGGATTGATTTGTTTCTCAGCAGTGATATGCTGCTGAGTTGTTGTTTAATCTTGCTGGGCCTGGATTTATATGGAATGGCAGGTAGGTTTGGTAGAGGGACCTGTCATTCCACACCCCCCCGATCCAGTTTGGGTTTTGAATCAGGTGAGCTCTGATCCTAATTAGCCTGGGAAGGTAAAAGCTCTGCAGAGCCTGCAGGTTATTGCTCTCAGCCAGGAATGAACAGCCTGTGGGTGTTTGAAGGAAGCTGCGAACGCAGCCATTGCTGGAGCTAAAAACTCACCCTGCGATATCCAGGCGAACGCTGTGTTTTGAAAGTGTCAGATAGGTGAGAAGAACCTGTTAGTAAGCGCCCAGACGGGCTAGGTCTTTTATTTTGATTGTACCCAAAAGAAGCACGTTGTTGCTGTATATTTTGTTTGCTGGACTGTTTATGCCATGAATAAACGCCAAGACCTGCTTTTATAACATCTAAGTCTGCCGTGAACTGTGTCCAAACACACCATCCCCCGGGAAGATCCCTACAATATATATATATATATGTGTATATGTGTGTGTGTGTGTGTATATATGTGTGTGTGTGTGTGTGTGTGTGTGTGTGTGTGTGTGTGTGTGTAAATAAGCTAGCTACAGCTCTGCAGGCATAATCAAGAAGCTTGAACCGCTTTGAAAGCTGACATTTTCAATCTTACCGAGTTAGCCAATAAATGGTATTACCTTAACCTTGGATTTCTCATTTAACATGTGAAATTCCCCCCCCCCCCCAGTCATTTTCTGTGCCTTAATAAAAAAAGTTGGGCATGCTGATTCATTACTAGCGCCAGCTATCGGCAGATGAGCGTCTGTAAGAGCGACCGCTAGTAGACGCTGTGATCGGCCATCGGGTGCTGTAACAGAGCGTCTCAGTTACTGTAGCAACCTGGCCGGCATTGATGAATGTGATGTATGTTGGGCGTTATAACACCAGTACAGCGTTGCAGGGAGCGAGAGGTAGCGCCGGCTCATTGTGACCGACTCTCAGCGACTCACACCATGTTAAAAAAAAACAGACTCACGCAGCGTTGGCGCTCTGGATTGGGCGCTATAGCATAGAGCGCTAGACGCTGTGTGATTAAAGTCTGAACACACATATCCACCAGTAACAAAGCAAAAACACATGGAATGACATTGTTGTAACACTGGGACATTAACACTTTAGTGCCAGACCTGTAATGACAATTCTGCATAAAAATATAACAAGTCAAAAAAGTTTTCAAAAATGGCTTTTTCTAAGCCAGGAGACGTCACACAATGATTTGAGAGAAAAATATATTAAAAACAAAAACCCTTGTTTAAACAGAAGGTAATACCTGGTGCTCTGGAAGCTAGAGTGACGGCGCTATACGCTGAGCCGCCTGTAATAATACATGTGACGCTACATGGCGCTGTTAGAGGCTCTATACACTGAACCACCTGTAATAATACATGTGATGCTACATGGCACTGTTAGAGTCGCTATACACTGACCTGCCTGTAATAATACATGTGACGCTACATGGCGCTGTTAGAGGTGCTATACACTGACCTGCCTGTAATAATACATGTGACGCTACATGACGCTGTTAGAGGCGCTATACACTGACCTGCCTGTAATAATACATGTGACACTACATGGCGCTGTTAGAGGTGCTATACACTGACCTGCCTGTAATAATACATGTGACGCTACATGGCGCTGTTAGAGGCGCTATACACTGACCTGCCTGTAATAATACATGTGACGCTACATGGCGCTGTTAGAGGCGCTATACACTGACCTGCCTATAATAATAAATGTGACGCTACATGACGCTGTTAGAGTCGCTATACACTGAGCTGCCTGTAATAATATATGTGACGCTACATGGAGCTGTTAGAGGTGCTATACACTGAGCCGCCTGTAATAATACATGTGACGCTACATGGCGCTGTTAGAGGTGCTATACACTGACCTGCCTGTAATAATACATGTGACACTACATGGCGCTGTTAGAGGTGCTATACACTGACCTGCCTGTAATAATACATGTGACGCTACATGACGCTGTTAGAGGCGCTATACACTGACCTGCCTGTAATAATACATGTGACACTACATGGCGCTGTTAGAGGTGCTATACACTGACCTGCCTGTAATAATACATGTGACGCTACATGGCGCTGTTAGAGGTGCTATACACTGACCTGCCTGTAATAATACATGTGACGCTACATGACGCTGTTAGAGGCGCTATACACTGACCTGCCTGTAATAATACATGTGACGCTACATGGCGCTGTTAGAGGTGCTATACACTGACTTGCCTGTAATAATACATGTGACGCTACATGGCGCTGTTAGAGTCGCTATACACTGACCTGCCTGTAATAATACATGTGACACTACATGGCGCTGTTAGAGTCGCTATACACTGACCTGCCTGTAATAATTCATGTGACGCTACATGGCGCTGTTAGAGTCGCTCACCAGAATCGCCTTCATAAACGTGGTTTTGCGTACAGAGCCTGGCGTTCACCAGACGCTGCCTGCCGCTACGAGGCGCTACCTGGCGCTATCCCTTGATGAATAATCCCCATAATATATTAATGTATTTTTAGAGCCAGAACTAACTTTGTGCATTTCTACAATGTAAATAAAGCTTATACAAAGCTTATTTTTTTAGATACAGGCAAAACACACTGCGAACGATGGCGCCGAAACTGCAGATAGCGCCCCGCATATTTTGCTTGCTTATCTCTGATGCGCCTGACAGGAGATGGTTGTTCACTAAGGCAGAACCAAAGGGCAAACTTTTTTCCAGCCTACTGCCATATAAAGCGCGTGATGTTTTATGATGACGTGTGACTTTTAAAGTGGACCAGAACCCAGGATTTTGACTATCCTGGGTTTTGGGGTACTTTTCCCAGGGCTAGGCTCTCCCTGGGTTTTTTTTGTAATGAGCTTTGTTTATTAAATTTGACCAAACCTTGTGGTACTATAGGTTAAAAATATCAGTTTATTGAATCTGTCAAATTCATAAAAGGGAATTAGTTAGTGCAAGGTATGCAATAATACTTCTGATGTATTTACAAAATGATGAACTACAAAGAAATACTCGTCCTATATAGCAGCAGATCTAAGGTACTATGGCCCTTATTTAACAAGGGATAGCGCCAGGTAGCGACTGGTGAGCGACTGGTAATGACGGGCCCCGCCACAAGAACGCCGGCTCCCCACCACAATCACACATTTATCAAGCCGATCCTGCTTAGCGACTGAGATAGCGCCAGATAGCGAATCATTCATCATTTTTCCAGCCTCAGCCCACAGCGCCAGCGTCCGACCTTGAACAGCGACAGGTATGACCTCTCGCTACCTGGCGCTCTCCAATGCATTTCAATGGAACAATCTTAAAATATTCATAATTAATTGTTAATATATATATTTTTTTTTTTTAATGTGAAAAATTCTGTGACCACTTCTGCAATGTTAGATATTTTTTTTAAGGTAAAAAAAAAAAAAAAAAAAATTTGTGCAGAATTGATATTACAGGTCTGATATGAATGTATTCATATTACAAAATGTTTTTAGAAACTTGTTTTTTTTGGTTTACAAAAATATGGTTGTGGGGGTTAAAAAACTTTTAACTTTTAACCCATCGCCGCCAGCGCTCTGGGGTTTAAACAAGCATTTCACAGCGCGAGAATTTTTGGAGCGTGATTTGTTAATGAATATGGTGGGAGCCGGTCGCTATGGCCATTCGGTATCATGCGCACCCATACAGCGCAGAACCTGTCAAATAGCGACTCCTCACCCAATATTCAACATTACTGCACACCGACTGAGTCGCTGTCAACAACCGAACAACGGTCAAGCACAGCGACTACTAGCGGGCGCTGTGAAAATACTGCTACAGTCGCTCATCTGTCACTACCTGGCGCTATTAATGAATCGGCCTCCCCGCCTTTATTGTGAAATCATGTTTGCGATATAATGTACTGACGCTTACAATGTACATTTATTATATACATATCTTTCCTTGATCTAGGGCATTGAGAAAGCCCGAGAGGGGGCGAAACATGTATGCCTGAATATTGAAATATGATAGATCTAAGGAATGAAGTAATCAACACTATTTATCTATCTTTTATAAACTTGAAATTCATGTACCTCTGTATGACAAATTTATGTTAATTGACACGCATATTATTGCATAGCTTGCACTAAATAGGAGCAATTGACTCCCTTTTATGAATTTAACAGATTCAATAAACTGATATTTTTAACCTATAGTACCACAAGGTTTGGTCATATTTAATAAACAAAGCTCATTACAAAAAAACCCAGGTAGAGCCTAGCCCTGGGAAAAGTACCCTATGATTGGAGCGTAAATATGTACCAACTTAGGTAATAGAGGTGGGTCCCCACAAAAAATTAGGAACACCATTTGTGGTTTTTCCTTATAGTATTGGTATCCTGGGTTTTGGTCCTTGCCAGCCGGGGAACCCCGATCGAAATGCCCCGCTGTGTGAAACACCCCAGGTTGCCGAACCTCCACCTATCTCCACCCACCTCTTCCCACCTCACCTCTACCTATGTCCACCCACATCCTCTCACATCTTCTGCGGGGACAATTGTAAGCACCCGCCTCGGGACACTGAAGTAGCAGCTCTTAAAGCAGAACAAAATCCTGCAGTGCTGGCCCTGGAATCCCTAGGGAAAATCGTCTGTAACAGCTTACCTTTCCTCATTCAGTGGAACATGCTCTCGTTCAATTAGAGTAGTCTGCCGTGCCTATGTTATTCTGCAAATGGCATTGGTTGTTTGCGATGGTGAGCACAAGCAGGTGCATCCCAAGCATCTTCCGGCTGTGCACGCGCTTCCGCCCCAGCCATTCATATATACTGGGACCAGAGTGCGCAAAACTGCTAGGGATGCGGCCACTTACAGACTGTCAAGATAAACTTACCTACTGTCTGGTGCTGCAATGTCCACGGCCGGTACAGGCTTGGGTGTCCGGAGGAGGGTCCTTCCGTCCGGCAGCTGGCTTGAGCAGTGTTGGCTCGAGCTTGGGCGAGTGTGCCCGCCTCCTCCTCTACTCGCTTCTGCACCCGCTAGTGGAGCACGGCTTTCCTATGCCCTCCGGCGATGCTGCTAATTAAAGAGCCAATGAGCCCTAATATTACTGGTGAGCGCAACTCCATAATAATGATACTGGACAATCAGCCCACATGTTGTTGGTTGAGCCAATGAGCCTGAATGTTTCCCCGCCCAATCCTGTTACTTCCTGTCCAATAAAGGGTTTTACCTCCACACTGTCTCATGATAGCGTGCTGCTGGGTGTGATAGTGTCTGATCCTTGTTGGTTTCCGTTGCCGACCTCGTCTTGCTTGACCACCCCGTGATTGCTGCCTGGACCGACACCTGCCTGTACCCTGACCACGAATCTGTCTCATCCCTTGTGCTGTGTACCTGTGACCTCCTCGCTTGACCTCGACTCTTCTCTTGTATCTTCCTTTGGTGCTGCACTGTGTAAGGATTACCCGTGTATGACCACCGGCTTACCCGACATCGCCTAGTCTTGCCTCTGGTCCACCCACCTTCACCCCTGTAAGTTCACAACCTTCGAGCTACCAAGTCCTGGGGGCAACCGTGTCCGGCGAGGCATGTAAAGCGTCCTGGCAAACGGGGGCTTGGCTATAGGTGAAGCTAGCAGCGGAGATTGGGGGTTGTGAACTTGAACACAGACTATCAGAACTGTTTGCCGAATGACATAAGCGTGGCAAATGGCTCTGATTGGACACAAACCTGTGCAGGGCAACGGTGAGCTTTTACTGCCAATCTGGGGGGATAGTCAAAATACTGGGTTTGTTCCGCTTTAACCTCAGAAACTAAAGAAAGTACATCAAAAGTCACTTTGTGGCACCTACGGTCAAATGCTATTGCAAGGCTGACAGTTAAAGCCACACCATGATTTTCTTTCTTTGTATTCTTTTTATGACAGAATAAAATATATATCACATTTTTCGCTCTATAAGACGCACCCGCTTTAACCCCAGAAACTAAAGAAAGTACATCAAAAGTCACTTTGTGGCACCTACGGTCAAATACTATTGCAGGGCTGACAGTTAAAGCCACACCATGATTTTCTTTCTTTGTATTCTTTTTATGACAGAATAAAATATATACCACATTTTTTGCTCTATAAGACGCACCTGCTTTAACCTCAGAAACTAAAGAAAGTACATCAAAAGTCACTTTGTGGCACCTACGGTCAAATACTATTGCAGGGCTGACAGTTAAAGCCACACCATGATTTTCTTTCTTTGTATTCTTTTTATGACAGAATAAAATATATATCACATTTTTCGCTCTATAAGACGCACCTGCTTTAACCTCAGAAACTAAAGAAAGTACATCAAAAGTCACTTTGTGGCACCTACGGTCAAATACTATTGCAGGGCTGACAGTTAAAGCCACACCATGATTTTCTTTCTTTGTATTCTTTTTATGACATAATAAAATATATACCACATTTTTTGCTCTATAAGACGCACCCGCTTTAACCTCAGAAACTAAAGAAAGTACATCAAAAGTCACTTTGTGGCACCTACGGTCAAATACCATTGCAGGGCTGACAGTTAAAGCCACACCATGATTTTCTTTCTTTGTATTCTTTTTATGACATAATAAAATATATACCACATTTTTTGCTCTATAAGACGCACCCGCTTTAACCTCAGAAACTAAAGAAAGTACATCAAAAGTCACTTTGTGGCAGCTACGGTCAAATACCATTGCAGGGCTGACAGTTAAAGCCACACCATGATTTTCTTTCTTTGTATTCTTTTTATGACAGAATAAAATATATACCACATTTTTCGCTCTATAAGACGCACCCGCTTTAACCTCAGAAACTAAAGAAAGTACATCAAAAGTCACTTTGTGGCACCCACGGTCAAATACTATTGCAGGGCTGACAGTTAAAGCCACACCATGATTTCATTTCTTTGTATTCTTTTTATGACAGAATAAAATATATACCACATTTTTCGCTCTATAAGACGCACCTGCTTTAACCTCAGAAACTAAAGAAAGTACATCAAAAGTCACTTTGTGGCACCTACGGTCAAATACTATTGCAGGGCTGACAGTTAAAGCCACACCATGATTTTCTTTCTTTGTATTCTTTTTATGACAGAATAAAATATATACCGCATTTTCGCTCTATAAGACGCATCCAGGATTTGAAGGAGGAAAAAAAAAGAAAAATAATATTCTGAACCAAATGATGTTCTAAAATACCCCTCCCCCCCCCCCCCCCCAGAACAGGCAGAATCCCCCAAATCGCCCTTAAAACAGGTAGTGTGGCAGATCCCCTCCATCTCCAAAAACAAGCAGCAGACGCATGCATCAGTGACATCGGCGGTGACTGTCAATGTTTGCGGGATGTGGTGGCTTCTTCTGGATCATGGCGCAGGTATGACATTTTATTTGTTTAACTAAATGGCTAAGCGGCAGTCCGGGATTGGGGCTGTTGGTTTGCAGCCTTCAACTTTGCAAGATGCACGGGCATTTTCCCCCGGCTGTTGCTGGAATATAAGTGGTAAGAGGGTAATACAATACTGAAAAAGGAGGAAAATACTATGATTTCTATATTAATATTTGCTGCACAATTAACATCCAATATCTCTACTAGAGATCAATGCTATAAATATCGCAAATACTAACAATCATATCAGCCCGACGGCTACTAATCTGATTCACAACAATGGCCGCTAAGGATCTCCCTACACAACCTGTCCTGAGAGGAAATATATTATTTACCTTTGATGCAACTACAATACTGTGTGAGAAATTATCCACTACACACACAGTAAGATGTATATATTAAAGACGGGTGATAGGGGTCTATTGTTCTTATAGGCATGGCAGGATGTGGGACCACTATTTGAATGTTAATTAGGGACAGCGTCCTTTAACAAATACCCTCTTTGTCTTTTTAGAACTGGCGCACAACCATTACTCACCCCCAAAGCATATGGTTTTCCTTTAAGGAACACCTGGTGAAATACTCCAAGCTGTGGATCCTGGGGGAGAACAGCAGATGTTACATAGCTTGTAGGGGCAGGTTGGACATTCCACTGGTGCATGCCATTCGGGGTCATTATCTGGGGCTGATTGGATGAGGGGTTCCACACTGGATATCCGTTAGGTCCAGCAGGTACAGGTCGGACATTCCACTGGAGAGTGATAGGGATGCCATTCGGTTGTGGAACACTGGGAGGAAGAACCGTAGACTGCACATAACTGGGTAAGTCGGCTTCTTTATTTGGGCTCGTCATCATGAAATATTACAGCTTCGGGAACTAAGAAGAAAATGAAGAAAGTGACATAGTTACATAATATAGTTAAAAAAAGATTGTCCATCAAGTTCAGCTAAGGGCTGGAGTAATATATATATATATATATATATATATATATATTTCACAGATTATAGTAACTGTAGTATTATTCATGTTTATTTGTATAGCGCCATCATCTTCCATAGCGCTTTACAAGGTGTGATTAAAGGAAAGGTAAAACATAGTACAGGGAACAATACAAACTAGATGTTATGAGGTTTAAACCAAGAGCACAGGAGACAATAGGCTTACAGTCTGAGGGATGGGGGTGGAGACAAAGGGGCGGGATCACAAGTGGTAGAGTTGGGCTTTAGTGCCGGTTGAAGGTTATAGTATTTGCTTAAAGTGGACCAAAACCCAGGATTTTGACTATCCTGGGTTTTGGTCCTTGCCACCCCCCCCCCCCAATCGTGGTGCCCCCGCTGCGTGAAACCCCCCAGGTCACCAAAACAAACTCACCTCTTCTCGGTCCTACGCCGCATACGTGGGCGCTCTTCCGATCAGCACGCTAACGTCCCTTAGTCTAAGGCGAACGGCTCCTAGCGCTGCGGCTGCCGCATCCCCCGCTGCCCTCTAACAGGGCCATTCACAAATGCCTGGTGTGGGAACGCACCCTGCTAGAGGGATAGCAGGGATGCGGCTGCGGCTTGTGCATTCTTCGTTGTACCAGAAAAGAAGGTAAGTGTATGGGGTGACCTGGGGGGTTTCACACAGCAGGGCCTCACAATTTTGGATGCCTCGGGGGGGGGGGGGGGATCAATTGGCCCGGGAATTCTTTAGATTCCCAAGCTGATCTCCGTGGGTTCTGATCCACTTCAAGCCAGGTTATATGCTTGTCTGAATAAGTGAGTTTTGAGGGCACTTTTAAAAGCTTGGAGAGTGACAGATTGAGCGGGGAAGTGCATTCCAGAGAGGTTGGGAGGCACAGGAGAAGTCTTGAAGGCGGGAGTGCGAGGAGGTAACCAAGGAGGAGGACAGAAGGATGTCAGAGGCAGAGCGGAGGTCGTGCTTGGGTTGTTATCCCTGGATCAGAGATGAAATGTAGGGAGAGGCCTGGCTGGAGAGAGCTTTGTAGGTAAGTGGTAGAAGTTTGAGCTGAACTCTATGAGAGGCAGGTAACCAGTGGAGGGATTGACAGAGGGGAGCAGCGCTGGAGAAGCCAGAGGAGAGGTGAATGAGTCGAGCAACAGAGTTTAGAATAGATTGGAGGGGAGCCAGTGTGTTTGTTGGCAAACCACAGAGGAGGGTGTTGCAGTAATCCAGTCGGGATATGACCAGGGCGCGCACTAGCATTTAGTGGTGTCAGGTGAGAGGAAGGGACGGATGCGGGAGATGTTTATAAGTTGGAGAAGACAGGAGGTGGCTAAGGAGTGACTGTGAGGTGTGAATAAGAGAGAGGAGTCCAGAATGTCGCCCAGACACTGAGCTTGAGGAGATGGGGAGGCCGATTCATTAATAGCGACATGTAGCGACAGTTGAGCAACTGTAGCGGTATTTTCACAGCGCCCGCTAGTAGTCGCTGTGCTTGGCCGTTGTTCGGTTGTTGACAGCGACTCAGTCGGTGTGCAGTAATGTTGAATATTAGGTGAGGAGTCGCTATTTGACAGGTTCCGCGCTGTATGAGAGCGCATGATAGCGACTGGCCATAGCGACCGGGTCCCACCATATTCATTAACAAATCACGCTCAAAAAATTCTTGCACTGTAAAATGCTTGTTTAAACCCCAGAGCGCTGGAGGCGATGGGTTAAAAGTAGTTTTTTAACCCCCAAACAACCATATTTTTGGAAACCAAAAAAAAAAAGTTTTTTAAATAATTTTGTAATATGAATACATTAATATCAGACCTGTAATATCAATTCTGCACAATTTTTTTTTTTTTTTTTTACCTTAAAAAAAATATCTAACATGGCAGAAGTGGTCACAGAATTGTTCACATTTAAAAAAAAAAAACATTAATAACAATTAATTATTAACATTTAAAGATTGTTCCATTGAAATGCATTGGAGAGCGCCAGGTAGCGAGAGGTCATACCTGTCGCTGTTCAAGTTCGGACGCTGGCGCTGTGGGCTGAGGCTGGAATAATGATGAATGAGTGGCTATCTGGCGCTATCTCAGTCGCTAAGCAGGATCGGCTTGATAAATGTGTGATTGTGGTGGGGAGCCGGCGTTCTCGTGGCGGTGCCCGTCATTACCGGTCACTCACCAGTCGCTACCTGTCGCTATTCCTTCATAAATAAGGGCCTTAGTTATTTTAAGATTATTTACAGAGAAACATAGAAAGTTGATGGCAGAGGGAGACCATACGCTCCATCTAGTCTGCCCTTATGTGTATACTGTATGTTCTCTGTATCTTATGTGTATACTGTATGTTCTCTGTATCTTATGTGTATACTGTATGTTCTCTGTATCTTATGTATATACTGTATGTTCTCTTTATCTTATGTATATACTGTATGTTCTCTTTATCTTATGTATATACTGTATGTTCTCTGTATCTTATGTGTATACTGTATGTTCTCTGTATCTTATGTATATACTGTATGTTCTCTTTATCTTATGTATATACTGTATGTTCTCTGTATCTTATGTGTATACTGTATGTTCTCTGTATCTTATGTGTATACTGTATGTTCTCTGTATCTTATGTATATACTGTATGTTCTCTTTATCTTATGTATATACTGTATGTTCTCTGTATCTTATGTATATACTGTATGTTCTCTGTATCTTATGTGTATACTGTATGTTCTCTGTATCTTATGTGTATACTGTATGTTCTCTGTATCTTATGTATATACTGTATGTTCTCTGTATCTTATGTATATACTGTATGTTCTCTGTATCTTATGTGTATACTGTATGTTCTCTGTATCTTATGTATATACTGTATGTTCTCTGTATCTTATGTGTATACTGTATGTTCTCTGTATCTTATGTGTATACTGTATGTTATCTGTATCTTATGTGTATACTGTATGTTCTCTGTATCTTATGTGTATACTGTATGTTCTCTGTATCTTATGTATATACTGTATGTTCTCTGTATCTTATGTGTATACTGTATGTTCTCTGTATCTTATGTATATACCGTATGTTCTCTTTATCTTATGTATATACTGTATGTTCTCTGTATCTTATGTATATACTGTATGTTATCTGTATCTTATGTGTATACTGTATGTTCTCTGTATCTTATGTGTATACTGTATGTTCTCTGTATCTTATGTATATACTGTATGTTCTCTTTATCTTATGTATATACTGTATGTTCTCTGTATCTTATGTATATACTGTATGTTCTCTGTATCTTATGTATATACTGTATGTTCTCTGTATCTTATGTGTATACTGTATGTTCTCTGTATCTTATGTGTATACTGTATGGTCTCTTTATCTTAGGATAGATGTGAGCTTATCCCAGACATGTTTAAATTCAGTGACTGTTGATTTTTCAACTACCTCTGCTGGAAGTTTGTTCCTGGCATCTACTACTCTTTCTGTAACATAATATTTTCTAACATTGCTCCTGATCTTAGCTCCAACTAGCTTCAGGTTGGGCCCCCTTGTTCTATCACTAAGTTTCTTCTTAAAAACACTTCCCTCCTGAACCTTATTCCCTCCTGTCACATATATAAAGGTCTCCATCATGTCCTCTCTCCCTTCTTTCCTCCAGACTGTACAATGAAGTTCTTTAAGTCTCTCCTGATAAGTTTTAAGTTTAAGTCCTTCCACCATTTTTGTTGCCGGCCTTTGGACCCGTTCTATTTGAATAATGTCTTTTTGCAGGTAAGGTCTCCAGAACTGCACACAGTATTCTAGCTGTGGCCTTACCAGGGCTCTATACAGCGGCATCACAACCTCCCTCTTCCTACTGGTGATGCCTCGAGCTATGCAGCCGAGCATCCTGCTTGCTTTTCCCACTGCCTGGCTACACTGTCCAATCATCTTGCAGCTATCAGTAATCAGAGATTACAGAGATTGTGGTGTTAGAGAGGGGAGGGGAGTGAGATAGTGGGAAGGTGACTAGTTCTGTTTTGTCCATGTTCAGTTTAAGGGAGCGAGATGTCATGAAGGAAGAGACGGCTGTTAGACAGTCAGGAAGGTGAGAGGGGAGGGAAGAGAGATTTGGGCCATAGAGGTAGATCTGAGTGTCATCTGCATAAAAGTGATATTGAAAGCCTAGTGAAGTTATTAATTGGCAGTATAGTAAATTTGCTAAAAAATCACCTCGCCGGCTGCTTATACAAGGGAAGAAGCACTGGATGGCCACCTATCATCAATGCTATGGTAAAAAAACAAATGGTGGAAGTCCAGGGCCGGCCTCAGCACCTGGGAAGAGCCGCCTTTGGGGGGTGCGACGGTGGACTGGGAGGGCATCGCCACAACTGGTGCTCACATCTCCTCGGATGTCGGGGTTTCACACAACGGGGCATCTCGATTTAGATTCCAGGGGAGGAAGTGCTGGGTTTTGTTCTGCTTTTAAGTTGCCCACCCCAGCTGATTTCCTATCCCTGGAGCATCCCAATCTGTGATACCCTACTGTGTAAAGCACTCTGGGATCGCTGGCATACCCACTATGCAAGCAATTCCAACCCTGAGTTTTGGTCCGCTCTACAGGGGCATCTCAATTTGGGATGAAAAAAAAACCCTGGTTTAGCCGTTAACTCAAACTGGAAATCCCACAGTACATTCACCAGTTCCAGGAAAGTAATGAACAAAGGGGGGGTCACACACAGAGGCATCCAAAATCAGGAGAATCTAGATTCATTTAGACCCTGAGGTCAGGTTTTAAAGGGCTTTAGTGCGCTTCAAAGTAGACCAAATCTAGAGTTTTTAGCATGATCTTTAGGGGGCACCCAAATTTGGGACATCCCTCGGTGATGTGACGCAACTCTTCACCACAAAGGGGCCCCCTGAGACCATGCCACCCAAGGGCCCACATGAACCTGCAGCCAACCCTGCGGAAGTCAAGTGTTGGAGAAAAGAACATGAAAGGCTTGAAAGTTTCTCTTGCATCTTTTTTGCCATAAACCTATTAACGTTGCTCCAAGAACCATAACCCCAAAGCCAGCAGCTTATTGGTGAGTGTGTCACCTTTCATTTACACTACCACATAACGACCGCTCAAACAATCATGCATTTCCCCCTGATTACGCACGCACAATTATATATATTTATAACATATCTAATAAGGTCTACAACCTTGACAAACTACACAGACAGGTATCACATAAGTTCAATAACTTGGCACGCCCGCAGTGTACTGTACCTGCGTCTGTCCGAAGACTCTTCCCGCTATAACGCACTCTAATCTTGTCCGGCGATATTTAATGGCGTGTCATGTGATGATAACCATTACCGGCTACATAGGCGGGGCTCATAACTAATTAACAAGACCGCGGGGATAGCAACAACCTTTGGATGCAGTTTCCTGTTAGAGATAAGAAAACATACACAAGAATATTTTTTCAATTTACTGAAACCATTGGGTCAACTGATGCCTAAAAGGGCCACTACCGGACTAGGCCTCCCTAGGCCTTCCTAGGTGATTGGATGAAGCCTTACGCATGACCACACCCACTTTGTTTAGCTTCTAAAATCACATACATTTTATTGAAAACATTTTCTAAAAACATTTCATTGTTTAGAAAAGTTTACACTTTAGATTTATGAGATAATGAAAATTATTTCACCATTGCATTTCATTTTCTATCCTTCTGGGAATTGGGATGCCCTTAGGCGGTAAATCCACCGCGTCTCTAGTTTAAGGGTCATTTTTTCCATGTTGCCCCCCTCATGACAAATCATGTATTCAGTCAAGTTCTTGAACCTAGAGAGTACTGGGATCCTTTTTATGTTGTGTGGCGAAATGGCGGCATATGGGTGTCTTTGTATTGCCAGTCTTAATACTATATTGGTGCTCATATATGCCCAATTATATGAAATATGCATATGTGTAAGGAATATATTATTTGATTGTCAACACACTGTTTATTTTCACACACAGGGCATTGAAAAAGCCCAGCATGGGCGAAACATGTCTGCCCTATAACAGGAGGATAGAAAATTAAATGCAATGGTAAAAAAAAAATCATTATCTCATAAATCTACAGTGTAACATTTTCTAAACAATGGAATGTTTTTAGAATATGTTTTCAATAAAATGTATGTGGTTTTATAAGCTAAACTAAGTGGGTGTGGTCATGCATAAGGCTTCAGCCAATCACCCAGGAAGGCCTAGTCCTGGGACCCAGAAGTACTTAGTGGGCCTACACATAAAAACAAACAAAATATTACAAAAATTTACACAAATAATGGTTAACCTATAAGGTGACATCTTGGCTACAGGGTCACACCCCCGGAGGATACCCAAGGGATACCTCCATAAGTATTTAATGAAACTTAAGTGCTACTGCAGCCAAAAGTAATTGTTACACCATTGTGTCGGGCTACGTTTGGCACTGTCCTAAACTGGTTTCCATTACTAAACTGAAGAAGAAATGGCTGAGATATCGAAGTTTATAGGTTCAGTTATGATTTCTCATCCGAAAAAAGTGGGCGTGGCCATTGGATCTGCGAAGCTGCAAATTAATAAGCTCTCTGCGCTTACAGCAATCTAGAGGAGGAAGTGGAGAGAGAAGGCGGAGGGAGGGGCGGGAGGAAGGGTTGGACCAGCAATCCTGTCCTGCTCTGCTGAGCTGATTGGTGGACGGGATGAAAAGGGAATGTCATTGGCTGAACCTTTAAGCCCCGATATCTCATCCATTTCTGCTTTATTTTAAAAACAGATAACAGTTTAGGACAGCGCCAAGCGTAGCCCGATACAATGGTCACAATTACCTTTGCCTGCTGTATCACTTTAAATGGCAATCTCCTGCCAGAGAGATGCTAATTCTTTGACATTGTTTCCAAAATCGAGAGGACAGTACATTTTGTAGCATCTAGTTCCACCTACATTCCACCTACCTGGATCTCATTCTTGTTTAAAGGAGACCTCACTTCTTAAAGAGGAACATTGGGGGAGGTTAAAACCTCCCCCAAGCCTCATCGATCTGCTGCTTTTACATTAGGGCAGTATTTACTCACCTTGCCAAGGGATCCTTCTTCTGGGTCCCTCGGTTTCTGATGGACGGCGCCATCTTGCATCCCATCAGGAACTGCGCGTGGCCTCCGATCTTGCACTTTTGCAGTGCCCATGAATGGGATGCAATGGGGCTGGCCAAAACCCTCTAAAACGTCGCTGAGCTGCGAGATCACCGTGGGACATTGACGAGCACGACTAAGGCCATGCTTGTCATTAACAGGCGGCTAAGCAGACAGCAGCAACATCCAAAAGGTAAGTAGGGGCTGATGGGGGAAGGGGTAATCGTCATTTCTCAACAACCAGGGAGTATGCACTCACAGCTAAGTTTGAGGTGCCCAAACCCACTTAGAATCACTGAAACAAATCGGATGGTCCGCACTTCTCTGAATAAAACTTCACTTTTAATCCAACAGTTAAAAGCATCTCCATAATATAAATATGCCAACCTTAAAAGCAGAGGTAGACAAGGTTCTGGTACTTATAGGTGAATAATAGAATCACTATCGCATTTCGGACACCAGTCCTTAATCATACTACTATGATTAAGGACTGGTGTCCGAAATGTGTTAGTGATCTTATTATTAAGGCATAATCGTTATTTTTGGTCCGATGTCATGATAAATATTTGGTTAAGCCACTTTAACTTGCAGTGTGCATTGAGGTGTGTATTTGCAACTTGTATCCTGACACAAAAAGTGCAAAATATAATTTCTGTACCTTTTTTCCCCAAAAATGACCTGTACCCCTGTGATGGGGCATTTTTAGAGGTAAGATACATTATATTTTTCCTATGTGGTATAGATATTTGTTTTAAAGTTTGGAAATAAAAGCACCCTATGGGCTATGCTAAATAATTCGCAAATGTTTTCTGCATAGAAATATAGAAAGTTGAATGCAGAAGGAGAACATACGGTCCATCTAGTCTGCCCTTATGTATATACTGTATGTTCTCTGTATCTTATGTGTATACTGTATGTTCTCTGTATCTTATGTATATACTGTATGTTCTCTTTATCTTAGGATCGATGTGTGCTTATCCCAGGCATGTTTAAATGACTGTGACTGTTGATTTTTCAACTACCTCTGCTGGAAGTTTGTTCCCAGCATCTACTACTCTTTCTGTAAAATTATATTTTATAACATTGCTCCTGATCTTCCCTCCGACCAGCTTCAGGTTGGGCCCCTTGTTCTATCATTAAGTCTCTTCTTAAAAACACTTCCCTCTTGAATCTAATTCAATCCTTTTACATGTTTAAAGGTCTCCATCATGTCCCCCCTCTCCCTTCTTTCCTCCAGACTGTACAGATTAAGGCCCTTATTCATCAAGCGATAGCGCCAGGTAGTGTCCGACGAGCGCCAGGTAGCGGCAGCTAACGGCGACTACCGACTCAAGTACGCCCGGCGGCGGTCACAATGACGCATTTATCAAGCAAAATGAGGCTAGCGCCGGCGAGAGCGACGGCTAGCGCGGCATTCATCATGAAGCCGCCTGGACCGAACAGCGCCGCTGCAAATTCCCTCACAGCGCCAGGTATGAGCTGTCGCTCCCTGGCGATGTCCAATGCATTTCAATGGAGCAATCTATAATAATTCATGATTAATTGGTAATAATTTTTTTTTTAAATTTTTTTAATGTCAAAAAATCGGAGAACACTTCTGCAATGTTAGGATTTTTTTTTAAGTCAAAAAACAAAAAAAAAAAAAATATGTGCAGAATTGATCTAACAGGTCTGAGATTAATGTATTCATATTACAAAATGATTCTAAAAACAGGTATAATGTTACATTCAAAAAATATGGTTGTTTAGGGGTTAAAAACTAGTTAATACAGATCGCTGCCAGCGCTCTGGGGTTTAAACAAGGAATGGACAGCGACAGCACATTCGGAGCGTGATTTTTTGATGAATATGAAGCTAGCCGTTCGCTCTGGCCATTCGTTGTCAGGCGCTCACATACAACGCTGGACCTGTGAAACAGCGACCCCCCAGCCCGTATTCAACATTACCGCACACCGACTGAGTCGCTGTCATCAAGCTAATGCCGGCCAAGCACAGCGAATACTGGCTGGCGCTGAAAAAATCACGCTACAGTCGCTCATCTGTCGCTACGTGGCGCTATTGATGAATCGGCCTCTAAGTTCTTTAAGTCTCTCCTGATAAGTTTTAAGTTTAAGTCCTTCCACCATTTTTGTTGCCGGCCTTTGGACCCATTCTATTTGAATAATGTCTTTTTGCAGGTAAGGTCTCCAGAACTGCACACAGTATTCTAGCTGTGGCCTCACCAGGGCTCTATACAGCGGCATCACAACCTCCCTCTTCCTACTGGTGATGCCTCGAGCTATGCAGCCGAGCATCCTGCTTGCTTTTCCCACTGCCTGGCTACACTGTCTAATCATCTTGCAGCTATCAGTAATCAGTATCTCTAAATCTCTCTCCTCCGAGGTCCTGGATAACACAGTGCTGCCCATATGGTACTCAGAGCAGGGCCCATAGGGTGCTGTTGTTTCCAAACCACGTAGGAAGAATTATGACCCTCACCTGTAAAATGGTCCATCACAGCTGCAGGTAACTTTGGGGTGGGGGGAGGGTGGAAAAAACATTTTATTTGCACTTTTTGCTGTCTAAAAGTTAAAAATATAACTGATCTGCATCGCAATGCACACTGCAAGTTACTGTGGCTTTATTAAATAATTAGCATGGCCGTCAATGTAAAGCAGCAATTCCTTTGTTATCAGGCCTGTTTTCTGGCTGCAGAAATCTGTCCCTTTCCTGTCTCTCAGTAGAATCCACCAAAGAAAAAACATCCTGCTCGACATTCTCTGAGCCATCTACCCCCCTCTCTTCTGCTTATTTGCATATCCCCCTGCTGCTTACTGAGCTAAGCCATAGACTATCCACCCTCTCAGCTACTAAACTAAAGTAAACCAAAGTTTACATCCTGTGCATCCAGAGTAATATTCATGCAGTGACCATAGCTGTGGGACACGGGATAAAGACAAGTGTTGCAAATATCACCCAAATAAGTCAAAGGGCCTTATTTATCACGGGCTAGCGCCAGGTAGTGTCTGATGAGCGCCAGGTAGCGGCAGCTAACGGCGACTACCGACTCAAGTACGCCCGGCGGCGCTCACAATGACGCATTTATCAAGCAAAATGAGGCTAGCGCCGGCAAGAGCGACGGCTAGCGCGGCATTCATCATGAAGCCGCCTGGACCGAACAGCGCCGCTGCAAATTCCCTCACAGCGCCAGGTATGAGCTGTCGCTCCCTGGCGATGTCCAATGCCTTTCAATGGAGCAATCTATAATTAATCATAATTAATTGGTATTATTTAATTTTTTATTTTTTTTTTAATGTCAAAAATTCGGAGACCACTTCTGCAATGTTAGGATTTATTTTTAAGTAAAAAAAAATAAAAAAAAAATTTGTGCAGAATTGATCTAACAGGTCTGAGATTAATGTATTCATATTACAAAATTATTCTAAAAACATGTATAATGTTACATTCAAAAAATATGGTTGTTTAGGGGTTAAAAACTAGTTAATACCCATCGCCGCCAGCGCTCTGGGGTTTAAACAAGGAATGGACAGCGCCAGCACATTCGGAGCGTGATTTGTTAATGAATATGAAGCAAGCCGTTCGCTCTGGCCATTCGTTGTCAGGCGCTCACATACAACGCTGAACCTGTGAAACAGCGACCCCCCAGCCCGTATTCAACATTACCGCACACCGACTGAGTCGCTGTCATCAAGCTAACGCCGGCCAAGCACAGCGAATACTGGCTGGTGCTGAAAAAATCACGCTACAGTCGCTCATCTGTCGCTACCTGGCGCTATTAATGAATCGGCCTCAAAGTCTACTCATAAAATGAATCTTTCCTTATTAGCATGTTATTCCTGTCCCTTTATTTGAGAATATATATATATATATATATATATACAGTATATATATATATATATATATATATATATTGTATCTAAAGATTATGCAATAAAAACAGTATATACAAACAGGGGTCTGGAAAGCCGCACAACGCAATCCTAGAGTCTTAAAGACAGGATATCACAATCCCAACCCGCAGACAGAGAGTTCTGGTCGGATATATATATATATATATATATATATATATATATATATATATTCTTTTAAGTATCTCAGTAGTTTTCAAATTAGTTTATCCTAGGCTGGGAACAGGCCTAGGCTCTTATATAATGTTGGGGTACAGGCCAGTGTATAGGGTCAGGTTGAGATAGAAGGTGCAGCATGTTCATGTGCATCTCTCTGCTGAATAAACCCTCTGGCACTAAAGGGGTTACACAAATTATTTCCAAGCAGAGCTGTTACTGGTATGATAGAAAAACACATATACTTAATATATGCGCAGGCCTATAGCCCTCCCCTATGCTAATGAATAAGAGCCTATCTTTTATGTTTCCCACACCCTGTACATACAGATTGCCCGCCTTAATCTGGACCTTCACCCTGAATAAGAGCCTATCTTATATGTTTTCCACACCCTGTACATACAGATTGCCCGCCTTAATCTGGACCTTCACCCTGAATAAGAGCCTATCTTATATGTTTTCCCCACCCTGTACATACAGATTGCCCACATTAATCCAGACCTTCACCCTGAATAAGAGCCTATCTTATCTGTTTCCCCCACCTAGTACATACAGATTGCTCACATTAATCTGGACCTTCACCCTGAATAAGAGTCTATCTTATATGTTTCCCCCACCCTGTACATACAGATTGCCCACATTAATCCAGACCTTCACCCTGAATAAGAGCCTATCTTATCTGTTTCCCCCACCTAGTACATACAGATTGCCCACATTAATCCGGACCTTCACCCTGAATAAGAGTCTATCTTATCTGTTTCCCCCACCTAGTACATACAGATTGCCCACATTAAAAATCATCCTAGCTGCATCTACTGCATTTTCTGAGCCTTTAAACAGATGGCGGCCCATCGAGTCTCCTGCAAACAGGAAGCGTCTTCTGCTGCCACTCTGCATTCTAGGATTGCTGTCCTTTTCCTGACCCCAGCTCTGCTCTGTCTGTGCAAAGCTCAGCTATAACCCCGCCTCCTGCACTTTTCACCGCTCTCCTAAAAATGTGATGCCTCTGAGTCAAGATGGCGGCGCCCGTATCCTAACACAGTAAGTAAGTGACTAAAAATGTAAAACATATTAATTTTAGATGCTGGGAATAGTTTTTTTAAGGGTTTGGGCTTTGCTGAAGGTCCGCTGTGGGAACATTGCAGGTCTATGTACAATAAAGCGTCAGCCTTGTTCTATAATCAATGATCGGTGAGGGTTGTAAATATGGGCTCGGGCAGCTTATTATTGCCGTCACATGTCTGGAGATCAATGTACAACTATAGGAAATGAATGCAGACCTTTAGAATAGTGTTTATATTTAGTTCAACTCTATGGCCTCGATCCAGGAAACTTTCCTTAAAGCAGAACAAAACCCCGGGAATTTGACTTTCACGGTTTTCGTCCCGTGTAAGGGGGCATCCCAATTTGGTCAGTAAAACTCACCTCTCCCCAGTCCAACGGCGCATGCACGGGCTGTCATCTAATTAGCGCCCTCTGCCCTGTTTACATGCTTCGGCAAAGGGCTCTGATTGATTTTAATGGGGAGCTTGCGCTGCCACCTCCCCCTCATTCCGGGCGGCGTGCCCGCTCCCCCCTTTCTGAATGGTTGGTGCGGGAGCAAGCACACTGTTTATATTGTATTGTAAACAATCAGAGCCGTTCGTCGAAAGGCAAATGGGTCATATTGGATTAGAGCCCGCACATGCGGCATTGAAGGGGGTAAATATTTTGACTATACCGGGTTTTGTTCTTTGCCCTGAGGGCAAGATCCGATTTGGGATCCCCCGATGTGTGAAACCCCCCAGTTCGCCCATAATCTTGCCATCTTTTCCGGTCCAATGGCGCATCTGCGAGCCGCTGCCGCATCCCCGCTATCCCTCTAGCAGGGCGCGAGCCTGCGCCAGGCACTTGTGAGTGGCCTATTAGAGGGAAGTGGGGGATATGGCCGTCAGCGCGCTCGGATCCGCTCGCATTAGACGAGGTCCTGTACAGGGATGCAAGCAGATCCGAGTGTGCTGATTGGACGAGCAGCGGCGCATGTGTTGCAGGGCTGGGTTTGTTTGGGTGACCTGGGGGGCTTCAAGCAGTGGGGCATCCTCAATTTGGGTGCCCCGGGGACAAGGACCAATACCCAGGATAGTCAAAATCCTGGGGTTTGGTCCACTTCAATTTTCGGCATATAGCTTTGTTTACGGCAATCAGGAGCTTCAACAGCCGCATCCCCAGTATCGGGCGTGCTCCCGTCCCCAGCCTATCTGAATGGCACGGAGCAGGCGCGCGCCCACCCCACACCCCAAAGATGCAGGGTATGCGGTTGCCCAATGTTTCCATTGGAAAGGGAGTCAGGAAGCAGGTGAGTTTTGTGTTGTGCTGGGTTGAGGGGGGGGGGGGCGGCACACACAGAGGCTTCTTGATTTGGGATTCCCAAGGGGTAGGCCAGCGGCCAACCATTGTATCTTTTAGATTCCTTTGGGTTTTGTTCCGCTTTAAAATAGCTAATAAAAATAAGGATAATTTCAGGCTTTATCCTAAAACAGGGCAAGAGATAAAATAAGTTTTGATTCAAAGAAAAGAGAACAGTCTATAAATGCTTTATGTTACTTACTTTTTATTATTTCTCCCACTAGGCTGCAACTTTACGATACAGGCACCGCCATCTTGCCTCAGAAGCATCACGTACTGAGGAGAGAAGAGAAGGCAAAAGCGCAGGGGGCGGGTTATAGCCTGCATGTATGTCTCATTGAATCCTAAGCCGGTTTTTGTCCAGTTTAATACCTACCGATAAATTGTTGCAGTGTGAGTGCTGGGTGAGTCCAATCCAGATTAGTGGTGTAACAGTACCTGGCTTTACTAGAACATGAATGTCACAGAAGGTCACCTGACACGGTGGATAACACAGACAGGAAAAATAAATCATAGAGATCACCTCGATATACAGGAAACACAACGTTCAGCAGAGAATGTACGGAACAGAGTCTACACGAAGATCTATGTAACAGTGCCATCTACTGTCATAAATATAAACTGCATTAACCTAGCAATACTGGGGCATCCACTGAGGATAGAGAAAGGACACTTCCTACCTCGGCATTGGAGGGGATTCTTCTCTGTAAGAGCAGTGACACTATGGAACTGTCTGCCAGAGGAGGTAGCCATAAGGGATCCAGTGCACTAAGGGAATTCAAAAGTGCCCTTGATTCCTTCCCTGCATTTAAAAACGTTACCAACTGTGGCTACTATAGTAGACTACACTGTCTTTCAGCCTACTATTACCACCCAATACCTGGGGGGGGGGGGGGGGGGGGGCTGCTGGATCGGCTTCAAAGAAAAGAACCTATACTGCCTATACTGTATGTACTCCACCTGGCCCAACAATGCAAACTGTTCTGCCAGCAATGCCCCCATTCCTATTACAGCAGGGGGTGCTTAAAGCAGACCAATACCCACTGAACTCGTGAAATACTTTTTACCAAAGCCCCTGCCGATACTCTCTTCTTAGGGTGTAGAACTAGAAATGGATATTTTTACTAATCCAATCGCCCTCGAACACTTTATTTTTTTGCTGTCGATCTCTTTAAGATGGCAATGATTAATTATTGCATAAGTGTGACATCACTCAATGGCAATGAATGGAGGAGGCGGAGATTTACAGCTAAAACAGGCTATTACTTGGGATTAGATTGAAACAGGAGAAGTAAAAATAGACAAAAATTACTATTTATGGGGGGAGCAATTCAGGGGATGCTAGTTAAAAATATGAGTTTTGGTCCACTTTAACCTTTGGCCAAGGGTAGGCCACTAAAATGCTTTGGAACCTGGTCGCGGGCCACAATGAATAGGTTCAGATTTTATTTTATTTGTAACAGCATAATGAAGATTTTCCACAACAATCAGGATCCCCAGTGGCTCCACTCATACGTCTTACCACCACTCCCCTACATTCATATGTAATAATAGCCACATGCTAGCACTACATATGACCGTTAGCCAACCTCTCTGAATATATAGCTCCATTATATGTAGCCCTCCAACATCAGCCCCACATTTTAAAAGTGTTCCCAATACTCAACTCTTCTAAACTCCCACCTCTGCTAAGCATACAATTATGATAGAAATACTATTTAACCAAATTATTCTGCCAAAGATTTCACCCAGGGTGGCCTCCTATATCACAGGTGGTGCCCTCAGAAGAGGAGCAAGCAGTGGTGGCCCCACATCAGCAGAATCGTAACAGGTCAAAAGTCCAAGAGTCACCCATGTCTTCTAAATAAATAGTGTTCCCCATATAGGCAGTGTGGCATCCCCCCTTCCATTCCCCACATAGGCAGTGTGGCATTCTTCCTTCCATTCTCCATATAGGCAGTGTGGCATTCCCCCCTCCCATTCCCCATATAGGCAGTGTGTCATTCCCCCCTCCCATTCCCCATATAGGCAGTGTGACATTCCCCCCTCCCATTCCCCATATAGGCAGTGTGGCATTCCCCCTACCATTCCCCATATAGGCAGTGTGGCATTCCCCCTCCCATTCCCCATATAGGCAGTGTGTCATTCCCCCCTCCCATTGCCCATATAGGCAGTGTGTCATTCCCCCCTCCCATTCCCCATATAGGCAGTGTGGCATTCCCCCTACCATTCCCCATATAGGCAGTGTGTCATTCCCCCCTCCCATTCCCCATATAGGCAGTGTGGCATTCCCCCCTCCCATTCCCCATATAGGCAGTGTGTCATTCCCCCCTCCCATTCCCCATATAGGCAGTGTGTCATTCCCCCTCCCATTCCCCATATAGACAGTGTGGCATTCCCCCCTCCCATTCCCCATATAGGCAGTGTGTCATTCTCCCCTCCCATTCCCCATATAGGCAGTGTGTCATTCCCCCTCCCATTCCCCATATAGGCAGTGTGGCATTCCCCCTACCATTCCCCATATAGGCAGTGTGTCATTCCCCCTCCCATTCCCCATATAGGCAGTGTGGCATTCCCCCTACCATTCCCCATATAGGCAGTGTGTCATTCCCCCCTCCCATTGCCCATATAGGCAGTGTGTCATTCCCCCCTCCCATTCCCCATATAGGCAGTGTGGCATTCCCCCTCCCATTCCCCATATAGGCAGTGTGTCATTCCCCCCTCCCATTGCCCATATAGGCAGTGTGTCATTCCCCCCTCCCATTCCCCATATAGGCAGTGTGGCATTCCCCCTCCCATTCCCCATAGGCAGTGTGGCATTCCCCCCTCCCATTCCCCACATAGGCAGTGTGGCATTCCCCCCTCCCATACCCCATATAAGCAGTGTGGCATTCTCCCATCCCATTCCCCATATAGGCAGTGTGGCATTTCCTCCCTCCCATTCCCCATATAGGCAGTGTGGCATTCCCCCTACCATTCCCCATATAGGCAGTGTGTCATTCCCCCCTCCCATTGCCCATATAGGCAGTGTGTCATTCCCCCCTCCCATTCCCCATATAGGCAGTGTGGCATTCCCCCCTCCCATTCTCCATATAGGCAGTGTGGCATTCCCCCCTCCCATTCCCCACATAGGCAGTGTGGCATTCCCCCCTCCCATACCCCATATAAGCAGTGTGGCATTCTCCCATCCCATTCCCCATATAGGCAGTGTGGCATTTCCTCCCTCCCATACCCCATATAGGCAGTGTGGCATTCCCCCTCTCATTCCCCATATAGGCAGTGTGGCATTCCCCCCTCCCATACCCCATATAGGCAGTGTGGCATTCTCCCATCCCATTCCCCATAGGCAGTGTGGCATTCCCCCCTCCCATTCCACATATAGGCAGTGTGGCATTCTCCCTTCCCATTCCCCATATAGGCAGTGTGGCATTCCCCCCTCCCATACCCCATATAAGCAGTGGGGCATTTCCGCCCTCCCATACCCCATATAGGCAGTGTGGCATTCCCCCCTCCCATACCCCATATAAGCAGTGGGGCATTTCCGCCCTCCCATTCCCCATATAGGCAGTGTGGCATTCCCCCCTCCCATTCCCCATATAGGCAGTGTGACATTCCCCCCTCCCATTCCCCATATAGGCAGTGGGGCATTCCCCCTCTCATTCCCCATATAGGCAGTGTGGCATTCCCCCCTCCCATTCCCCATATAGGCAGTGTGACATTCCCCCCTCCCATTCCCCATATAGGCAGTGGGGCATTCCCCCTCTCATTCCCCGTATAGGCAGTGTGGCATTCCCCCTCCCATTCCCCATATAGCCAGTGGGGCATTCCCCCTCTCATTCCCCGTATAGGCAGTGTGGCATTCCCCCTCCCATTCCCCATATAGGCAGTGTGGCATTCCCCCCTCCCATTCCCCATATAGGCAGTGTGGCATTCCCCCTCCCATTCCCCATATAGGCAGTGTGGCATTCCCCCCTCCCATTCCCCATATAGGCAGTGTGGCATTCCCCCTCCCATTCCCCATATAGGCAGTGTGGCATTCCCCCTCCCATTCCCCATATAGGCAGTGTGGCATTCCCCCCTCCCATTCCCCATATAGGCAGTGTGACATTCCCCCCTCCCATTCCCCATATAGGCAGTGTGGCATTCCCCCTCCCATTCCCCATATAGGCAGTGTGGCATTCCCCCTCCCATTCCCCATATAGGCAGTGTGGCATTCCCCCCTTCCATTCCCCATATAGGCAGTGTGGAATTCCCCCCTCCCATTCCCCATATAGGCAGTGTGGCATCCCCCCTCCCATTCCCCATATAGGCAGTGTGGCATTCCCCCCTCCCATTCCCCATATAGGCAGTGTGGCATCCCCCCTCCCATTCCTATAGGAAGTTCTACATTAAGATACACTGACATTTTGCCCCCACTTGTGGGGAAAAATAAGTCCTTATCGGGCGAAAAATAAGGTGCCGTATATCCTTCACATGTATACCCCAGAATGTCCTAAATGTGCAGAGAGACCTCTACCCAGTCTCAAATGCTCATAAACTAGGTCAAATAAAACATGGAGTTCTTTTGATTGAGGGAACACAGCCACCACTTGTATCTTCTATCCAATGATAGCACTGCCACTTGACACAAAAAGGTGCGGGACACACTGACTGCTATAACTGCTCTGTGCTTTATTTATCTCATTTTATAAACCCTTCTCTATTGCCCCTATCAGGATTGTTTTGTGCGTCAGGTGATTCAGGGTCGTGTTTTTTGGGCCGAGTTGCCCGTTTTCGGGAAAATAGAGTATGCGTAATATGGCTAACTATTCTTCATATTATTATGGCGTCAGGCATGCGTGCGTATGTAAATTCATGGCCAATGACCAAATCAGGGCTCAGTGGTTCTGAGTCCTAATTTGGTGATTTTCGGGCCTATAAAATCCGTAGTTTTTTTATTCTAAATTACTACCTCTTTTTGCAAGTGGGAACCATCCGACGCACCTACGATGAAGCCCCTTGATGAAATCTGTGAAGGCATGAGTGTGTGCAGCAGCGGCGGCTATTACCCATGTACCTTCCGGAGCTTAGTTGCAGGGCCGGCTCCAGGTTTATGTGGGCGGCATGGTATCAGTGGACCACTTTGCGGTGGAGAGTCGCAGGTTAGGGGTCTATAAATTCCATGGCCAAAACTAAGAAGGGCAGCTTGCCCTCCAACCCCCTATTGGAGCTGATTTTAGTGAGACTCACAGAGCCGGCACTAGAAGGGTTAACTACATTGTTCCAGCTGTCAGTGGGCCCCCCTGGGTGGTGGGAGCCCTCGGCAGCTGACTGGGCTTGCTGGGTCCTGATGCCGGCCCAGCGTTGAGCCGCACCCTGACTAAATTTCTCAATGGCATTGCCGTCCTGCAGGAGAAATACATTTCTTGTCCTGACAGCATGGCAGCCTGGAACTCGGTGAGATTGGGCTTTTTTCAAAAAACGAATATGCAAAGTGTCATGGGCGCCATCGATTGCACGCATGTGGCCCTGGTTCCCCCAGGTCAGGGGTATATGTTTTGGTATGTTTAGGTCCACATTGCTTCTCCTTTTTTTCCCATTCTCCTCCCTTTAGGCTACCCTAAACCAGCTTCCCTATGTCACAATTAGCCCTTGTTTTGTTTTATTTTGTCTGTGTATTTTGTGTTGGAAGTCTAGTACCGTATATACTCGAGTATAAGCCAAGTTTTTCAGCCCACTTTTTGGGCTGAAAAAAGCCGCCTCGGCTTATACTCGAGTCAGTGGCCGCTCTCACACACACTGACACTTACTGGCTGTTGCGCGCTGGTTGGTGGGAGGCGTCCATTGTTTCTATTGGACGCCGACCACATGGGGCACGCCCAACAACCAGGAAGTTCCTGCGCGCCTTTGTGAGAGCGGCGGCGGAGGCAGTGGCGGCAGCGGAAGGAGCGGAGGTGGCCAGCGCGCATTTGTAAGAGCGGCGGCAGAGGCAGTGGCGGCGGCGGAGGCAGTGGCGGCAGCAGAGGGAACGGAGGTGGCCAGCGCGCGTTTGTAAGAGCGGCGGCGGAGGCAGGGGCGGCGGAGGCAGTGGCGGCGGCGGAGGCAGTGGCGGCGGCAGAGGGAATGGAGGTGGCCAGCGCGCAACAACAGGTAAGTGTGGGGGGGAACCACTGGGTTTTTTTTTATTTGTAATTGTTGTTAACTGTTAATGATGCCAAGTGAGCACACATATGATATCCAGGGCCTATAAGCAACACCAGCAGTAATAGTGTGGCAACCTGCATGTCTCAGGTCAGAGTGGCCATTATGAGGGCCACCTAGACGGGCCCCCTTTTCATCCCTTGGACCCCTATACCTGAGTCCCTAATGGCTGCTGTCATCACATCCACAGCCTGCATTTCCCACCCTCGGCTTGTACTCGAGTCAATAACTTTTTCCAGTTTTTTGTGGTAAAATTAGGTGCCTCGGCTTATATTCGGGTCGACCTATACTCGAGTATATACGGTAACCCTTTATTTTTTGCTATTATTTTCAGCAACTGCAAGATGGGACTACTCTCTTAATATCCAATTAATCCATAATATGTATGTACAGGGAGGAAACTTACAAGATAGACTCTTATTCAGGGTGAGAGTCCAGAGTTATGTGGGCAATCTGTATGTACAGGGTGGGAGAAACATATAAGATAGACTCTTATTCAGGGTGAGGGTCCGGATTAATGTGGGCAATCTGTATGTACAGGGTGGGGGATACATATAAAATAGGCTCTTATTCAGGGAGGAGGTCTGGATTAATATGAGCAATTTGAATGTACAGGGTAAGGGAAACATATAAGATAGGCTCTTATTCAGGATGAAGGTCCAGATTAATGTGGGCAATCTGTATGTACAGGGGGGGGGCATACACTATAGGCTCTTATTCAGGATGAAGGTCCAGATTAATGTGGGCAATCTGTATGTACGGGGGGGGGGGGACATACACGATAGGCTCTTATTCAGGGTGAAGGTCCGGTTTAATAGACTTAAGCCCAACATTCCCATAAAAAAATATTCTTATCTTTTATTTTCTAACTCATAATGCGTCAATTGCCTTCCAAAGGTTGCAGCCTTTAATCCTTTTTGTCTGTGTTTTATTCTTTATGAGCTTTCTATATTTGGAAAAACCCTCCTATAAATGCAAATCAGGAAATACAGAACTAGATGACACGGCATTCAGATTGAAGATCACACAGCAGGTAGGGTGCAATGCGAGAATGGCAAACTTTTATTTACGTGTGTTTTTTTGAGCGTTCTTTGCTTTCTCTTTATTCTAATATGTATTTATTCTATCTCTTGCTAGATTCAGTAGAGTATCTAAAGAGGGGTAGCACTGTCATGGCCTGGAAATAGTCTAATGGTAAAGTCTGCTTTATCTGAAGCAGGGGTTCCCAACTGGCCTTCAACCGGACCTTCAGTATAATTTAATGAAAAGCCCAAACCTTTAAGAAAAACTATTCCCCAGCATTTAAAATTAATATATTTGATGTTTTTAGTCACTTACTTATTATTCTTTCCCCCACCTTTAACTCTGTTCAGGACGGGCGCCGCCATCTTGCCTCAGAAGCATCACATATTGAGGAGAGGAGGCAAAAGTGCAGGGGGGGCGGGGTTATAGCTGTGCTTTGCACAGACAGAGCAGAGCTGGGGTCAGGGAAAGGACAGCTATCCCAGAATGCATAGCAGCACAGTCAGAAGACACTTCCTGTTTGTAGGCAACCTGAGACTCTGTGAGCCGTCATCTTAGATATTTAAAGGCTCATAAAATACAGTAGATGCAGGTAGGATGATTCTTAATGTGGGCAATCTATATGTACAGGGGGGGGGGGGGGGACATATAAGATAGGCTGTTATTCAGGGTGAAGGTCCGGATTATTTTGATCAATCTGTATGTACGGGGATGGGGGGGGGGGGGGGATTAATGTGAGCAATCTGTATGTACAGGAGGAAAACATACAAGATAAGCTGTTATTCAGGGTGAAGATCCGGATTAATATGGGCAATCTGTATGTACGGGGGGGGGGGGACATACAAGATAGACTCTTATTCAGGGTTAAGGTCCAGAATAATGTGGGCAATCTGTATGTACGGGGGGGGGGATAAAGATATGATATGAAGATATGCAAGTCTCCATGCAAGGGGACCTCCCCTGTGGACCTGATGGAGAACTGCATGACAAACACACAGACCAATGGGAGCAGGACACACAATCCCTCAACTCTGCCGGTAACACAATCAGCAACACAATAGCAGTCTGTAACATAATCAACAACACAATAACATTGCAGTCTGTAACACAATCAACAACACAACGACATTGCAGTCTGTGACAGACTCTGCCTTTGGATTTTAAAGGCACTGTTTTTGCATAGACTCATTACTTTCATTTTCTTGAGCATGTCCCAGACAGACTGCCATTGTGTTATTGATTGTGTTACAGACTGCCATTGTGTTATTGATTGTGTTACAGACTGCTATTGTGTTGCTGATTGCGTTACCGGCAGAGTTGAGGGATTGTGTGTCCTGCTCCCATTGGTCTGTGTGTTTGTCATGCAGTTCTCCATCAGGTCCACGGGGGAGGACCACTTGCATGGAGACTTGCATATAAGGCACAGGGTGGCACTAATAAAGGAAGTTCATCTTCACCCTCAATACTGAGTTCTGTCTCTAATTGAGGGAAACGCTATATTACAATTCACTAGCTCTTGTAAGAGCTGTTCCTGCTTCCCTCACGGATGACTCTGGAATTCCTGCAGCACCTCTCACCATTGGGAAAAGGACGTCTCGGGCGGGGAAGCCCTTCGGCGATAAGGGTTATCGCTACAATTGGTGGCAAGTGGTGGGACAGTCCTTTCTACCCAGAGAGAGTGCTACCCTGATGGAGAGTCAGTAGGACAAGTTGAAAAGGCTGACCCTGAAGGATCTACTCGAGAGCCGGGGAAGGTCAGCTAGCAACCACCCACGTCAGGAACTGATAGCCGAGCTGATCGAAATGGATCGTGGAGCAGTGAGGACCGAAACCAATATAGAGACCGATGAAGACGCTGCTCTCGTTCAAGCTGTTCGGAACAGATTGTCAGTCTATGGCCCGAATCCATCACAGGAACTGATCAACCAAGTCTTCGCCGCAGCGGAGGCAGAGGCCAGTAAGCGAAGGGAAGATCGGCGACTTTCAACCCAGCAGCCTCTCAGCCTCAGTTACACTGGGGGGAGAAAGATTCCATTTGCAGCATTTAAGTCCTTCCAGGAAAGTGACGACAGATTTTTGGCCGGCATTTTGAACGGCAGTGCGCTTTACACCGGGTACCCACGAAGGAATGGGTCACCATATTATCAGGGAAACTATCTGGGAAAGCTTCCGATGCTTTCCGGGCCATCCCTGATGCGGACTTACCACACTACCATCTGGTAAAGGAGGCTTTGTTAGCCCGGTACGCTGTCACCCCGGAAGCCTACAGGCGACGATTTCGGGAATCCCAAAAGAAGGGAGGGGATTCCTACACGGAGTGGGCATGTCGCCTCCATCGTACAGCATCACACTGGGTCACTGGATGCCAAGCCACAACCGCTGAGGATGTACTACAGTTGTTTTTACTAGAACATTTTCTCAATGCCCTGCAACCAGAGCTAAGAGAGTGGGTACGTGACCGGAGGCCTCTAACGCTACCTGAGGCTGCTCGTCTAGCCGACGAGTACACAGATGCTCGCCGGACAGAACAGTCCGCTCCAAAACCAACACCTCCCATCAAATTTCAAGCACCTGTGGCTTCAGCGCCAACTCGTGACTCTGGGCCACATAGGCCAGCGCAGCAACCGAACCTCTCCACAGTTCAGTGCCATCGTTGCAAACAATGGGGATATTATCGCAGGGATTGCGCCCTAGAGCCTCCCCGAAACACGTGGAGGCAAAAACAACCTTCCACCTCCCGTAATCCTGCGGCACACTGTGGGGGTACTGTATGAAGCTGATCCCGTACAAGTGGCCATCCAAGACAACCGTCAGCACCATCGCCAGGAGGTACGAGTCAATGGGCGCACCGTGCAAGGATTACACAACACCGGAGCCACACTTACCTTGCTCCAACCTCATTTGGTCAAGAACAAAGACCGCATGGACACACCGTTGCAGTAAGGGTGGCGGGAGGAGCTGTGTTTCGACTCCCCACTGCCCGAGTACATCTTGACTGGGGCGCTGGATCCGGCAGGGTACATGTGGGACTTATGGACAACTTACCCGCAGAAGTACTATTTGGAAATGATCTAGGACCAATGACTTCTGCCTACGCTACCTCTGGACCAGCCAGCATCAACCCTGTTACAACCCAGGCTCCAGCCCGAGCTGCCGACTCCAGCCCACTGGTCGGGGAGACCCAGGGGTTTTGTCTGCATCACGTCATGTCTGTTACAAGAAGCCAAGAAGAGGATCAGCCTTCAGGTTACGTCCTTCCAGAAGGGAAACTTATGCCAAACACTATTTTTGTTGGGGGCATTGACCGTCGGATTGATCAGCCTGAAATGAAGTATTTTTTTTCAAAGTATGGCGCTGTAAAGAATGTCAAAATTATTAGGGATGCCTCTGGCGTTTCTAAGGGTTATGGTTTTGTCTCCTTTTACCATGATGTAGATGTGCAGAAGATTGTGGATTCTCCGATCAGCTTCCATGGAAAGAGATAGAAACTTGGACCAGCTATAAGAAAGCAAAGCACCTGTGCACACATCCAACCAAGGACTTTGGTGCTGAACTCACCAACGCCACACTATCCCAGTGTTTGGACCCCACCCATGACCGATTCCTATGTACAGCCCACGTCAATGTTTAGTCCTGTTACTCACTATTTGCAGACTTGCCCTTACACAGAACTCTGCCCATAACAAGAGTCCGGACAGCCCCACGTTAACCCGAACAGGGTCAATCCGGGTCTGCCGGGTGTTCCACAAAAAGGGGGCATTGTGACAGACTCTGCCTTTGGATTTTAAAGGCGCCTCTCAGGGCCCCTGTGTCTCCGAGCCTCAGCTGTAACTGAGGCTCGGAGACACAGGGGCGCTGAGAGGCTGCTGGGTTGAAAGTCGCCGATCTTCCCTTCGCTTACTGGCCTCTGCCTCCGCTGCGGCGAAGACTCGGTCGATCAGTTCCTGTGATGGATTCGGGCCATAGACCGACAATCTGTTCCGAACCGCTTGAACGAGAGCAGCGTCTTCATCGATCTCTATATTGGTTTCGGTCCTCACTGCTGCACGATCCATTTCGATCAGCTCGGCTATCAGTTCCTGACGTGGGCGGTTGCTAGCTGACCTTCCCCGGCTCTCGAGTAGATCCTTCAGGGTCAGCCTTTTCAACTTGTCATACTGACTCTCCATCAGGGTAGCACTCTCTCTGGGTAGAAAGGACTGTCCCACCGCTTGCCACCAATTGTAGCGATAACCTTTATCGCCGGAGGGCTTCCCCGCCAGAAACGTCCTTTTCCCAATGGTGAGAGGTGCTGCAGGAATCCCAGAGTCATCCGTGAGGAACCAGGAACAGCCCTTACAAGGGCTAGTGAATTGTAATATAGCGTTTCCCCCAATAAGAGGCGGAACTCAGTATTGAGGATGAAGATGAACTACCTTTATTAGTGCCACCCTGTGCCTTATATGCAAGTCTCCATGCAAGGGGACCTCCCCCGTGGACCTGATGGAGAACTGCATGACTAACACACAGACCAATGGGAGCAGGACACACAATCCCTCAACTCTGCCGGTAACACAATCAGCAACACAATAGCAGTCTGTAACACAATCAACAACACAATGACATTGCAGTCTGTAACACAATCAACAACACAATGACATTGCAGTCTGTAACACAATCAACAACACAATGACATTGCAGTCTGTAACACAATCAACAACACAATGACAGTCTGTAATAGTATCAGCAACACAATGACATTGTCTGTGACATGCTCAAGAAAATGAAAGTAATGAGTCTATGCAAAAACAGTGCCTTTTAAATCCAAAAGGCAGAGAGTCTGTCACATACTCTTATTCAGGGTGAAGGTTTGGTTTCATCAAGTAACACTCTCCATTTTCCAGTTATCTCACGTACCACCTGGGTCATGTGAGTTGTCAGTCGCCTAAAACTGGCAGGCTGATTCATCACTAACGCCAGGTAGCGACAGATGAGCGTCTGTAGCAGGCATTTTCAGAGCGCCCGCTAGTAGTCGCAGTGCTCAGCCGTGGGTCGCTACTTCATAGCAACTCAGTCGCTGTCCAGTAATGTTGAATACATTGTGATGAGTCGCTATTTGACCAGTACAGCGCTGTATGGGAGCGCATGTTAGCGACTGCTCATAGCGACCGACTCACACCATATTCAGCAAAAGAACAGCCTCACAAAACTCTGGCGCTGAAAAATGCTTGTTTGAAGCCCAGAGCGCAGGAGGCGGTGTGATTAAAGTGTGTTTTCCAGCATCTATCTACTAATAACAAAGCGAAAACATATGGAATTACATTGTAGCAACATTGTAACATGAACACTTTAATGGCAGACCTGTAATGTCATTTCTGCAGAAATATATAAAAAATAAAAGAAATTTGAAAAAAATGCTTATTCAATGCCAGGAGAGGTCACAGAATTATTTGAGATTTAAAAAAAAAAGTTTTAAGAGAAGGAAAGTATCGTCCATTGAAATGTATGGGAGAGTGACAGGTAGCGAGAGGTCATACCTGGCGCTGTGCAACGCTGAACGCCCGCACTGTTCGCTGAGGCTGTGAAAATGATGAATCGGACGCTACATGGCGCTATCCAAGTCGCTAAACAGATTCTGCTTGATAAATGTGCAATTGCGTGCCGTGTCCGGCGTTCACCAGTCGCTACCTGTCATTAACCAGCCGCTACCTGACGCTATCCCTTCATGAATAAGGCCCTGTGTTAAAAACACACAAAACTGTCATATTTTATATTAGTTATAATAATAGTTATAATGATAGTTTATATTAGAAGTTTTGCAAATCAGGGTTTAGGGGCTGCAGATCAAATTGGGGTACAGGTCAGTCTCCAACCTTGCCGAGTACCACCTGATAGGCTCTTGAGTATCACCGGAGATCCTTGTACCACTGGTTGGGAACGCCTGATCTAAAGCTTTGTATCATAATAAGAGCCTGATCAGAGTCTCTATTGGTGTGATACCTTTTTAATATTTAAACCAATAGAACTAGTCTGAGCCCAGGTTGGAGACACCATTTTGAACCTTTGCCCCGGGTGCCCGAAAGCCTAGCTATGCATAATGAGGGGCTGCCCAATTGTCCATATCTCTGTAAGTCTTTTATCAAACCAAGGGATCAAAAGGAAAACATTTATTAGATATCAGTTAGCCTTTCGAAAGTGCCAGCAGAATCAATCCTGTTGGGTTTTCATAAATTATACATGAAATATCGCCATCCAATAAGCAATTGCGAAATCGCGAAAAATGGCCCAATGATAAAAATCCATATAAATATGCTGGATGGAGGGAGGAGGGGTCACTTATACACCCGGCATCAAGAAATATCCAGCCAGGCTTGTTTTTCTTTCTTTTAATGGAAGGAAAAGGACATCAGGGGTGACAGGCTCTGTCACCCCTGATAGACTAAACCTGTCACCCCTGGATTTTATAAGCTTGGTGGATGTTTTATTCAATTTGGGTGTATAAGTGACCCCTCCTCACATTAGCCGACGTTTTTATATGGGTTTTTGATATTACACAATGTTGCAATAGTGCGCCTTTAAACCAGACCTTCAGCATGATTTAATGAAAAGCCAAAACCCTTAAAAAGCTATTCCCCAGCATCTAAAGTTTTTAGTCACTTATTATTCTTTCCCCCACTGGGCTGCAACTCTGTTCAGGATTCTAGGATACAGGTGCCGCAATCTTGACTCAGAAGCATCACACATACTAAGGAGAGAAGAGCGGGATAAAGTACAGGGGGCGGGGTTATAGCTGTGCTTTGCACAGACAGAGCAGAGCTGGAGTCAGGGGAAGGACAGCAATCCCAGAATGCAGAGTAACACAATCAGAAGACACTTCCTGTTTGCAGGATGCCTGATGCTCCATGAGCTGCCATTTTGGATGTTTAAAGGCTCATAACATGCAGTAGATGCAGGTAGGATGATTTTTAATGTGAGCAATCTGTATGTACAGGGGGGGGAAACATATAAGATAGGCTCTTATTCAGGGTGAAGGTCACGATTAATGTGGGCAATCTGTATGTAGAGGGTGTGGGAAACATATAAGATAGGCTCTTATTCAGGATGAAGGTCTGGATTAATGTGGCCAATCTGTATGTACAGGGGGGAAACATATAAGATAGGCTCTTATTCAGGGTGAAGGTCCGGATTAATGTGGGCAATCTGTATCTACAGGGTGTGGGAAACATATAAGATAGGCTCTTATTCAGGGTGAAGGTCTGGATTAATGTGGGCAATCTGTATGTACAGGATGGGGGAAACATATAAGATAGGCTCTTATTCAGGGTGAAGGTCTGGATTAATGTGGCCAATCTGTATGTACAGGGGGGAAACATATAAGATAGGCTCTTATTCAGGGTGAAGGTCCTGATTAATGTGGGCAATCTGTACGTATAGGGTGGGGGAAACATATAAGATAGGCTCTTATTCAGGGTGAAGGTCACGATTAATGTGGGCAATCTGTATGTACAGGGTGTGGGAAACATATAAGATAGGCTCTTATTCAGGGTGAAGGTCTGGATTAATGTGGCCAATCTGTATGTACAGGGGGGAAACATATAAGATAGGCTCTTATTCAGGGTGAAGGTCCGGATTAATGTGGGCAATCTGTATCTACAGGGTGTGGGAAACATATAAGATAGGCTCTTATTCAGGGTGAAGGTCTGGATTAATGTGGGCAATCTGTATGTACAGGATGGGGGAAACATATAAGATAGGCTCTTATTCAGGGTGAAGGTCTGGATTAATGTGGCCAATCTGTATGTACAGGGGGGAAACATATAAGATAGGCTCTTATTCAGGGTGAAGGTCCGGATTAATGTGGGCAATCTGTATCTACAGGGTGTGGGAAACATATAAGATAGGCTCTTATTCAGGGTGAAGGTCTGGATTAATGTGAGCAATCTGTATGTACAATGGGAAAACATATAAGATAGGCTCTTATTCAGGGTGAGGGTCTGGATTAATGTGAGATATCTGTATGGACAGGGTGGGGGGAACATACAAAATAGGCTCTTAATCAGGGTGAGGGTCTGGATTAATGTGAGCAATCTGTATGTACAGGGTGTGGGAAACATATAAGATAGGCTCTTAATTAGGGTGAGGGTCTGGATTAATGTGAGCAATCTGTATGTACAGGGGGGAAACATACAAGATAGGCTCTTATTCAGGGTGAGGGTCTGGATTAATGTGGGCAATCTGTATGTACAGGGGGGGGGGGGGAACATACAAGATAGGCTCTTATTCAGGGTGAAGGTCCGGTTTAAGTTTTCCGAACAGTTTTTAACAGGAAGTAAGCAGCTTTGCATGATGATGATGATGATGCACTGCAGACAAATTTGATTCACTGTGAACTGGATGAGTATGAAATATATGATTTAATTATTTAAATTTTTCATGATTTTGTAAATTGGTTGTAGCCTGGAGTTCTGGGCTTTATTATCATATTACTCTGCTATAATTTAAACAGCCTTCTCATTTTATGTTCATTTTTAGATCAGTTCATTTTTATGATGTCACCCCCAGAGAAACCTAAAAATGTCTTTGAACAATCTCCTCCGTATACTGGGAATCCAGCAGCATATGTCATTCCCATGCCAAATGCCGGGGGGCAGTACAATGTCCAGCCAGCTCCTCCAGGCTATTTCACCACTATTCCCAAGGAGATACGCTTGGCAGAATTCCATCAGGCATTTCTAAAAGGAAAACCATATGCTTTAGGGGTGAGTTTAGCTAAGACTATCTTGCATGTTTCAGTAACGCTAAGCAGGGCGGGCTCCAGGTTTATGTGGGCCCTTGGGTGGTATGGTCTCAGTGGGGCCCCCTTTGTGGTGAAGAGTCGCGTCACATCACCGAGGGATGTCCCAAACCTGGATGCCCCCTAAGGATCATGCTATTTGGTCTAGCGCACCAAACCCCTTTAAACCTGACCTCGGAGTCGGGGAGGCCGATTCATTAATAGCGCCAGGTAGCGACAGATGAGCGCCAGTAGCGTTATTTTCACAGCGCACGCTAGTAGTCGCTGTGCTTGGCCGTTGTTCGGCTGTTGAGAGCGACTCAGTCGGTGTGCGGTAATGTTGAATACGGGGTTAGGAGTCGCTGTTTGACAGGTTCCGCGCTGTATGGGAACGCATGACAGCGAACGGCCATAGCGAACGGCTCCCAGCATATTCATTAACAAATCACGCTCCAAAAATTCTCGCGCTGTGAAATGCTTGTTTAAACCCCAGAGCGCTGGCGGCGATGGGTTAAAAGTCGTTTTTTAACCCCCAAACAACCATATTTAAAAAAAAAACAAAAAAAAAACCATGTTTTTCAAAACATTTTGTAATATGAATACATTAATATCAGACCTGTAATATCAATTCTGCACAATTTTTTTTTTTTTTTTACCTTAAAAAAAAAATCTAACATTGCAGAAGTGGTCACAGAATTTTTGACATTTAAAAAAAAAAAAAAAAAAAAAAATTAATAGCTATTAATTATGAATATTTAAAGATTGCTCCATTGAAATGCATTGGAGAGCGCCAGGTAGCGAGAGGTCATACCTGTCGCTGTTCAAGGTCGCTCACTGGCGCTGTGGGGTGAGGCTGGAATAATGATGAATGGTTCGCTATCTGGCGCTCTGTCAGTCGCTAAGCAGGATCGGCCTGATAAATGTGTGATTGCGGAGGGGAGCCGGCGTTCTCGTGGTGGTGAGCGTCATTACCGTTCGCTCACCATTCGCTACCTGGCGCTATCCCTTGTTAAATAAGGGCCTAAATGAATCTAGATCCTCCTGATTTTGGATGCCCCTGTGTGACCCCCCCCCCCTCTTTGTTCATTACTTTCCTGAAACTGGTGAATGCTGTGGGATCGCCAGATAACAGCCAAACCAGGGGGGTTATTTCACTAACTCCCAAATTGAGATGCCCCTGTAAAGCGGACCAAACCCTAGGGGAATTGCTTGCATAGTGGGTATACCAGCGATCCCAGGGGGTTTCATACAGTAGGGTATCACAGATTGGGATGCTCCAGGGATAGAAGGTCAGCTTTCAGAACTTCCCCCCCTGGAATCTAAAACAAGATACCCCGTTGTGTGGAACCCACCATTCGAGGAGAAGTTGGGCACCAGCTGTGGTGGTGCCCTCCCAGTCCGCCGCCGGTCAAGCGCCGTCACACACCCCAAAGGCCGACCATGTCCGTGTGCCCCCTCCCCCTGCCCTAAGGCTAAGAATGATCAAGTGTGAATCCACCGATTAAATGAAAAGCATAAAACCCAGTGTTGATCTGCTCAGTCTGGAGGCCGCACACTGAATTTGCCCAAAGATTTGGATCTTTCAGAATCTGAATACTATAAAAGTCTTTAAATACTGATAAGCCCTGACCTGCATTGCCAGCTGGTCTTCTCTCCTGCCTGTTGCTGTGTTCCAGTCCTCCATTCCTGTGTACCGACCCGGCTTGTTCCTGACTACGCTCCTGCTCTCCTGATGCCCTTGGCTTGTTTATGGCCTCGTTCCAGTTCTGCCTGCCAGTGACTCGGCTTGTCCTACATCTCCAGTCCAGCTCTGATCTGTCCTCAACCCAGAACTTGGCAATACCCACTCCTAGGTCGCCTGACCTGGGGACTTCCTGCAGTCCAGCCTATCCCCACCTTTAGAGGCTCTAGTGAAAACCAGGTTGGTCCTTAGATTCCAGGCTTCCCGGTCAAGTGGTGAGCCAGTTCTTAGTTTCCACAATCAGGGTTCATACTCGGTAGTCTGAAAATGTTCTAGTCCCTCAGTTTATAGTATGTATCTTGGGAGAGGTTGCTGCATACAGCAGACTTTCCAGCCAATCAATGGCAGCTACAGCAGAACTGATGATGTATAGGCATTGACTACCAAATCAGCCCACCTGGGCTTAGGCGGTGCCCTGGGAGGCACTGGGGAGGATGGTGCTTGACATAACATGATTAAAGCGCTCTTGAGCAAGGCACCTAGCCCCGCAACTGCTCTTCGGGTGCCGTGGCTTGGACAGTCCACCACATTCCTATAACTATACAATGACGATATACTGTACAGTATGCACATAAAAAACAGACATAGACATAGGATTTTTTCGATTCTTGGGTATATTTTTAGAAACTAGACCCTATTCTTCTTTGCTAAATACCATTGTGATAAAAAGGAACGATGGTGTGCGCTCCCATAAAACATCTGTTTATTGAAAATGATTAAATGCAGCATAATAATGGCACGACAGGGATAAAAAGCAACCTGAGAAAGGACGTGGACGGGACCGAAACATGTTTTTATCATTGTTGAGCCATTATTGTGCTGCCAATAAACAGATGTTTTATGGGAGCGCAGACCATCGTTCCTTTTTATCATAATGGTATTTAGCAAAGACGAATAGGGTCTAGTTTCTAAAAATATACCCAAGAAAAAAATCCTATGTCTATGTCTGTTTTTTTATGTGCATACTGTACAGTATATCGGCATTGACATTTATGGGAGCGCTTTGATCACAATTGTATGGTGGTGGACAAATCAGGTCGAGCAACCAACTGGGCACAAGATTTAACGGCTTGAGATTTAGTTTCCTCTTCTTCATTTGCAAATACCATTAAGACCCAAGTTTCTTTATCTTCCGTCTATGGTCTATTACGTCATGCAAAAATCTTCCCCTTTTATTTATAAGCCCATAACGATATAGTAAAAATGTCACATTGGGGAACATGATCTAGAATTGGCGAGGGGCTAGGTTTTCCAGTTTCAAAATAAGGGGTTAACTTTGCAAAGCTGGAATCACACTTGGTCAGAGGCAGAGCTCCGATTGTGGGCAAATCTGGATCACACCGCTGCAAATGAGATCATTGGCAGCCATTTTTATTGCATCTAGGACTACATTATTATCATCGATTTAGGGGATATTTGTTTAGAACAGAGGGGTGAATCTAGGCCCATTATTTTGAGACTCAGACAGAAGACTTTAGGATCCTCCAAAGAGAACCATGAAGAGTGTTTAGGAACTGCACTACTTTCTAATTGGATGATTGTGTTCTAGAAGGAACCAGGGGCAACCATAAAACCAAGAAGCAGACTGGTAAAGACTAAAACTAACAGTTTAACAGTAGAGTAGAGAAGTAAACTGAAAGGTCAGTCCCCTCATTCCCATTCACCCAGGAGCGGATAGGCCATAGTGCGACCTGGGACAATACCCTGTGGGCCACACTGTTTGGGGCCAGTTGGGCTGCTGCTTTTTACACCCACATTCAATCCCTGCCCCCTGAGAGGGAGACAACCACACTGTATCCACAAGCTAAGGAACCCCAGCCCTGAATGCTTTAGCCCATGGTTGGGGGCTCAGCAAAGATGTTTTGGGCCAGCCAGGGGCTGATAAAATCCAGTGCTGATTTTTGGCCCCAGTCCACCACTGCATTCATCGTTCATCCAAAATGACTAATGCTAATTTTTAAATTTTCCAGAAACAATTGTAAATGTGTGTTGTTGATAGAAAATGTTTTCTCCATAGCAGAAGTCTAACAGTTATATCATCTTATCTCCAGATTGTGCTCGTAGTTTCAGCCTTCCTACAGATAGGCCTCGCCATTCTGTTGATATTTCTTGCTGCCTCAATCACAGTTTATAGCGGGGTTGCCTTCTGGGGAGCAATATTTGTAAGTATCAATCACTATTCATTCTAAAAAATAGATTAGACTGAGAGATTACTTTTGTGCTATAATCTTTAACTCGCCATTAAAGTCCAATGGAAGAATTAGGGAAAACAAATAACTTGCCTAATTAGTGCCAAAATATGGTTTGCAGACAAATAAGCTCTGTATTGGCACACACTTATATTGTCCTTGAAGTGCACCTGCACTTGAGAGTGTATCCAAGGCGTGCTGACAGTCACTTTTACAGAGTATAGACATACACGACTCTCCAAACGAAAGTTACCTACAATTTGTAAAAAGCAATCTTCGACAATCACTTTTCCAGCAGATGGTTCCAGGACACTCATGGGGTATATTCATCCCACTTCAGCCCTAGGCCTGTTTCTCCTCTCTGGCTAGAAGATGGTCACAGCTTATTCTGGATACCTGGGCCTTTAGCTCCCTTCTTAGGTCCCTAGGACAGCTGTCTGGCCTATTTATCAGATCTTTCTGGGTTCCCGCCTCTCCACTCGCTTCTGCATAGTATTTCCACTTTAGGTCACCATAACCAGTCAATGTTAGCTCCCTAACCAACAACAGTTTTTGGGATTTTTGCGCACATGTAGGATTATGTATTCCGTATTTTACAAATACCTGCAGTGAAACTGAGTGTGCACATGCCCAGAGCGGTGGACAGCCCAAACCACGAAGCCCAAAGAGCAGTTGGGGGGGGGGGGTTAGGTGCTTTTCTCAAGATTTTAGATCTGGTCCTCCTTCCATCCCAGGAAATGTATCCACACAGGCACCCGCTAGACCAGGGGCACTCAACCACTTCTTGTAAAGGTCCATTTACAGGCATCCGGTGAGAGATGAAGGTCCAGGTGTGGAGTTGTCACGGGAAGCGGAGAGTTAGTAATCAGCACACGGCACAACGGGGGTTGTAAATTCCACAGGCAAAACTAAAAAGGCTGCTTGCCTCAAGAATCTTTATCACCCCCCCCCCCCCCCCCCCGTGGGGTAGACTAGGGCCCGAGGTGTCACTGACAATAAGGTCTGGTAACAAGGATGGATAGAGAGGGATGAATTGTAGAGGAGCTGTAAGGAAGAGGGATGGATAGACAGGAAGGACAGGGAGGGATGGAGAGAGAGCTGGGAGAAGGGATGGATGGGCAATACTAAAAGGACAGGAATGGATAGGCAGAGCTGGGGGGATAGATGGCCAGAGCGGGAAGAAAGAGTAATGGATTGGCAAAGCTGGGAGGCCAGGGATTGAATGGGAAAAAGTGGGAGGAAAGGAATGGATGGGGCAGAGAGACTGGGCTGGATGGGGCAGAGTTGAGGGGAAAGGGATGGATGGAGATGAGTTGGGTGGGCAGGGATGGATGAGGCAAAGTTGGGGGGACAGGAATGGATGGGGTTGAGGTGGGTGGGTGGGGATGGATGAGGCAGAGATGGCAGGACTATGATGGATGGATGGGGCAAAGAAACGAACAAAGTTTTTGTGTACCCTGCAATGCCGCTTCCTGCCTGTGCAGTACTTCATATTGCAATGCTAGGTGCCAGGCAGCAGAGTCATGACACTGGCAGGGAGACTAAGCACTACATTGCTGATCAAGTAAAGGGGGCAGGGCTGTCAGGCAGGGGTCCAGAAATCTGGCACTGAGGTCCGCATTCGGACCCCGGTCCGCCAGTTGAGTACCGCTGCGCTAAACCATATGTAGAATATTGTGGAGAACTGAGGGCTAGGGGCACATAACTAGCTACATTCCGAACTGAAGTTAGCCTCCTTCTTCCTATGCAACCACACAGCTAAATAAAGGAGTTTGGCCCACAAGACTGTTTACCTCGACATGTACTTCTACATTAGTGGTTCCCAATAACTGTTTCTAAATGTCTAACTGCTATCACTAGTCTGCTCCCAGACCTACTAGTCACAGTCTTATGAGAAATATTGCTTTCAAGAGCACTATACGCAGATACAAGAGATGAGTGACCCCCATATCGGAATTTTCTCCGAATTTCAGGGAAAAATGAATTCAGCACAAATCCGAACATCGTGGTATTCCTGCTGAATGAATTTTCCTCTGAAATTGTTAAAAAACTTCAGCAGGACACAGATTAAACAATAAACCAATTAAGAAAATAAAAAGCAAGGAACCCAAGTCATCTCCTCACATCATTATACATCATGATATTTGGCAATGTCTTTCATTGTAGCACCTGAATCAATTCACCTACAAATGTCGGAAAAAAAATTAAAACAATTTACTAAAAAAATGTTGCATTTAGAATTTTTTCAGACTAATGATTATCTAATGGAGAAACAAAATCTCATTTTTACAGTACATCATCGCTGGCTCCTTGTCAATAGAGGGATACAAAACCCCCAGTGTTTGTAAGGTGAGTTACTCCTGATGCCAACAGGGAAGTCTATCCCCCTTCCGGTTTTAGAGGTTTCGAGCATGTTCAGTGGAAACTTTTACGAGTAATCATTGATTTTGTTTCTGATCAGTTGTGTATACTAGCAGGGCCGCCATCAAAGTGGGAGGGGCGGGGGTAGTGTACCAGGCCCGCTTTCGGGGGGGGGGGGCGGTCCCACCCTGATGACCACCTCACTTAGCTAGCACCCCCCCACCTCTAGGCAACAGCGATAGGTGGAGCTGTCCTTTCAGTTTCTTCAGCCGCACATTAATATGCATGGCCAGAGAAGCTGATTGGACGAGAGGCTGCGCATGCACCGTTGAACTGAGCAGAGGTGAGTATTCTGGATGAGCTCGCCTTAGATGAAGGGGCAGGAGCGGATCCAAGCACGCTGATTGGATGAGCAGCAGTGCATGTGCCACAGGACTGGGAAGAGGTGAGTTTGTTCGGGCGACCCAGGGGGTTTTTACACAGTGGGGCATCTCCGATCGGGGCGCCCTGGTGGCAAGAACCAAAACCCGCAATAGTCAAAATCATGAGTTTTGGTCCACTTTAAAGTGTTCACTTGGCCCTAGAGTCTAAAAAACTTCAGGGCAGGGAAAAGCCCTTCCCAATGGCATCCGGATAGATGCCGGGAACAAACTTCCAGCAGAGGTAGTTAGAAAATCAACAGTCAGTGAATGTAAACCTGCCTGGGATAAGCCTCCATCTATCCTAAGATACAGAGAACATACAGTATACACATAAGATACAGAGAACATACAGTATACACATAAGATACAGAAAACATACAGTATACACATAAGATACAAAGAACATACAGTATACACATAAGATACAGAGAACATACAGTATACATGTAAGATAAAGAGAACATATAGTATACACATAAGATACAGAGACCATACAGTATACATATCAGATACAGAGAACATACAGTATATACATAAGATAAAGAGAACATACAGTATACACAAAAGATACAGAGAACATACAGTATATACATAAGATCCAGAGAACATACAGTATACACATAAGATAAATAGACCATACAGTATACACATAAGATACAGAGAACATACAGTATACACATGAGATACAGAGAACATACAGAATACACATAAGATACAGAGAACATACAGTATACACATAAGATAAATAGACCATACAGTATACACATAAGATACAGAGAACATATAGTATACACATAAGATACAGGGCACATACAGTATATACATAAGATACAGAGAACATACAGTATACACATAAGATACAGAGAACATACAGTATACACATGAGATACAGAGCACATACAGTATATACATAAGATACAGAGAACATACAGTATACACATAAGATACAGAGAACATACAGTATACACATAAGATACAGAAAACATACAGTATACACATAAGATACAAAGAACATACAGTATACACATAAGATACAGAGAACATACAGTATACATGTAAGATAAAGAGAACATATAGTATACACATAAGATACAGAGACCATACAGTATACATATCAGATACAGAGAACATACAGTATATACATAAGATAAAGAGAACATACAGTATACACAAAAGATACAGAGAACATACAGTATATACATAAGATCCAGAGAACATACAGTATACACATAAGATAAATAGACCATACAGTATACACATAAGATACAGAGAACATACAGTATACACATAAGATACAGAGAACATACAGAATACACATAAGATACAGAGAACATACAGTATACAGATAAGATAAATAGACCATACAGTATACACATAAGATACAAAGAACATACAGTATACACATAAGATACAGAGAACATACAGTATACACATAAGATACAGAGAACATACAGTACATACATAAGATACAGAGAACATACAGTATATACATAAGATATAGAGAACATACAGTATATACATAAGATACAGAGCACATATAGTATACACATAAGATACAGAGAACATACAGTATATACATAAGATACAGAGCACATATAGTATACACATAAGATACAGAGAACATATAGTATATACATAAGATAAAGAGAACATACAGTATATACATAAGATACAGAGACCATACATTATACACATACGATACAGAGAACATACAGTATATACATAAGATAAAGAGAACATACAGTATATACATAAGATACAGAGAACATACAATATATACATAAGATACAGAGAACATACAGTATATACATAAGATAAAGAGAACATACAGTATACACATAAGATACAGAGACCATACAGTATACACATAAGATACAGAGAACATACAATATATACATAAGATACAGAGAACATACAGTATATACATAAGATACAGAGAACATACAATATATACATAAGATACAGAGAACATACAGTATACACATAAGATACAAAGAACATACAGTATATACATAAGATACAGAGAACATACAGTATACACATAAGATACAGAGAACATACAGTATATACATAAGATACAGAGAACATATAGTATATACATAAGGGCAGACTAGATGGAACGTATGGTCTCCTTCTGCCGTCACCTTCTAGGTTTCTATGTTTCTACGACCAACAGAGGTGGAGAAGAAGATGTTCAGTCGCTAGGGCAGCAGGATTCTCCGCATCAGGACGGACATAAATGACAGACTGCGTGTGGGACCATGTTCAGAGGAGGGCGACTATCGGTGGTTTGCACTGGACTATTAATTTAAAGGGGAAAAAAGGCGTATCAGGGGCCTCCACCATGTTTGTTGCCCACAAAATGAATCACTATCATTATTGAAGCACCATAGACTAGTGAAAAACAGGCAGAATAAATACAAGCTTAATAAGTGCTCATAAGTCTATATAACTAAGTTAAAAGGATACTGTAGGATCAGATGGCGCCGTATTTTGCTCCAGATGGTCTGTCACAGCGTGCAAAATGGCCATACCAGGATAAGGAAAATCCTCTAAGTGAGGCGGTGCAATATTTACAACCTCTGTTATCGCTTTTAAAGAGAGATAACAGAGGTTGTAAATAGATCATAAAGCATATACAGATATTCCACCGTACATATGCATTTAAGCTAAGTGCTTAAAGGGTAAGTTCACTTTTACAGACCTCAGACCAATAGTGCGAAAAGGCGGCTTGATGGGTGGCGCTGGCCTCAGTTGGCGTTCTCTTATTGAGATCAATGGGTGCCTTCATCATGTACAGCGGTGCCCATTGCTCTCAACGGGAGCTTGCCATAGTGAGGTTGCACCCACAGGGCCTGCTCTAGGTTTGTTTGGGCCCTTGGGCAGGAGAGTCTTAGTGGGCCCCAAAGTAGTTTGTCACATGATGCAATCTTTTAGCTCCACTGCCACAAACGGGTCATCTCCTGCTGCTGATCACCCTCCAGTCCTTATTGCCTTCCCTATAGCCAACAATCGTCCTCTAGTCCTTATTTCCTTCTATATTGCCACCAATCACCCTCTAGTGCTTATTGCCTTCCCTATAGCCAACAATCACCCTCCAGTCCTTATTGCCTTCCCTATAGCCACCAATCATCCTCCAGTCCTTATTGCCTTCCCTATAGCCACCAATCGTCCTCCAGTCCATATTGCCTTCTCTATAGCCACCAATCACCCTCCAGTCCTTATTGCCTTCCCTATAGCCACCAATCGTCCTCTGTTCCTTATTGCCTTCCCTATAGCCACCAATCGCCCTCCAGTCCTTATTGCCTTCCCTATAGCCACCAATCGTCCTCTATTCCTTATTGCCTTCCCTATAGCCACCAATCACCCTCCAGTCCCTATTTCCTTCCCTATAGCCACCAATCGTCCGCTAGTCCTTATTGCCTTCCCTATAGCCACCAATCATCCTCTAGTCCTTATTGCCTTCGCTATAGCCACCAATCACCCTCCAGTCCCTATTTCCTTCCCTATAGCCACCAATCGTCCGCTAGTCCTTATTGCCTTCCCTATAGCTACCAATCTTCCTCTAGTCCTTATTGCCTTCCCTATAGCCACCAATCACCCTCCAGTCCTTATTGCCTTCCCTATAGCCACCAATCGCCCTCCAGTCCTAATTGCCTTCCCTATAGCCACCAATTGTCCTCAAGTTCTTATTTCCTTCCCTATAGACCCCAATCGTCCTCCAGACCTTATTTCCTTCCCTATAGCCACCATCGTCCTCTATTCCTTATTTCCTTCTCTATAGCCACCAGTCGTCCGCTAGTCCATATTGCCTTCCCTATAGCTACCAATCTTCCTCTAGTCCTTATTGCCTTCCATATAGCCACCAATCGTCCTCTAGTCCTTAATGCCTTCCGTATAGCCACCAATCATCCTCCATTCCTTATTGCCTTCCCTATAGCCACCAATCATCCTCCAGTCCTTATTGCCTTCCCTATAGCCACCAATCATCCTCCAGTCCTTATTGCCTTCCCTACAGCCACCAATCGCCCTCCAGTCCTTATTGCCTTCTCTATAGCCACCAATTACCCTCCAGTCCTTATTGCCTTCCCTATAGCCAACAATCGTCCTCTAGTCCTTATTTCCTTCTATATTGCCACCAATCACCCTCTAGTGCTTATTGCCTTCCCTATAGCCAACAATCACCCTCCAGTCCTTATTGCCTTCCCTATAGCCACCAATCATCCTCCAGTCCTTATTGCCTTCCCTATAGCCACCAATCGTCCTCCAGTCCATATTGCCTTCTCTATAGCCACCAATCGCCCTCCAGTCCTTATTGCCTTCCCTATAGCCACCAATCGTCCTCTATTCCTTATTGCCTTCCCTATAGCCACCAATCACCCTCCAGTCCCTATTTCCTTCCCTATAGCCACCAATCGTCCGCTAGTCCTTATTGCCTTCCCTATACCCACCAATCATCCTCTAGTCCTTATTGCCTTCGCTATAGCCACCAATCACCCTCCAGTCCCTATTTCCTTCCCTATAGCCACCAATCGTCCGCTAGTCCTTATTGCCTTCCCTATAGCTACCAATCTTCCTCTAGTCCTTATTGCCTTCCCTATAGCCACCAATCACCCTCCAGTCCTTATTGCCTTCCCTATAGCCACCAATCGCCCTCCTGTCCTAATTGCCTTTCCTATAGCCACCAATTGTCCTCAAGTTCTTATTTCCTTCCCTATAGACCCCAATCGTCCTCCAGACCTTATTTCCTTCCCTATAGCCACCATCGTCCTCTATTCCTTATTTCCTTCTCTATAGCCACCAATCGTCCGCTAGTCCATATTGCCTTCCCTATAGCTACCAATCTTCCTCTAGTCCTTATTGCCTTCCATATAGCCACCAATCGTCCTCTAGTCCTTAATGCCTTCCGTATAGCCACCAATCATCCTCCATTCCTTATTGCCTTCCCTATAGCCACCAATCATCCTCCAGTCCTTATTGCCTTCCCTATAGCCACCAATCATCCTCCAGTCCTTATTGCCTTCCCTATAGCCACCAATCATCCTCCAGTCCTTATTGCCTTCCCTACAGCCACCAATCGCCCTCCAGTCCTTATTGCCTTCTCTATAGCCACCAATTACCCTCCAGTCCTTATTGCCTTTCCTATAGCCACCAATCACCCTCCAGTCCCTATTTCCTTCCCTATAGCCACCAATCGTCCGCTAGTCCTTATTGCCTTCCCTATAGCCACCAATCATCCTCTAGTCCTTATTGCCTTCGCTATAGCCACCAATCACCCTCCAGTCCCTATTTCCTTCCCTATAGCCACCAATCGTCCGCTAGTCCTTATTGCCTTCCCTATAGCTACCAATCTTCCTCTAGTCCTTATTGCCTTCCCTATAGCCACCAATCACCCTCCAGTCCTTATTGCCTTCCCTATAGCCACCAATCGCCCTCCAGTCCTAATTGCCTTCCCTATAGCCACCAATTGTCCTCAAGTTCTTATTTCCTTCCCTATAGACCCCAATCGTCCTCCAGACCTTATTTCCTTCCCTATAGCCACCATCGTCCTCTATTCCTTATTTCCTTCTCTATAGCCACCAATCGTCCGCTAGTCCATATTGCCTTCCCTATAGCTACCAATCTTCCTCTAGTCCTTATTGCCTTCCATATAGCCACCAATCGTCCTCTAGTCCTTAATGCCTTCCGTATAGCCACCAATCATCCTCCATTCCTTATTGCCTTCCCTATAGCCACCAATCATCCTCCAGTCCTTATTGCCTTCCTTATAGCCACCAATCATCCTCCAGTCCTTATTGCCTTCCCTACAGCCACCAATCGCCCTCCAGTCCTTATTGCCTTCTCTATAGCCACCAATTACCCTCCAGTCCTTATTGCCTTCCCTATAGCCACCAATCACCCTCCAGTCCTTATTGCCTTCCCTATAGCCACCAATCACCTTCCAGTCCCTATTGCCTTCCCTATAGCCACCAATCGTCTGCTAGTCCTTATTGCCTTTGCTATAGCTACCAATCTTCCTCTAGTTCATATTGCCTTCCCTATAGCCACCAATCACCCTCCAGTCCCTATTGCCTTCCCTATAGCCACCAATTGTCCGCTAGTCCTTATTGCCTTTGCTATAGCTACCAATCTTCCTCTAGTTCTTATTGCCTTCCCTATAGCCACCAATCACCCTCCAGTCCCTATTTCCTTCCCTATAGCCACCAATCGTCCGCTAGTCCTTATTGCCTTCCCTATAGCCACCAATCATCCTCTAGTCCTTATTGCCTTCGCTATAGCCACCAATCGTCCGCTAGTCCTTATTGCCTTCCCTATAGCTACCAATCTTCCTCTAGTCCTTATTGCCTTCGCTATAGCCACCAATCGTCCGCTAGTCCTTATTGCCTTCCCTATAGCCACCAATCACCCTCCAGTCCTTATTGCCTTCCCTATAGCCACCAATTGTCCTTCAGTCCTTATTGCCTTCCCTATAGCCACCAATCACCCTCCAGTCCTTATTGCCTTCCCTATAGCCACCAATCACCCTCCAGTCCTTATTGCCTTCCCTATAGCCACCAATCACCCTCCAGTCCCTATTTCCTTCCCTATAGCCACCAATCACCCTCCAGTCCCTATTGCCTTCCCTATAGCCACCAATTGTCCGCTAGTCCTTATTGCCTTCCCTATAGCTACCAATCTTCCTCTAGTCCTTATTGCCTTCCCTATAGCCACCAATCACCCTCCAGTCCTTATTGCCTTCCCTATAGACCCCAATCGCCCTCCAGTCCTTATTGCCTTCCCTATAGCCACCAATCACCCTCCAGTCCTTATTGCCTTCCCTATAGCCACCAATCACCCTCCAGTCCCTATTGCCTTCCCTATAGCCACCAATTGTCCGCTAGTCCTTATTGCCTTTGCTATAGCTACCAATCTTCCTCTAGTTCTTATTGCCTTCCCTATAGCCACCAATCACCCTACAGTCCCTATTTCCTTCCCTATAGCCACCAATCGTCCGCTAGTCCTTATTGCCTTCCCTATAGCCACCAATCATCCTCTAGTCCTTATTGCCTTCGCTATAGCCACCAATCGCCTGCTAGTCCTTATTGCCTTCCCTATAGCTACCAATCTTCCTCTAGTCCTTATTGCCTTCCCTATAGCCACCAATCATCCTCCAGTCCTAATTGCCTTCCCTATAGCCACCAATTGTCCTCAAGTTCTTATTTCCTTCCCTATAGCCACCATCGTCCTCCAGTCCTTATTGCCTTCTCTATTGCCACCAATCGTCCTCTATTCCTTATTTCCTTCTCTATAGCCACCAATCGTCCGCTAGTCCATATTGCCTTCCCTATAGCTACCAATCTTCCTCTAGTCCTTATTGCCTTTCCTATAGCCACCAATCGTCCTCTAGTCCTTAATGCCTTCCGTATAGCCACCAATCATCCTCCAGTCCTTATTGCCTTCCCTATAGCCACCAATCACCCTCCAGTCCTTATTGCCTTCCCTATAGCCACAAATTGTCCTCTAGTTCTTATTGCCTTCCCTATAGCCACCAATCATCCTCCAGTCCTTATTGCCTTCCCTATAGCCACCAATCACCCTCCAGTCCTTATTGCCTTCCCTATAGTCACCAATCACCCTCCAGTCCATATTGCCTTCCCTATAGCCACCAATCACCCTCCAGTCCCTATTGCCTTCCGTATAGCCACCAATTGTCCGCTAGTCCTTATTGCCTTTGCTATAGCTACCAATCTTCCTCTAGTTCTTATTGCCTTCCCTATAGCCACTAATCACCCTCCAGTCCCTATTTCCTTCCCTATAGCCACCAATCGTCTGCTAGTCCTTATTGCCTTTCCTATAGCCACCAATCATCCTCTAGTCCTTATTGCCTTCGCTATAGCCACCAATCGTCCACTAGTCCTTATTGCCTTCCCTATAGCTACCAATCTTCCTCTAGTCCTTATTGCCTTCCCTATAGCCACCACTCACCCTCCAGTCCTTATTGCCTTCACTATAGCCACCAATCATCCTCCAGTCCTTATTGCCTTCCCTATAGCCACCAATTGTTCTCTAATTCTTATTTCCTTCCCTATAGACCCCAATCGTCCTCCAGACCTTATTTCCTTCCCTATAGCCACCATCGTCCTCCAGTCCTTATTGCCTTCCCTATAGCCACCAATCATCCTCCAGTCCATATTGCCTTCCCACTAACCACCAATTGTCCTCTAGTGCTTATTGCCTTCCCAATATCCACCAATCACCCTCTAATCCTTATTGACTTCTCTATAGTCACCAATTGTCCGCTAGTCCTTATTGCCTTCCCTGTAGCCACCAGTCTTCCTCTAGTCCTTATTACCTTCCCTATAGCCAACAATCGCCCTCCAGTCCTTATTGCCCTCACTATAGCCACCAATTGTCCTCTTGTCCTTATTGCCTTACCTATCTACCCTAGCACCCTTCAGCCCTTACTGCTTGCTCAGCTGCCACTAAAGACTCCATCATTGCTGTCAGTTGTCTCCCGGTTCTCGCCACTTTCTGAGCTTCCATCAGTTGCCCTCCTTTCCATGCCACCTTCTCCTTTGCTGCTGATAATCCCCTGTTGTTGAGGCCAGCCATGAGCAGGTCAGCACACAACACATGGCATTCGGTGGTTTGGGTCCACTGTAAAATAATAGCATGGTTAAGTGGGAGCCTCAGTGGGCCCCTGAAGATGCCAGGGCCCCTGGCAATTGCCCAGGTTTGCCCTGTGCTGGCGCTGGCCTGGGCACTCACCGATTGTGCTGGCTTCTTGTATCAGCAAGAGATGTGCTTGGAAAGAGCGGGTAGGAGCTAAGTGTGTTGTCTTGTGGCTGAGGGAACCTTCCTTTTAAGCACACTAAACAACAGGCATCACAGGCATAGTTCCATTGGTATGGAAATCATATAGAGCAAACTGCTGGGTTGAGGCAAAAAATAGCAAAAAATTTAGCTTACCTCCTTTGTCTATCCAGTGCTGGGTGATGTTCTCATCGTCTGGTCAGAGTCCCCCTGGGTCTGGTGGTGGTGATGCCTCCAGTGTCCTCTGGTGTGGTCTTCAATCGTCTTCAGCTCGCGTGCGGCAGCTGATTAGCCGCCAATATACAAACAGGGAGACAGAATTCTCCCTTTTTGCCAGCAGCCCGATGCTGGGTAATGATGGGGGCGACACTCAGGTATACACCAGAAAGGTGTAGACCCAAAGGAATCTCCTCCACATTACGCTCGCGAAAGGACCAATTTGGGTCAAGAAAGAAGCAGAGTCGGCCCGGTGGATGAAAAGGGCGACACTACAGTGGCCACCACTGGAGCCAGGTGGAGACCCGGCGGATGATGAGATGACATCAATCGGTGTTGGAACGAGGAAGGAGGTACATTTTTTTTTTTAAATACTTTTGGGGTGTTTCAGTGAATAATTGATTCATTACAAAGTTCCATTTCTGCTCATCCCTAATTGTTACCCAAAGAACATGCAGCAGAAATATTGCTCTCAAGTGCAACAGTTTGAGAGGAAAACCATAAACCATTCACCAGGCCCTTTTTAGCCAAGAGCCTGACACTAGGTAATGATGGGTATACACCAGAAAGGCGTGGTCCCAAGGGAATCTCCTCCAGGTCATGCTTGAGGATGGACCTTGTTGGGTCAAGAAAGAAGCGGAGCAGGCCTGCTGGATGAAGAGGGTGACAATGAAGTGGCCGCCACTGGAGCCAGGAGGAGACCCGACAGATGATGAGATGTCATCGACCAGTGTTGGAAAGAAAGTATGTTTTTTTTTTTAATACTTTTGGGGTGTTTCAGTGAATAATTTATTTGTTACAACGAATAGAGAGGAAACAGTTTGTGAGGAAACTCGTAAACCCTTCACCAGGCTGAGTGATCCAGCAATAGAAAACCCACATTTTGTTCAAGCAACTAATTTCAATCCTAACTGAGTAAGCTTTGCTTTTGATGTTATGCAGGTTAGAGGATCTCTCGGCTTGAGCATTATGTCATCCATATCCAGTATGATTGGAGCAATATTGAACGTTATGGACTTCTTATTCCTAGACTGCGATGGCGATCATTATGAATATTTTTACTTCTGCCTGGATGGGCGTGGGGTAAGTGATGTTAATGTTCAGAGCCTGAGAGCTGTTTTTTGATATAATGCTTGTACTTAAACAAAGCTTAAATAGAAACACTGGCCTTCCAGACCTGGCCTTAAAGACTCCATGGAGGCTGATGTCCTCATCCCTGTGGCTTAATAGACTCACTCCTGGGGTCTAAAAGACTCCAGGGAGGCCATGGGGGCACCATCAGTTTTCTACTTCCCCCATCTTAAGGTTCACCAACATAACAAACTGTTACAACAGCAGTAAGGGAATCTAAGCATGCCTGGAGTGAACATAGATATATTCTAAAATAAAGAAAAACACTTTCAGACTTTGAATAGGCCATGTGGTGTTTTTCTACCGTCAAACTTCTATAGGGGTCTATCCAGCGCCATTTGTAAAAGATTTAATTATCCCCTAGGTATACGCTTTTTACTCAAATAAAAAAGAGGAGTGTACTCAAATAAAAAAGAGGACTCAGGGTGTGCTTTAGGGGAGATAGGAAGGTGACCCTGAAACCAGGCCGCGTTTGGAGATGGCCTGCGACAAGACCTGCGACTTGTCTCCACCTAATATAAATAGTAAATTTTACACCATCTCGTAATGTTTTTACCAGGGTCTACTTTTCTTATACAGTCTGGTGCATTTATTGTTATCGCCTTCCATTTTATATTGAACCTGCTCGTGTTCTGCCTGTCCGTTTCTCTATCGGTATTTGGATGCCGTGCATTAGATAAAGCTCCATCAAGTTCTTCTCCTCAGGTAAGAAATTCAGAAATACAGATAAAGGTTTCGATCAGTAGAACTCTATTGAAGAGTTGTGAGCTTTTACTATGGCTGAGAAGGTTTCAGATGTTTATTGGGAGAATGTTCTTCCCTAATGGTGTCACAGATGTTGTAGATATAAAATCTACAGTTGTGCTCTTTCTTACCTTTCCTGTTGGCTCAATATATTCTCACACGTGTGTTACAGCTTACAATATGGTCACAATATGGTATCATTAGATGATACACTATAAGATCCTCTATGTAACCATCCAGTGATTATTATTAGTGTTGGGTGAACCCGAAATGCAAAGTTGATGGGCTGCTGAGCCTGTCATCTTTTGGTCCCAATGTTCGGGTCCCCATTGATTTCAATGGGCACCTGGTTTCAGGTCAAGTTCGAACACCCTAACCAAACTTTTGTCCAAAGTAAGGCCAAACTTGCTGAACCCAAACTTACAGGTGTTTGCCCAATACTAATTATTATGTGAATTTCCCAGTAAAGAATCTCCTCCTAGGTCAGTATAGGAAGGGTATTTCCTCTAACTTCAATGGACTCCTCTGTTATAGTTACAGTCCTTAGTATAAAAAAATCATGGGACAGATATTTGTATTGACCTGTGACATGTGTCTACAGAGTTATTAGATCAGAATAGATTTTAGAATAATGACATAATGACATGTTGCTAATTGTTACTAGTGATGGACCTGGATCTTGTTGCTACGCTGCTGTTTGCCCCATCTGGGATACTGGCAACATCTAGGGCAGGTTATGCGGCATGGCACTGGTCGATGCTGGCAGGTGGCATGCCGGCCATCACTACCCTGTTAACTGGTATAGAGGTCCATTTAAAGAGGAACATCAGACCTTTTCTGATCTTTCTCTCTAAACATCCCTCCCCCCTTCCTCACTGCCTTTTGGATGTCGACCTTATCTAAAAAGCAGCATTCCTGGCCCCATTGCACCCCCCCCTTAGCCGACTCTGAGTGAAGACTGCAAGCCTTAGCTGTACTCACCCTTCGCCATCCCTCTTCAAATGTCCCGCAGCGCTCTTCAAATCGGGATTTGCACCCAGTGTCATTGCAGCCTATGAAGTGACACTGCGCATGCGCAAGATCTGAGGGGTGGTGCAGAACATGATGGGAAAGCAAGATGGTGCTGCCCTACGCAGACAGCACGGGACCAAGGGATGCCGGAGCGCGATGCGTCCGAACAGGTAAGTTTACATTTGTGAAATGTTAAATCAGAGGGGGAGGGGCACCAAGCAAGCCAGATTTGGGCTGATGAGTTTTTATTAACTCCCCAATACCTTCAGTGTTCTTCTTTAACCCATTTCCAAACCATATAAAAACATTTTTTTAAATAAAAAATAACTGTTGGTGTTTGGTTTTTTAATTGTCCCCCACCGGGCTTTATCTTCTCTGCAGGGTTGAGGGCTCCCTCATGGTCTGGTGGGCTGTGATATTCTTGATGCCATGGAGCAGAGGCATAGTTAGGCTTTCTGGCACCCGGGGCAAAGATTCGAAATGGTGCCCCCCCCCCCCCCACCTGTGCTCAGGATTCCCTTTGGAGCCTCTTTGACCTGCTGCATCCAGAGCACGTTTCCCACACCCTGTACATACAGATTGCCCACATTAATCCGGAACTTCACCCTGAATAAGAGCCTATCTAGATTGCCCACATTAATCCGGACCTTAACCCTGAATAAGAGCCTATCTTTTATGTTTCCCCCCCTGTACATACAGATTGCCCACATTAATCCGGACCTTCACCCTGAATAAGAGCTCTTATATGTTACCCACACCCTGTTCATACCAATTGCCCACATTAAAATTCATCCTACCTGCATCCACTGCATTTTCTGAGCCTTTAAACATCCAAGATTGTGGCTCATGAAATCTCAGGCTTCCTGCAAAAAGGAAGTGTCTTCTGACTGTGCCGCTCTGCATTCTGGGATTGCTGTCCTTTTCCTGTCCCCCCAGCGCTGCTCTGTCTGTAAAAAGCACAGCTATAACCCCACCCCCTGCACTTTTTCCTGCTCTCCTCTCCTCAGTATGTGATGCTTCTGAGGCAAGATGGCGGCGCCCGTATCCTATAGTCCTAGAGTTGCAGCCCAGTGGGGGAAAGAACAATATGTAATATGTAATATGTAAGCGACTACAAACTTAAACTATATTAATTTTAGATGCTGGGGAATAGTTTTTTAAGGGTTTGGGCTTTTCATGAGATGATGCTGAAGGTCCGGTATAAACAATACATTTCAGCATCAAATATTTTATGCTCGGGGAATTTTGGTGGGGAATGTATGATAGTAACATAGTAACATAGTAACATAGTATGTAAGGCTGAATAAAGACTTTAGTCCATCCAGTTCCTCCTATTTATCTCCAATATATCAATATAAATATTTACATATGTTGTTCTTAAGAAATAATATATTTCATTTTTTCCATTATTTTTGCAGATATTAATCATTCAGAATGACGTCATTGTCCCCATGCCTCCCCCATCCAACCCGCCCCAGAGCTCAGGCATCCATATGCCTCCACCTCTACATTTTGTCCAGCAAGATTAGAAAAAAAAGGCAAAAAGAAACACTGCCTGCTTGTTCCGAAACTTTGCTAAGAAAATACTTTTAGGTTTATTGTGTTAAGAATCCAACAACTAGCAGGCAGCAGTTTTATTAAACAAGAAAATAGGAAAAACAAAAAAAAAGTTTACTTTCATCACCAAGGATGCGGTTTTGTCATTGATACCACTCGTAGACAAAGCAAAACTTGCCAAAGGTTCCTAGATGGGTGCTTAGAGCAAATATTACGGTTGATTCAGAGATTTTTTTTGGAGCTCTCGCTACCTCCGAAAACTCAAACAAAAATGAAAACATTTCACACAAAAATTCTCTGCTGAATCAGATGAGGGCGAAAAAATGGCAGAGAACAGACATTTTTATGCAAATAAAATTGTGAGAAAGGGGGTCTGATCTACCGTTTTGTAAAGTAGTGTCTTACGAGAAAAAACTCTTCAAATGCACTTTAATTCAGAGGAAATTATTTATAGACACCACATATGTAGGATTTACTAGAAAGGCATGTGAGACCCCCAGTAGCGGTGCAATTAAGGGGCAGCAAACCGGAAGGGCAATACTTAACCTTATAGGGATATATGGCCTGATGCAGAGCCTCCCCCGATCTGACCTTATTTTGTTCCGTTTCTTTGAAGTCCCGTTTTCATTCCGTTTGTCTCGGGGTTCAAATGTGATTCAGAGCCGCTGTCAGGAGAGCTCCGTTACTGATCCGTTTATGTGTCTTCATTCGGGAAGTGTTTTTTCCCCTCTCGGGTGCTTTCTGTGTGGTCGTGGGTTCCGTTGCCGTTCACACAAACGATCCGTTTTTGGGTCCATTTTAATGCGTTTCCAAACGTAGCTTCTTGCCATCTTTTTCCGTTTTCACCCCGATTCCGACTGTTTTTCCGTGTATACTCACATGATACTTAAACTGACACTTTCAGCAACACCAAAACTTACCTTAAACTAATACCCTTCTTCATCTTCTTCTTCCTCCTCCCTGTGTTTAATGCTTACCTTAATCTCTTTTTCTTCTTATTATTCTTCTTCCTATTCCTTGTCCCATACCTTTCCTTACCTTTTGGGACATGTAACTGTATGGTTATGTTGTGAGAACGTACAGTGCCAGGAAAGAGAACACACCACACAATTTTGTTTTTTATTTTTTTTAAAACTGTAAATTTTTAAAATGTAATAAAAAAAGAAAATAGGGTTCAGCCACCCAGGAGGGTCTTCTGCTTCCTCATTTTGGCCCTTGTCTTTGATCTGTGAATGAAAAACATCATCAGTTTTGCCTTGTAAGTATTTCTTGCTTTTTCTAGGGGTTTTGGTTTGGGACATTTTTAGGGTTAATGTTATTTTATTAATGTGTCTTGGACCATGTTTTTGTTGTTTTGGGCAGGAGTTTAAACTACATGTATGATATATTGAACAAACTTACAAGGCTTGCGGCCAACAGGGCGTCTGGGGCGCAGCTGCCTATACAAGTCCTGGAGAGAAACACGGTTAAGGCGGGTGAGCTCGAATAGCTCAAGGTCATGCATGCCATCGATGTCCAGACGTTTTCGGTGCAGCCTGGTTTCTGCCAGGCTCAAAAGAACCAGGCCGCGTAGCTGACGCCTTTGATGCTCGCGCACAGCAGAATGCATTCCAAAGTCACGGAGCACAAATACGGCTGCTAACACTGGCCGTAAGTTGAGCGCCCACACCCTCGTTATAACGGGCTGCTTTCAATCGGAAATCAAAGCTCTGAATCATTTAAAAAAACGGAACAATCAACGACAAGTCCGTTTTCACAGAGTCCTGCCTCTTGCGAGCCGACAATCGTAAAGGCGCATGCTGAAACACCTGAGCGCACACACGCACACAAAAAGTAACGGAGCACCCTTTCATGCCCCGATCACAGCCCAAAACCAACGGGAAAACGTACGGGATAGCTGAATGAGGAGGCTCTGCATCAGGCCAATAGAGTCGGGGCAGCTGCAAAAGGCTAGGGGGGTCTGGTAGAAATTGCGTGGGTACATAAATAGTTAGACGTGTTCAGTCTCTATTCTGAAACGGCCCTCCCAGGTAATTGACTATAGCCTTTACACATCACCACACCTACTTGGTTTTTCTTTTAAAATTACATACATTTTATTGAAAACATTACTTAAAACATCGCATTATTCAATTGTTCAAAAGTTTTACACTATAATTTATGATGTGATCGTTTTTTCATCATTGCATTTCAGTCTCTATCCTCCTGTTTTAGAACAGCCATGTTTCGCCCATGCTGGGCTTTTTCAATGCCCTGTGTATAGAAATATAGTATTATGTTAGACCCATAAAGTGAATTTCTGGCAGGTTTAACCCTTTCAGTGCCAAGCCCGTAGTTTCTACGTGCTTGCTTCTACTCCACTTAAGTGCCAAGCACATAGAATCTACGGGCTTGACTTTCCCCCCCGCTAGTAAAAAAAATAAACATCAAAAATACTCACCTGACCCCTCGTTGGATCCGGCTGGGTCTCCTCTTTAATTTGGTGCCATCCGATCCCCCGTGGGGGGTCGGATGGCTCCAGGAGAGCCCCCGGAATACCCCCCCCCGTTTGGCAGCAGCAGCTGCTAACTGTAAAAAAAAAATAAAAAATAAAAATGACATTTACTTACCTGCAGTCGCGCTGCCTCCCTCCGGGTCTCCTCTTCACTGGGGGGGGCCTCCGATCACCCCCCCAGCCTCTTCAGCTTCAGGGGAGAGCCTGAAAGGGCTCTCCCCCTCCTCTCCCGACGGGCGCCGCCATCTTGCTGTTAAGCCCTGCCCCTTTGGGGGCGGGGCTTATGACGTCACTCCCGGGCCTCTTGCTGCCTCTCCTCGGCTGAGCTGTCAGATGCCCTGGTGATCGCTGGGCAGAGCAGTGGAGGGGCAGGGGATGCTCTGATCCCCTGCCCCCCCCTTCCTCTGGCCAGCGATCACCAGGGCATCTGACAGCTGATCAACACAGGAGCTGACAATCGGGTGAGGTGAGTAAAGTAAAAAAAAAATTTTTTTTTTTTTTTAATAAATGACATTTTTGTGCGTGTGTTTTTTTTATGTTAACCCTTTGTGAACTGGTAAGGGGTCCATGAGACCCCTTATACCAGTTCACAAGGCTGGGGTCTGGCAAGCCACCTGCAACTAGCGGGTGGCTTGCCATTAACCCCCGCACCCCCAATTACCTGCCTCCCCAAAGCCCAGGGGGGGGCAGAAGAGCCCGGGCCCACACAGGGTATGTGGGCTCGTAGGCTGCAGGGTGGGGGGCCACAAAAGCTGGCCCCCCACTCTGTTCCTACAAGCCCCCATAGCTGGTCCCGGGCTGGTTATGACGGGTAAGGGGGACCCCACGTCATTTTTTTATTTTATTTTAAGGGTTAGGGTTAGGGTTAGCCTAACCCTAACCCTAACCCTTAAAATAAAAAAAAATGGGTTCCCCCCCCGGAGGGGGGACCTTATGTCATTTTTATTTAATTTTTAAGGGTTAGGGTTAGCTTAAATGGGTCCCATTTTTTGGGGGGAATTTTTATTTTTGTATATTTTTTTATTTTTACGGGTTAGGGGTAGCCTAACCCTAACCCTTAAAATTAAAAAAAAAATGTAAAAAAAAAAATTTTTTTTAAGGGTTAGGGTTGGGCTAACCCCTAACCCTTACAAAAAAAAAAAAAGACATGGGGGGGGTCCCCATTTTTTGGGGGGGGAATTTTTATTTTTGTATATTTTTTTTATTTTTACGGGTTAGGGTTAGCCTAACCCTAACCCTTAAAATTCCCCCAAAAAAGGGGGGACCCTATGTCATTTTTTTGGGGATTTTTGAGGGGGAATTTTTATTTTTGTATATTTTTTTTATTTTTAAGGGTTAGCCAAACCCTAAACCCTTAAAATTACCCCAAAAAATGCCCCCCCCCCTTTGGAAGGGGGGACCCTATGTAATTTTTTTTTAAATTAACCCCTTATGTTTATAGTGTGGATAGTAGTTGTATTTTATTTGTAAATGTAATAAAGTGCTCTTTTCAGTTTGGGGGGTCTCCAGGGCAAGAATGGGGGGGCTACCGATACATATGTGGTACCGTTGTAATCGGGAGAAATGGGGCTATCACATGCAATATGGTTTTCATTAAAAAAAAAGGTTTTATTTAAAATAAAGGAAACAATTGTTTAAAAAATATATATTTTTTGTTTTTTTTTTGTTTTTTTAAGCAGAAATATTCAAAAAACAGTGGAAAAATTACAAACAAGACATTTCATGTTAAAGCCTAAACTCTGCTGCAAAAAATGTATATGTAATGTATATAATTTTTCTGGAAATTCCAGCAAAAATCACGGTTAATCATGCCGCAAAATGGGGAAAAATGACCTGTCAACAGAGGGTGACAAAACTTCAAGTAGGCTGACAATTAAAAGGGTTAATAGTACCTATGCATGTTGGGTATTGTTCTGCTCGGGGGACCTTGCGCTTTCAGATTTAGCTTGTTTTTTCTTGTTTGCATATTGATATTTTAGGAAAACATGGTTTTTATTCTGCTTTTTTATAATTGTTTTTAGGGAAACCCTGTGCAACCTAAGAATTCTTCAATGGATTACTTCCAGAAAGATGAGCCCACTACAACAAGCTCAACATGTGTACTTTCAGGGAATATATGGTTTATGGGGATATTCTAAATTTAAAGGGTTGTTTTGGTTGAAAAATCGCAAGGTGCGCACTTTGTCTGCAGAGCTGAAATTTTTAAGTAAAATTACCGTTATGCGCATGCTTTACTTTGGGGTGTTTGGCAACTCTTCCCTTGACAGAACCTATGCATATTGGGTATTGTTCTGTTCGGGGCATGTTGCTTTTTCAGATTTTCTGGTTTGCATATAGTTTTTTTAGGAAAATGTTGATTCTTCTTTTTTATTCTTTTTTAGGGAAACTCTGTGCAACCAAAGAATTGATTGAGGGATTACTTCCAGAAAATTGCGCCCATGTCAACAAACCTGGTATGCCTAGAAAGCCTGAGGTGTATACTTCCAGAGAATATATAGTTTTTGGGGGGTATTTCAAATTTAAAGGGTTCTTTTTCTGGAAAGACCGCAAGGTGCGCTTAGCGCGGTGCATAGTTGTATTTTATCTGAAAATCTCCTAAAGCGCTGTTTCAGTTTGGGGGAGTCTCCTGGGCAGGAAAGGGTGTCTACCTATACATATGTGGTAACGCTGTGACCGGGATTAATTGGGGTTTCACATGCAATAAGATTTTATTGACAAACTTACATTTTATATTACAAAAAAACACTACAAATTGCAAAAAATAAATTTTTTTTTTAATTTTTTTGCACATATTTCACCCAAAAGTATTGAGAATACACCTAAAAAATTACAAACAAGACATTTCATGTTAAAGCCCAGACTCTGCTGAAAAAAACAATATATCATTTTCCTGGGAAATCCCTGGAAATCCCTTCAAAAATCACATTTGAACATGGGGAGCGCAAAATAGTGCAAAATGGTCTGGCAACAAAGGGTGACAAAAACTCCAGGTAGGCTGGCAGCGAAAGGGTTAAGGGTCACACCCCCGGAGGAAACCCAGGGGAAACCTCCACAAGTGCAGTCTCTATTCTGGAAAATTCCACTCACGTGGCACATGCGCCTAGCCACTCCAGAGTTGCAATTGGGTTGTAATTGGGTGGGACAAGAGTAAATAAAAACTAGAAGTGTCAAGAATGGCTATCCGTCAGACGGACCCCCTCCTTCTCTGTCCGTTTAACAGGGGTCCTGGGTGTCGTTCAGTCTTTCAAATCAGCCTAGAAGATAAGAAATACGCGAGCAAGAAGGACACAGTCATTGGAATGTGATTAACCGTCACACGGAGGAGCTCCTGGTGCCCCTCCCTTTGATCTACTTTATTTATATTAAAATAGAAAGCTTACATACATCATCTACAGTGGGCATATCATATTAGGAAAAAAAATGAATATCTGACTTAGTAATTGGTCTGTTCTACCTAACGAGCACACTGGAATGTTAGTTACGCCTGGAGGCAGGACACTCAAAGGCGTTGTCCGGCTTCCCAACACCATCTTAATCACAGTAATACACTAGTAGCAGCATATTCTATTATCTTCATAATCCTAATGACTGATGACTGAAGTGGCTGTCTGAGGGTTTATTCCACCTTTATTAGCTGCTAAGTGTACAATGCAGAGAGAAAGGTAAGATAGAGTGAAACAAATGGAGGGAGGGAATGTTCACCATCATATGTTTAATTTAGCATGTATGACCTCCATCCATCACAGAAGCAATTCAGGACCAGATCAGTCAGTTAAGGATGGATGGGGAACAGTAACAGGCTAGTAGAGAAAGGCTAGTAGAGAACAGTAACAGGCTGGTTTAATGTAATGTAGCAAGATAACTCCTATACCTCTCTTTTTTCCATCCAAGAAAGATTGTGTATTGGTGGGTATAAACAACCCATGGGTGTCTAAATAATTTCAATGAAAAGTACTGGAGAGTAAGTCACAGCCCTATATATTTTGTATTATACTGTATTTTCGCACACTATAAGATGCACCTGCACATAAGACGCACATAGGATCTGGAGAAGGAAAAAAAAGAACATAATCCCCCAGTCACCTCTATAACAGGTCGTATGGCAGTTCCCCCCACATCCTCAAAAACAAGCAGCATGCAGAATCCCCCCATAACAAGGTATTGGGGCAAATCCCTCGTATCCCCAAAAGCAAGCAGCAGGCCAACTCCCCCCTCCCCATATAATATACAGCATGCAAAATTCCCCCATAACAAGGTAGTGTGGCAGATGCCCCAACTCCCGACTACCGCTGAATCAATTTATTTAAAAAAAAAGTTAAAAAAACTTCATGGTAAGGTTTTAACCTCCCCTCAATGTTCCTCTTTAAAATGGACCAAAACCCAAGATTTTGACTATTCTGGGTTTTGGTCCTTGCCCCCAGGCCAACCGGATTGGGTGTGAAACCCCCCAGGTCGCCCAAACAAACTCACCTCTTCCTGGTCCTATGACGCGTGCGCGACTGCTCATCCAATCAGTGTGTCCAGGAGCCCATCTAATACGAGCTGATCCAAACGCGCTGGTGGCCGCTTCCCCCGCTACCCTCTAACAGGGAGCGTGCCCACGCCAGCCATTCACTAATGCCTGGCACGGGCACGCGTCCTCTGCGGCCGCTGCTCGCACATGAGCCGTTGGACCAGGAAAGAAGGTGAGTTTTCAAGGGACCTCCTCTTTAGAGAGTGAACTATCATGTCGGGGACGCAGGGTGCTCAGGTGGTCAGTAGGTGGCACCGCTGCAGAGCGATACCTATGTAGAATTAATACGCTGGCACTTATTTGTGCACCCATTTGTCTTTTAGCAATCGTGTTGTTTTTATAAATCTAAAGTTTCAGGGTCACCAAGGGACACTTTGTTCAGGTAACACAAAGTTTTGAGGATGAGTTAAAGTAACTGACCCTGGTCATCATTTAATCAGAGGGAAGCAGCACAGTATGTCTGGCAAGGATAAAGCCAGATGCCGAGATGTTATTATTGTTACATCTGTTCCTGGAACAGCCGCCAGGACATAAGACAGATTATTTTACAACGCTTCCTGTTTAGGAATGAGATAGTACATGGCTGCTTGTTCCATGATTCCTAATGTATGAGTAATCCATCCCTGTAACATGCTGCTGCACAGCACTGCCACTCTTACTAACAGTGACCAGTATGGGGCTTTGGGCTTTGAATCGGGTCCAATTTAAATTTGCCACGAATCTTGCCAATTTATTTCAGGTCGGCCAAAACAATATATTGGTCTTCTCGGGGCTGGGCACGTCCCAGATTCCATGGCTTTGGAATATGACCACAACTCCATTTATCTTATTAAAAAGACGCATTTTCTTTTATTTCTTGAGCCCAAAGCGTGTGTCCACATAGACATATACGGATAGTTTGTGTTTTTCAGCCTCCCTGACCCCTCTCCTCATGTCCCCCCCCTCCTCCCTGCATGCACACAGGGTCAGCTGGCATGACTTTCCCCCCTCATAAAACTTTGCAGCATAAACGATGTAACGGAGTGAGGGTTATCAGAGTCACTCAAGCATAGAAGCAGAGACAAGGTCCATATCCTGCCCCTCTTCCATGGAATGTTCTCCTCATCCCTCCTCCCTTTGGAATCCCAGGACATATGGGGCATATCATATGGACCAACCTTCAGGTACGTAAAGATGGAGAATCCCAGATGCACCAATCAGACAGTGGGTGACTCCAATCGCTAGAAACTGACCCCTGGTTAGAGGGAATAAGATGAGCTTCAGAATGGGCGGCATAGAGGGACTCTAATCTTACCATCAAGAGCGGCACACGCTCCGTTTTAACATCTAAGCAGAAGACCAGAAAGTGTGTGAGAGACAATATATTTGATCGAACCACAGCCCAGACAGACACCTAAGTATTTTGACATTTTTTTGATATCTCTTGCTATTTATCTTATTTACCGTGTTTTATTGTTCTGCCCCCCTTCCATGGAATGTTCTCCTAATCTCTCCTCCCTTTGGAATCCCAGGACAGATGGGGGATATCATATGGACCAACCTTCAGGTACCCAAAGATGAACCAATCAAACAGTGGGTGACTCCAATCGCTCTGCCCATAGGAGGGGTTAAAAACTGACCCCTGGTTAGAGGGAATAAGGTGAGCTTCACAATGGGCAGAGGGACACTAATCTTACCATCAAGAGTGACACACGCTCCCTTTTAAGCAGAAGACCAGAAAGCGTGAGAGACAATTTATTTGATCGAACCGCAGCCCAGACAGACACCTAAGTATTTTGCCATTTTTGATATGTCTAGCTATTTATCTTATTTACCGTGTTTTAAAGTTAATCCTGTTTTATCACCTTGCACCACTTTTCTTGTTGTTATTGTGTTTTCTGTTTGTTTAAAGTGGACCAACACCCACGGGTGATCGGCCCGGGAATCTATAAGATTCCCGGGCCGATCACCTCCCTCCCCGCGGGACATCCGAGATCGGGGTGTCCCGCGGGGTGAAACCCCCCCAAACACCCCAAAATCCTTACCTTATCTTCTGTGAATGGCCAGCGCGGGCACGCGGGCGTCAAGAGGGACGCGCGGGAGGCTGCGGCGGAGGAGCCGCTTGTCCGCGGCTTGTCCGTCGGCGCTGGGAGCGAGGAGAGGTGAGTTGTTCGGGGGGTTCGGGGGGTTTCACACAGCGGGGCACCCCGATCGGGGGTACCCCACCGAAGTGGACCAAGACCCAGGATAGTCAAAATCCTGGGTGTTGGTCCACTTTAAATAAATTCTAAAAATACAGCAGAGGGTCACTGATGCTCTGAATTAAGGATCTAAAAAGCTCACGCTATTTCTGAATAGCCTGGCTACCTTACTTGCCTAGGATGCTCGATCGCCCTCGCCTGGAAGTGGTTGTGGGTCAATCGATATGTTCCATCTGATTGTGTTGTGTGTGGCTTATATAGAGGTGAACACTGTTTGTGTTCTGGTGGCAGCAGTTTATAGCCACGCGTGTTGCCACTTGAACTATTGCAGTGACACATACGATTGGCCAGTTTGATCGCATGAATGATCAATAGGTCTGATCAACCCGTGCAATCGTCACAGTGCGCATTCCTTATTGCAATATTACAATACACAAAATTAAATAACAGTATAACAGTTTGTTACACCATTTCAAAAACACACTGAGCCCGGCGGGGACAACGAAAGCGAGCCCTACCGATAGTATTGCTAGCGGGAACAGCCGCAGTGCCACCAGACATCAGGGGCTATAACGCCCACCGCCACGGCTGCGACTGTCTTTACCAGACTTTTAAAGAGCCACCTACATTAAGAAGCCCCAGAATCATCATAACCAATAGGGAAATGTGGCAAACAGGGGCCGGCGATTTAAAACAAAACAATATGGGTACACCAATATCTCTCTTTCGGAAAAATCTACAAATGAAATGTATATATATTCTGTGATGAACAGTGATTAAGGGCCCTGAGAAAGCCCGAGTGGGTGAAACATGTCTGCCCTCTTTTAAATGCTCCGACAAGAAGAAAAGAAACAATGGAATTAATTGGTGTAATGAGCTAGTATACTGTTATTTAATTTTGTGTGTTATAATATTGCAATAAGGAATGCACACGTAGAGAGCTTTGAGCTCTCTCTTTTTACGATCAAGACTAATAAAAGAAAATTTATTGTTATTAAGATAAATGGAGGTGTGGTCATATTCTAAAGCCATAGAATCTGGGACGTGCCAAGCCCCGGCAAGAGTATAATTTGAAAGGGCCGGAGTATGAACCAACCCTAAAGAGAACGATTAGTAACAAATCCTGGAAGGAGGCAGGACATACAGGTTCAAAGGGTCACATAAAGTGGGGGGAACTGGTCACGGCAACCCATATACAATATATTTAAATTGGTCCCATGCCTGTTTCCTAGCAAATGGGTGCAGGGCTGCATCATGACAGGCTCGGAGGGGATCCAGAACCAACAACATTGACTATAAAAATTAAAGACAAATAAAAGATGTGCTTTGGTTTTATATGTCTAAATGAGAAAACTTCCTCTACTCATTTAGATCTAGATTAGATTAATCTCTCATTTAGATGATGTGTCATTTCCCTCCATTAATTAAACTTCAACCCATCAGATCACATTTTTATACAAGTGGAAAAGTTTAAATAGTTTAATTTACCACTTTCACCATCACTGTCTCTCTTGTCTGTCTCTCGCCTGCGTTTCTCTCAATCATGTTTGTTACTCTCCTAGACCAGGAGCTATAGAACTCCAAAATGGCCAGGAAAGACTGCCCATGTGACTGCTGGCGGCCAATCAGAAGACTGATTTAGCTGCGTACACAGATGCACTGTGGGACCCTGTAAAGGTGGGTTTTACTGGTGTCCTGGTGGGGTTTCACACAGTGTGTGATGTGTCATTTCCTTTCATGAGTTAAACTTAGACTTCCCACCAGATCACATATCTAGACAAGTGGGAAAGTTAAAAAAGTTATTCGCCATCACCGTCTCTCTTGTCTGCCTCTCGCCTGTTTTTCTTCTCTCGTGTTTGTTTCTCATGTTTGTTACTCTCTTGTGTTCCTTCAGCGGCAAATGCAGCACCGCAGGTGTCACCAGAGCCCTGGCCGCTCTCTCACCTCATCTGCAGTTCTGTTAGCCACCAGCAGATGTCAGCAGAGCCCTGGCTGCTCTCTCTCCCCATCAGTAGTTCTGTTAGCCACCAGCAGGTGTCAGCAGAGCCCTGGCTGCTCTCTCTCCCCATCTGCAGTTCTGTTAGCCACCAGCAGGTGTCAGCAGACCACTGGCTGCTCTCTCACCCCATCTGCAGTTCTGTTAGGCACCAGCAGGTGTCAGCAGAGCACTGGCTGCTCTCTCACCCCATCTGCAGTTCCATTAGCCACCAGCAGGTGTCAGCAGAGCTCTGGCTGCACTTTCACCCCATCTGCAGTTCCAGCAGGTGTCAGCAGAGATTTGGCTGCACTCTCATCCCATCTGCAGTTCCATTAGCCACCAGCAGGTGTCAGCAGAGCTCTGGCTGCACTTTCACCCCATCTGCAGTTCCATTAGCCACCAGCAGGTGTCAGCAGAGATTTGGCTGCACTCTCATCCCATCTGCAGTTCCATTAGCCACCAGCAGGTGTCAGCAGAGCTCTGGCTGCACTTTCACCCCATCTGCAGTTCCATTAGCCACCAGCAGGTGTCAGCAGAGCTCTGGCTGCACTTTCACCCCATCTGCAGTTCCATTAGCCACCAGCAGGTGTCAGCAGAGCCCTGGCTGCACTCTCTCCCCATTATGTTGCACCTGGTGTGAGGGCTATTTAAAGGGCTCAGCCCTCGACCTGGAGCAGCAGGATTTTGTTTTCTTTGTTGTATCTGTATTGGAACCAGAGTCTGTATCTGAATCAGTACCTGAACCAGAGTTTTGTACCCCCTGGAGTCTTGTGGCAAGCAGGCCTCTCCCTGGCTTCAATGAGGCTGCTTGCTGTTGGCACCTGTCCTGAGCCTCTGGGTGAGTGCGCCAGCACCTTAGGGCTTCTGTTATTCCCTTTATTAGGTATTCCTCTAGTTAGCCTTGTTTTTCGCCCCTTTGGTTGTATATCTGAATTGAAGATCTTTTTTTTTTGTTTCCTTTGACTTATTAATAACCCCCCCCCCCCCCTCCCCCTGTTTACAGCATTTTCTTTTGTCTTTGCTCTGGACGAATCCTCTGCTCCCCTGGCGGAGAGTTCATATTGGAGAACTCTCTGCCAGCCAGAAGCTATGGTACTCCAAAATCAGAATGCCTTCATCGATGCTCTTGGTGAAATGTTCTTTAATTCATCATTCAGTTCAATCAGGCTTTATACTGTACATTCCTATTCCCATTCAGTCGACGCACGTTTCGTCACTTTATGACATCATCTTCTGACAGGACGAAAACAGAATTTAATATGCCAGCTTTGAATGCTTTTTATTGGCCTTGTATTTTAAAACGAACAAAACACCACCTTATTATTATTCAGCAAAGGTTATGATTTAAATACATTTTGAAAAATATACAATATATTGAACATAAAACTTCTAGTGATTTTCATACATGTAGTGTTGCAGATTGAGGGTGACGATCTCTTCCGGGATGATTAGGGTTTCCTCTGAGCGGGTTTGTTGTCAGTGGGTTTCTAGTGATTCTTCTTTCTTGGTAGGAGGGAGGTTCGGAGGAGTCATATCCACCGCTACATTATTTTGAATCACAAATGACTAGAAGAAAAAATAAACAGTGCAAATCACTCCATTACAATTTATGGTTGAGATATTTTTGCTTACTACCTCCAGCAGGGCGGGGCATCAGTTTTTAAAGTTTTTATCAGCAATTTTAAAAAATAAATACACCCTTAATCTGCCAGCCAACAAACTCGAACCCAAGTAGTCCAAGTACGGAGGTGGTAAGGTTGCAGCATTCTCAGCAGGCAAGCTAAGATTGTGCTACCTTGTGGGCCGGCCTACAAATGAGCATCTATAGCACCTATAAGAACTGTACGCTTGAATACCTACCAACTTTTCAGGGAGGGAAAGAGGGACATTTGTTCAATTAGGCCACACCCCCTAATTGAGGGATGGATAGGAAATAGGCTGTAACAGTTACAACAATAGAAACACTTTAAATAGGCAAATTAATCATTTATTGATGCAGATCTGCATGTTACACCTCAAAGAGGGACAAATGAGAACAACGAGGGAAAGGGGGACATGGGATCAAAAAAGGGACGGTCCCTCCAAATTAGGGACTTTTGGGAGGTGTGAACTTGTGATCAGTCAAGTGGCTCACCCACTTCTATCAATCAGTGAGGGGCACTGCCCCGTCATGACTAGCATCAGGGACGCATACTGATTCTGGCTAGGGAGCGACTCATTGGCACTAGAGGCAGAGGAGTAGCTGGGCTTTCTGGCATCTGGGGAAAAGATTCGAAATGGAGCCCCCACCTGGTTCTCAGGCCCCCCTTTGGCACACCACTGACCTGCTGCAACCGGGGCAAGTGCCCCCCTGCCCTCCCCTAGCTATGCCCCTGACTAGAGCTGAAACCGAGGCCCACAGGACTCTGAATGATCAAGTCTGTGGGCCGACAGTAAAAATGGACCGAAACCCAGCTCGATCGGCCCGGGAATCTATCAGACTCCCGGGCCGATCAATTCCCTCCCCCGGGGCATCCAAAATCGGGATGCCCCACTGTGTGAACCCCCCCCCCCCCCAGGGTGCCCCGTTTACTTACCTTGCTTCCTGGTCCAATGGTGCATGCGCGGGCCGCATCCTTGCTATCCCTCCAGCAGGGCGCGTGCAGGCGACAGCCATTTGAGAATGGCCGGCGCAGGCACGCTCCCTGTTAGAGGGAAGCGGGGGGCGCACTCGGAGCCGCTAGCCTTCGACGGCGTCTTAGATGACGTGACGTCAGCGGCTCTGAGTGCGCTGATTGGACGAGCGGCCGTGCATGCGCCATAGGACTGAGGCAAGCTTGGAGCCACTGGTGTCACGGCGGCTCTGGTGGCTGCACCCCCCGCGTGACATCAGTGGCTCCAAGCATGCCGATTGGACGGGCAGCCACGCATGCACCATAGGACTAAGTTTCTTCGGGCGATCTGTGGGTGTTTCACACAGCAGGGCATCCCCGATTCCCCCTCCCCCCGATCGAGGACGCCCTGCTGTGTGAAACCCCCCAGATCCCCCGAAGAAACTCAGCTCGGTGGAAAGGACCAAAACCCAAGATAGTCAAAATCCTGGGTTTTGGTCCACTTTAATGTTACTTTTTTTATGTTGCCTGTCCAGAGACTTGAACTATTCCCCAGTTTTTGAGTCCCGTGCAGCACGAGTGTCCCAAGTGTGGCAAGAAGTCAGCTGGGCCTAAAACACTTGAGGTATTTAAATACAATGAAATATTTGGATTGCTCATGTGGCTCCTGTTATCCTGCTGCCGGGGCAGATAAGGTGGCAGAGATTTCCAGGGTCATTTATTATAAAAGGTGCAGCGCTTGATCGCCTGCTCCGAGCTGTAGCGCCCCCGTGCTCCCGGCCAGGCAGCGTTCGCAGTGCACGGCTCGTATATATATATATATAACGCGTTAGTGAACGTGGCGTAATTTTACATGCCGGGGTCCTTTACTGCTTTTATACTGCCGTGGATACTTTGAAGATGCTGTTTTTACTCGTTTGAAATAAAGCTTCAAGATTTTAGGAGTGCGGATCTTTTCTCCTTCCCGCGGCTCGTATATGCCTGTGCGCTAGCGACACCTAGTGCCAGACGGGGCATCGCAGGTTGCAAGAATTTAAACCGGACCTTCACCATGATTTATTGAAAAGCCCAAACGATTCCCCAGCATATAAAATTAATATATTTTACGTTTTTAGTCACTTACTTATTATTCTTTCCCCCCACTGGGCTACAACTCTGTTCAGGACTTTGGGATACGGGCGCCGCCATTTTGATTCAGAAGCATCACATTTACTGAGGAGAGGAGAGTGGGATAAAGTACAGGGTGGCGGGTTATAGCTGTGCTTTGCACAGACAGAGCAGAGCTGGGGTCAGGAAAAGGTCAGCAATCCCAGAATGCAGAGCGGCACAGTCAGAAGGCACTTCCTGTTTGCAGGCTGCCTGATGTCCCATAAGCCGCCATCTTGGATGTTTAAAGGCTCATTACATGCAGTAGATGCAGGGAGGATGATTTTTAATGGGGACAATCTGTATGTACAGGGTGTGGGAAACATATAAGATAGGCTCTTATTCAGAGTGAAGGTCCGGATTAATGTGGGCAATCTGTATGTATAGGGTGTGGGAAACATATAAGATAGGCTCTTATTCAGGGTGAAGGTCCGGATTAATGTGGGCAATCTGTATGTACAGGGTGTGGGAAACATATAAGATAGGCTCTTATTCAGGGTGAAGGTCCGGATTAATGTGAGCAATCTGTATGTACAGGGTGCAGGAAACATATAAGATAAAATTGAAGGACCGCTTTAAGAAAAAATACATAGCGCTCGCAGAAGTGCTAAAAAAAAACTGCATTCCAGGCACACAGCGCCTGTTGTAATCTCCTTTTATATTTTTTTATGTTCAGGAATTTTTTATGTTTTTTAATAGGGATTGCATTGGGGACACTTGAAAGGCACGACACAGCTTTTTCACGGCCAAATCACAAGTTTGCAGCGTAACACAAAGGTGTAAAAAATGCATAAAAAAAAAAAAAATCCCATCCAGCTCAGGGATCCCGTAGCACATGCACCCGCCCCCCCCCCAAAAAAAATATTATAAAATGCCTAAATAACTGTAACCATTCAGGCCCATTGAAATGTATGGGATATGGCCACACAGTGCAGGGTCCTATTTGGCTCTGTAGGGAACAGGGGAGGGGGGGCAGCCGCTCAGATCATTTTATTACTAACCTGAGCATTGGCAATTAGAATACAAAAGTCTTAAAGGAGCCTCAGCACCCAACCCTGTTAGCTTGCAGGCCAGCCTATAATGTCTCTAAACTTGGTTAAAAACAGAGGACTCGGTCACACACATCTGCAGAAGTATCTGAAGCTGCACCACCAGCGCCAAGGTGCCTCTGTGGGGTGCAGTCAAGTGCAAGCCATGGGGTGGAAGGGTCGAAGACCTCGCAGTACAGCCTAGACCACACAAGGTTACAGGGCAACCTCAGGTAAGCCTGCTCCCAATTTATCTATTGCATTGTATGTCCCAAATGGGGCGCTCAGAGATTAGAGTTAGGACGGCACCTCACAGGGGCACTTTGGCGTAGTGGTGCAGCTTAAGCTACTTCTGTAGATGTGTGTGACCGAGTCCTCTTTTTTCAAAGTGGACCAACACCGAGAGGTGATCGGCCCGGAAATCTATAAGATTCCCGGGCCGATCACCTCCCACCCCGCGGGACATCCGAGATCAGGATGTCCCGCGGGGTGAAACCCCCCAAAAAAACCCCAAACACCTTACCTGATCTTCGGCGGCGGCCGGCCGCCGCCGCCTCCCTCGCGCCCCTGTAGGCGTGCTCGCGCCCGCGCTGGCCGTCTGCGAATGGCCGGCGGGGGCGCGCGCGCGCCGAAAGTGACGCGAGGGAGGCGGCGGCGGCGGCAGCCGCTTGGACGTTCCAGATCCCCGCCTGGACGTTGGCGGGGATTGGACCGTCCAGTCACGTGGGAGCGGGGACAGGTAAGATTTTGGGGCTTTCTGGGGGGTTTCACACAGCGGGGCACCCCCGATCGGGGTGCCCCGCCGAAGTGGACCAAAACCCAGGATAGTCAAAATCCTGGGTGTTGGTCCACTTTAACCAAGTTTAGAGACATATTTTAGGTTGGTCTGCAAGCTAACAGGGTTGAGTGCTGTGGCTCCTTTAAAATGGGTGTAGGGAACTCATCCGATCGCTGGCACTGATGATAGATGGGGCGCTACTTGGCGCTATCACAGGTGCTCTGAATTTTTGACTTGATAACTACACCTTTTTCACTGGGACCTGACACGTGGCGGCTGATTCATTACTAGCACCAGGTATTGCCAGATGAGCGTCTGTATAGCGGCACTTAGAGCGACCGCTAGTAGACGCTGTAAGCGGGTATCGGGCGCTGTAACAGTCACTGTTACAGTGCCTCAGTCACTGTAGTAACCTGGCCGGCATTGATGGATGTGATGTATGTTGTGCCCTCTCACACCAGTACAGTGCTGCAGGGAGCGAGAGTTAGCGCCAGCTCAGTACATTCGGCACTCGCCGCTCCACACTATATTCATCAAAAAAAGCACCTACACACAGCATCGGCACTCTAAATCTAGGCGCTATAGCATAGAGCGCCAGACGCTGTGTGATTAAAGTCTGTTTCTGAACACATATAACCTGGCGTTAGTCATTAATCAGCCTGCCAGTGTCCGCCTGGAGAGGGGCCACTTTTATACACTGCAATTTACAGGGTAAATCTAAACATAGTCGCAAGTCAGTATGTGGAGAGACCCATGTTAGGCTTAATATAGGGGGGCTAAAGAGACCAAAAAACCCTCTACTTAGGTAAAGGAAAAGAGGAGCTTTCCTAGAACGGAAAGTATTTGCACAGTACCCAGCCCAAGGACAGATAGCATTACCCATCTACCCTTGCAGTGGGCGGAGCTATGCAAATCATCTCTTTACGTCTCTGTGCCATCCAAAGCCCTTAGAATCGCTAAGGGTGCAATGCCAAGTATTAGCTTTACATTTTATGCAGCCAGACACATCCAACTAGTGGACACGTGTTTCGAGCTTTAGGCTCTCATCAGCACTAGGGCGGATGCCTCTTGCTGTATGGGGGGTGAGACGTAAAGAGATGATTTGCATAGCTCCGCCTACTGCAAGGGTAGATGGGTAATGCTATCTGTCCTTGGACTGGGTGCTGTGCAAATACTTTCCGTTCTAGGAAAGCCACTCTTTTCCTTTACCAGGGTGTATCTACATTTTCTGGTAGAACATTTTCATCCAGACAAAAGAAAGAAACCAGAAGAACACATCGTGTACAGAAAGCACAAAACCAGATCGTGGGGCATTGTGCAAGATGCAGACCTAAATGCAAGCACTTTCTGTTCTGCTCTTACCAGTGGAGCGTGTGACATTGGGTTATGCACAGCGCAGCATGCGAACACGGCAATAGAGAAGGACACGCAGATCACCAGGACGTTCATGAACAGAAGGAACATTACAATAAGAAGCGCGATCGTCTGGAAAAGAGCAGAGGAATTGTTAGAAGCTCGAGCTGCGCTATGATACTGTAATATTGTCATACTTTATAGTTACATAAAGGAGCACTATCACCAAAAAAATGGGCCAATAATAAAAATCCATATAAATATGCTGGATGGCGGGAGGAGCGGTCACTTATACACCCGACTAGGGATGAGCGAACCGGTTCGGACGAACCGGAATTCGCTCCGAATTTCAGGGAAAATTCGATTCGGCACGAACCCGAATTCGTGCCGATCGAATTTTCCCTGAAATAAAAAAAAAAAATGCCGGCATGGTGGGAGCAGGCAGGCCAGCTACGCTGTCAGCGGGCCTGCCCGCTCCCACCATGCCGGCATTTTTTTAAAAAGCAAACACTTACCTGCATGGTCGGAGCGTGGAGGCCGGCACCGCTCTCAGGCGCCCTCTGATGACGCGCCCTCTGATGACGCGTCCTCTGATGACAGCTGAGAGCGGCGCCGGCCTCCACGCTCCCACCATGCCGGCATTTTTTTTTTCAGATGAGCGATTCGTGAAAGTTCGATTCGGGCGAACCCGAATTTCTTGGGGAAATCCGGCGAATCGCCCGAATCGAACTTTCAAGAAGTTCGCTCATCTCTAATAGTTACATAAAAGAGCACTATCACGAAAAAAATGGGCCAATAATAAAGATCCATATAAATATGCTGGATGGCGGGAGGAGGGGTCACTTATACACCCGACATCTAGAAATATCCAGCCAGGCTTGTTTTTTGCGACGGGGGGTAAGTGGAGACTTTATGCTGAGTTGTTCCTTAGGTGCGGTCAGAGTGTTGAGGTATGTTTGGCCTGTATAGGGCTTAAATTGTAACCTGTAGGAGGAGAGGGGGGGGGGTTCCTTTGGTCCTCTTAACTGGCCCCGGAACTCGGGGTAGCCGTATGTGTCCATACCTCCCAACTTCTGAAAATGTGAAAGCGGGACAAGCAATGCTCCCGACCACACCCCTGTCACACCCCGGCCACACCCCTGCCACGCCCTGACCACACCCCCGTCACACCCCAGCCACACCCATGTCACGCCCCGGCCACACCCCCGTCACGCCCCGGCCACACCCCTGTCACGCTCTCCAGCTCCAGCAATGTCAGCTGCCTTCACCCCTGCATGCGTAAGTTTTTTTATCCCCAACCCAGCATTCCGCCCACCCACCCCCGTGCGCCCACCCCCCGTGCGCCCGCCCCACTCTCTCACCCCACACGCCAAGAAGTTAGTATCTTAGCGCCGGCGTCGTTGTGGCCCTGGGCACACTGCCACGGCGCAGGGCGTCCCGGGACATTTGTTCCGGGACTGCGGGATTCTTTGCGAAAATCGGGACAATCCTGGGAAAATCGGGACAGTTGGGAGGCATGTGTGTCGGCACTGAGATCCCAGAGGAAGTTTAAGTGGGTCCCAGAAATTCCCTCAATATTCCACTCTGTCGTATATATAGTTATCTAGGTTTTATTTCATATTATATCCCAAAACATTAAAGAATACATAATTTGCCAATTCCTTGTATTGGTTATATATGCTTGGCTTGTTTACAAAAAGAGTCCGAGCCTTGTTGGCTAAGAGTCCTTGTATTGATATATTGTAGCTATTTGTGTTGTTGTGGAGGGGCTGGGGTACTTGCCCTTCCGATGATGGTCCGTTGGTAATTCCCTCAATTTGTAGCAATGAGGTGGGTTGTTCTATCCACAGTCTGCATCACATACGCGTTTCGCATATAGCTTCCTCAGTGTTGTTTAGTCATATCATGAGGGGGTGCCGCATGCCTGAAGTTATGGCTCGCTGTGGTCCTTGCTCACTCTGCGTGTGTTGTTAGGGTGGTTCAATTTCACCCTTGTGATAGATGGTGGACCATCCGGGGATCAGCACCCTCACTTGTCCAAAAGCTGGAAGAGGGTGGTGCTGCCTGCAGTTACTTCGTCCTTTGATTGGTGTCTAGCGTGCCCTACGGGCATATCCCCACGTGGCGTGGGGGGCGCGTCCCGTGTGAAGCATCCGGCAGCGTTGCGACGATGGTCCACCATCTATCACAAGGGTGAAATAGAACCACCCTAACAACACACGCAGAGTGAGCAAGGAAAACAGCGAGCCATAACTTCAGCGGGCACCCCCTCATGATATGACTAAACAACGGACCCTCACACTGAGGAAGCTATATGCGAAACGCGTATGTGATGCAGACTGTGGATAGAACAACCCACCTCATTGCTACAAATTGAGGGAATTACCAATGGACCATCACTGGAAGGGCAAGTACCCCAGCCCCTCCACAACAACACAGATAGCTACAATATACTAATACAAGGACTCTTAGGCCCTTATTTATGAAGGAATAGCGACAGGTAGCGACTGGTGAGCGGCCGGTAATGACGGGCCCCGCCACGAGAACGCCGGCTCCCCACCACAATCACACATTTATCAAGCCAATCCTGCTTAGCGACTGAGATAGCGCCATATAGCGACTCATTCATCATTATTCCAGCCTCAGCCCACAGCGCCAGCGTCCGACCTAGAACAGCGACAGGTATGACCTCTCGCTACCTGGCGCACTCCAATGCATTTCAATGGAGCAATCTTTAAATATTCAGAATTAATTGCTATTATTTTTTTTTTTAAATGTCAAAAATTCTGTGACCACTTCTGCAATGTTAGATATTTTTTTTAAGGTAAAAAAAAAATAAAAAAATAAAAATTTGTGCAGAATTGATATTACAGGTCTGATATTAATGTATTCATATTACAAAATGTTTTGAAAAACATGGTTTTTTTTTTCAAAAAATATGGTTGTTTGGGGGTTAAAAAAATACTTTTAACCCATCGCCGCCAGCGCTCTGGGGTTTATACATGCATTTCACAGCGCGAGAATTTTTGGAGCGTGATTTGTTAATGAATATGCTGGGAGCCGTTCGCTATGGCCATTCGCTGTCATGCGCTCCCATACAGCGCGGAACCTGTCAAATAGCGACTCCTCACCCAATATTCGACATTACGGCAAACCGACTGAGTCGCTATCAACTACCGAACAACGGCCAAGCACAGTGACTACTAGCGGGCGCTCTGAAAATGCCGCTACAGTCGCTCAACTGTCGCTACCTGGCGCTATTAATGAATCGGCCTCCCCGCCAACAAGGCTCGGACTCTTTTTGTAAATAAGCCAAGCATATATAACCAATACTAGGAATTGGCAAATTATGTATTCTTGAATGTTTTTGTATATAATATGAAATAATACCTAGATAACTATATATACGACAGAGTGGAATATTGAGGGAATTTCTGGGGCCCACTTAAACTTCCCCTGGGATCTCAGTGCCGACACATACGGCTACCCCGAGTTCCGGGGCCAGTTAAGAGGACCAAAGGAACCCCCCCCCCCCCCTCCTACAGGCTTGTTTTTTATTTATATTAACGTAAGGAAGAGGAAATCGGGTGACAGGTTATGTCACCCCTGGATTTTATGCCAACCAGGAGAAGATAACTTCCAGCTTGGCAGGAGTTTGATTCAGTTCGGGTGTATAAGTGACCCCTCCTCTCATTAGCCGACGGGTTTATATGGGTTTTTAATATTACATAATTTTGTGATATTGCTCCTTTAATAAATACTTAGGCCCTTATTTAACAAGGGATAGCGCCAGGTAGCGAATGGTGAGCGAACGGTAATGACGGTCACCGCCACGAGAACGCCGGCTCCCCACCACAATCACACATTTATCAAGCCGATCCTGCTTAGCCACTGAGATAGCGCCAGATAGCGACTCATTCATCATTATTCCAGCCTCACCCCACAGCGCCAGCGAGCGACCTTGAACAGCGACAGGTATGACCTCTCGCTACCTGGCGCTCTCCAATGCATTTCAATGGAGCAATCTTTAAATATTCAGAATTAATTGCTATTAATTTTTTTTTTTTTTTTTGTTTTTAAATGTCAAAAATTCTGTGACCACTTCTGCAATGTTAGATCATTTTTTTAAGGTAAAAAAAAAAAAAAAAAAATTTGTGCAGAATTGATATTACAGGTCTGATATTATTGTATTCATATTACAAAATGTTTTGAAAAACATGTTTTTTTTGGTTTCCAAAAATATGGTTGTTTGGGGGTTAAAAAACTACTTTTTCAACCCATCGCCGCCAGCGCTCTGGGGTTTAAACATGCATTTTACAGCGCAAGAATTTTTTGAGCGTGATTTTTTGATGAATGTGGTGGGAGCCGGCGCTCTGACCAGTCGCTATCATGCGCATCCATATATCGCGGAACCTGTCAAATAGCGACTCGTCACCCCGTATTCAACATTACTGCACACCGACTGAGTCGCTATCATCAACCGAACAACGGCCAAGCACAGCGACTACTAGCGGGCGCTGTGAAAATACTGCTACAGTCGCTCAACTGTCGCTACCTGGCGCTATTAATGAATCGGCCTCCCTGTACTGTAATACTTTTTTAGCAAAAAAAAAAAAAAAGAAAACAACACCACACCAGGAGTTTCCTTACGAGACATGAGCAAAATCATTTCATAATTCTTAGGTTAGGTTTTCAGATCCTCCACATGCTGGTTAAAGTGGACCAAAATTCAGGATTTTGACTCTCCTGGGTTTTGGATCTTTCTCCTGGGGCACGCCGATCGGGGATGCCCGGTTGTGTGAAACCCCCCAGATCGCCAAGTACATGCGCATGCGCGGCCCCTCGTCCAATCAGCACGCTTGGAGCCGTTGACGTCACGTTGTCGGGCAGGCTGATTCATCACTAACGCCAGGTAGCGACAGATGAGCGTCTGTAGCAGGTATTTTCAGAGCGCCCGCTAGTAGTCGCAGTGCTTGGCCGTGAGTCGCTAATTTATAGCGACTCAGTTGCTGTTCAGTAATGTTGAATACATTGTGAGGAGTCGCTATTTGACCAGTACAGCGCTGTATGGGAGCGCATGGTAGCGACTGGTCATAGCGACCGACTCACACCATATTCAGCAAAAAAACTGCCTCACACAACTCTGGCGCTGAAAAATGCTTCTCTGAAGCCCAGAGCGCAGGAGGCGGTGTGATTAAAGTCTGTTTTCCAGCATCTATCCACTAGTAACAAAGCGAAAACATATGGAATTACATTGTAACAACATTGTAACATGAACACTTTAATGGCAGACCTGTGATGTCATTTCTGAAGAAATATATATAAATAAAAAAAAAATATGAAAAAACTGCTTTGTCAATGCCAGGAGAGGTCACAGAATTATTTGTGATTTAAAAAAAAAACAAAAAAACAAAAACACAGTTTAAAGAGAAGAAAAGTATCGTCCATTGAAATGTATGGGAGAGCGACAGGTAGCGAGAGGTCATACCTGGCGCTGTGTAAGGCTGAACGCCGGCGCTGTTCGCTGAGGCTGTGAAAATGATGAATCAGGCGCTACATGGCGTTATCCCAGTCTCTAAACAGATTCTGCTTGATAAATGTGTAATTGCGTGCCGTGTCCGGCGTTCACCTGACGCTACCTGTCATTAACCAGCTATCCCTTCTTAAATAAGGGCCTAAGCCTTCGTCTAAGGCCAGTGGCTTAGAGCGTGCTGGTGGGCGCATCCCCCGCTTCCCTCTAACAGGGAGCGGCCATTCACAAATGTCTGCCGCAGGTACGCGTCCTGCTAGAGGAATAGCGGGGATGCCGGCTTGGAACGTGCATTGGAGCAGGAACAAGGTGAGTGTATGGGGCGACCTGGGGGGTCTCACACGTTGGGGCATTCCGATTTTGTGTGAATGTTGATGCAGGCCATACCCTTTAAAGTGGCTCAAAACCTAGATTCCCGGGCTGACCGATTCCCTCCCGCCTGGGCATCCAACATCGGGATGCCCCACTATGTGACACTCCCCAGGTCGCCCCATTCACTCACTTTTGTTCGCGCTCCAATGGTGCATTTGTGATTGGCCAGTGCGGGCACGCTCCCTGTTACCAGGAAGCGGGGAATGCGGCTGCCAGCGAGCTCGGAGACGCTGGACTTGTGCGCTATGACGTCATCGGCTCCGAGCACGCTGATTGGACGAGCGGGCGAACATGCGCCATAGGGCCGGGAAGAGGTGAGTTTCTTCGGGCAATCTGGGGGGTTCACACAGCGGGGCATCCTGGAGGAAAGGGCCAAAACCCAGAATGTTGACTATCCTGGGTTTTGGTCCTTTCCTCTGGGGCACCGGAGTATTAAAGCGGACCTTCACCCTGAATAAGAGCCTATCTTATATGTCTCCCACACCCTGTACATACAGATTGCCCACATTAATCCGGACCTTCACTCTGAATAAGAGCCTATCTTATATGTCTCCCACACCCTGTACATACAGATTGCCCACATTAATCCGGACCTTCACTCTGAATAAGAGCCTATCTTATATGTCTCCCACACCCTGTACATACAGATTGCCCACATTAATCCGGACCTTCACTCTGAATAAGAGCCTATCTTATATGTCTCCCACACCCTGTACATACAGATTGCCCACATTAATCCGGACCTTCACTCTGAATAAGAGCCTATCTTATATGTCTCCCACACCCTGTACATACAGATTGCTCACATTAATCCGGACCTTCACCCTGAATAAGAGCCTATCTTATATGTTTCCCACACACTGTACATACAGATTGCCCACATTAATCCGGACCTTCACTCTGAATAAGAGCCTATCTTATATGTCTCCCACACCCTGTACATACACATTGCCCACATTAATCCGGACCTTCAGCCTGAATAAGAGTCTATCTTATATGTTTCCCACACCCTGTACATACAGATTGCCCACATTAATCCGGACCTTCACCCTGAATAAGAGCCTATCTTATATGTTTCCCACACCCTGTACATACAGATTGCCCACATTAATCCGGACCTTCACCCTGAATAAGAGCCTATCTTATATGTTTCCCACACCCTGTACATACAGATTGCCCACATTAATCCGGACCTTCACCCTGAATAAGAGCCTATCTTATATGTTTCCCACACCCTGTACATACAGATTGCCCACATTAATCCGGACCTTCACCCTGAATAAGAGCCTATCTTATATGTTTCCCACACCCTGTACATACAGATTGCCCACATTAAAAATCATCCTACCTGCATCTACCGCATGTTATGAGCCTTTAAACATCCAAGATGGAGGCTCATATAGCATCAGGCAGCCTGCAAACAGGAAGTGTCTTCTGAATGTGCTGCTCTGCATTCTGGGATTGCTGTGCTTTTGCTGACCCCAGATCTGCTCTGTCTGAGCAAAGCACAGCTGTAACCCCGCCCCCTGCACTTTATCCTGCTCTCCTCTCCTCAGTATGTGTGATGCTTCTGAGTCAAGATGGCGGCGCCCGTATCCTAAGTCCTGAGCAGAGCTGCAGCCCAGTGGGGGAAAGAATAATAAGTAAGTGACTAAAAACTTAAAATATATTAACTTTAGATGCTGGGGAATCGTTTTATAAGGGTTTGGGCTTTTCTATAAATCATGGTGAAGGTCCGGTTTACGTATCAGACAACTGGCACATTAGCAGGTACAGAATAGCACTGGTCCCATATAAAGGTTTAAATTCATGCACAGACATGCTGAACTGCGTTCTCCCATAACACAGGCAAAGTGGGCTCATTTGTACTTATATATCTTGTAATCTGGCAGGCTGATTCATCACTAACGCCAGGTAGCGACAGATGAGCGTCTGTAGCGGCAGGTAGTAGTCGCTGTGCTCAGCCGTGGGTCGCTAGTTTATCATTGTGCAGCAATGATGAATACATTGTGAGGAGTCGCTATTTGACCAGTACATCGCTGTATGGGAGCGCTTGTTAGCGACTGCTCATAGCGACCGACTCACACCATATTCAGCAAAAAAACAGCCTCACAAATCTCTGGCGCTGAAAAATGCTTCTCTGAAGCCCAGAGGGCAGGAGGCGGTGTGTTTAAAGTCTGTTTTTCAGCATCTATCCACTAGTAACAAAGCGAAAACATATGGAATTACATTGTAACCACATTGTAACATGAACACTTTAATGGCAGAGCTGTAATGTCATTTCTGAAGAAATATATAAAAATTTTAAAAAATTTGCAAAAACAGCTTTTTCAATGCCAGAAGAGGTCACAGAATTATCTGAGATTTTTTGAAAAACAAAAACAAAAACCCGGTTTAAAGAGAAGAAAAGGATCGTCCATTGAAATGTATGGGAGAGCGACAGGTCATACATGGCGCTGTGCAAGGCTGAACGCCGGCGCTGTTCGCTGAGGCTGTGAAAATGATGAATCGGACGCTACATGGCGCTATCCCAGTCGCTAAACAGATTCTGCTTGATAAATGTGTAATTGCGTGCCGCGTCCGGCGGTCACCAGTCGCTACCTGTCATTAACCAGCCACTACCTGACGCTGTCCTTTCTTAAATAAAGGCCTAAGTCTTGAGCCACTGGTTTGGAACATTAATGAGACTTACCTTGCGATTTGTATCTATATCACCATAAACAGAGCTGTTTATATACATCATGTCCGTCATGTTTAAGCTAAATCCAACAATCCCGGAGAGCGATGATGCGACGCATAAGGCCAGAGACCCTTTGATCTGTAGAGAGGCAAAGGAAAGGCAATGATACGTGGAGGCTGATTCATTACTAGCGCCAGGTATCGGCAGATGAGCGTCTGTATAGCTGCGCTTAGAGCGGCCACTAGTTGACGCTGTAAGCGGGTATTGGGCGCTGTAACAGAACGCCTTAGTCGCTGTAGTAACCTGGCCGTCATTGATGAATGTGATGTATGTTGGGCGCTCTAACACCAGTACAGCGCTGCACGGAGCGAGAGGTAGAGCCAGCTCAGTGTGCTCCACACCATACTTATCAACAAAAAGACACACACACAGCGTCGGCGCTCTGAATCTGGGCATAGAGCGCCGACGCTGTGTGATTAAAGTCCACATATCCACCTGTAACAAAGCGAAAACACATGGAATGACATTGTTGTAAAACTGTGACATTAACACTTTAGTGCCAGACCTGTAATGACAATTCTGCATAAAAATATAAAAAATCCAAAATGTTTTCAAAAATGACTCTTTCTATGCCACGAGGCGTCACACAATTATTAGAGAGAAAAAAACGAAATAAAAAAATAAACCCTGTTTAAACAGAAGGAAAGGAACGGCCATTGAAATGGGAGAGAGTCAGTGAGCGAAAGGTAATACCTGGTGCTCTGGAAGCTAGAGCGCCGGCGCTATACACTGAGCCGCCTGTAATAATACATGTGACGCTACGTGGCGCTGTTAGAGGCGCTATACACTGACCTGCCTGTAATAATACATGTGACGCTACATGGCGCTGTTAGAGGCGCTATACACTGACCTGCCTGTAATAATACATGTGACGCTACATGACGCTGTTAGAGGCTCTATACACTGACCTGCCTGTAATAATACATGTGACGCTACATGGCGCTGTTAGAGGCGCTATACACTGACCTGCCTGTAATAATACATGTGACGCTACATGGCGCTGTTAGAGGCGTTATACACTGAGCTGCCTGTAATAATACATGTGACGCTACATGACGCTGTTAGAGGCGCTATACACTGACCTGCCTGTAATAATACATGTGACGCTACATGGCGCTGTTAGAGGCGCTATACACTGACCTGCCTGTAATAATACATGTGACGCTACATGACGCTGTTAGAGGCGCTATACACTGACCTGCCTGTAATAATACATGTGACGCTACATGACGCTGTTAGAGGCGCTATACGCTGAGCCGCCTGTAATAATACATGTGACGCTACATGACGCTGTTAGAGGTGCTATACACTGACCTGCCTGTAATAATACATGTGACGCTACATGGCGCTTTTAGAGGTGCTATACACTGACCTGCCTGTAATAATACATGTGACACTACATGACGCTGTTAGAGGCGCTATACACTGACCTGCCTGTAATAATACATGTGACGCTACATGGCGCTGTTACAGGCGCTATACACTGAGCCGCCTGTAATAATACATGTGACGCTACATGGCGCTGTTAGAGGCGCTATACACTGAGCCGCCTGTAATAATACATGTGACGCTACATGGCGCTGTTAGAGGTGCTATACACTGAGCTGCCTGTAATAATACATGTGACGCTACATGGCGCTGTTAGAGGCGCTATACGCTGACCTGTCTGTAATAATACATGTGACACTACATGGCGCTGTTACAGGCGCTATACACTGACCTGCCTGTAATAATACATGTGATGCTACATGGCGCTGTTAGAGGCGCTATACACTGAGCTGCCTGTAATAATACATGTGACACTACATGACGCTGTTAGAGGTGCTATACACTGACCTGCCTGTAATAATACATGTGACGCTACATGGCGCTGTTAGAGGTGCTATACACTGACCTGCCTGTAATAATACATGTGATGCTACATGGCGCTGTTAGAGGCGCTATACACTGACCTGCCTGTAATAATACATGTGACGCTACATGGCGCTGTTAGAGGTGCTATACACTGACCTGCCTGTAATAATACATGTGACACTACATGGCGCTGTTAGAGGCGCTATACACTGACCTGCCTGTAATAATACATGTGATGCTACATGGCGCTGTTAGAGGCGCTATACACTGACCTGCCTGTAATAATACATGTGACGCTACATGGCGCTGTTAGAGGCGCTATACACTGACCTGCCTGTAATAATACATGTGATGCTACATGGCGCTGTTAGAGGCGCTATACACTGACCTGCCTGTAATAATACATGTGACGCTACATGGCGCTGTTAGAGGCGCTATACACTGACCTGCCTGTAATAATACATGTGACGCTACATGGCGCTGTTAGAGGTGCTATACACTGACCTGCCTGTAATAATACATGTGATGCTACATGGCGCTGTTAGAGGCGCTATACACTGACCTGCCTGTAATAATACATGTGACGCTACATGGCGCTGTTAGAGGCGCTATACACTGACCTGCCTGTAATAATACATGTGACACTACATGGCGCTGTTAGAGGTGCTATACACTGACCTGTCTGTAATAATACATGTGACGCTACATGGCGCTGTTACAGGCGCTATACACTGACCTGCCTGTAATAATACATGTGACGCTACATGGCGCTGTTAGAGGCGCTATACACTGAGCTGCCTGTAATAATACATGTGACGCTACAAGGCGCTGTTAGAGGTGCTATACACTGACCTGCCTGTAATAATACATGTGACGCTACATGGCGCTGTTAGAGGTGCTATACACTGACCTGCCTGTAATAATACATGTGACACTACATGGCGCTGTTAGAGGTGCTATACACTGACCTGCCTGTAATAATACATGTGACACTACATGTCGCTGTTAGAGGTGCTATACACTGACCTGCCTGTAATAATACATGTGACGCTACATGACGCTGTTAGAGGCGCTATACCCTGACCTGCCTGTAATAATACATGTGACGCTACATGGCGCTGTTAGAGGCGCTATACCCTGACCTGCCTGTAATAATACATGTGACGCTACATGGCGCTGTTAGAGGCGCTATACACTGACCTGCCTGTAATAATACATGTGACGCTACATGGCGCTGTTAGAGGTGCTATACACTGACCTGCCTGTAATAATACATGTGACACTACATGGCGCTGTTAGAGGTGCTATACACTGACCTGCCTGTAATAATACATGTGACGCTACATGGCGCTGTTAGAGGCGCTATACACTGACCTGCCTGTAATAATACATGTGACGCTACATGACGCTGTTAGAGGCGCTATACACTGACCTGCCTGTAATAATACATGTGACGCTACATGGCGCTGTTAGAGGCGCTATACACTGACCTGCCTGTAATAATACATGTGACGCTACATGACGCTGTTAGAGGTGCTATACACTGACCTGCCTGTAATAATACATGTGATGCTACATGGCGCTATTAGAGGTGCTATACACTGACCTGCCTGTAATAATACATGTGACGCTACATGGCGCTGTTAGAGGCGCTATACACTGACCTGCCTGTAATAATACATGTGACACTACATGACGCTGTTAGAGGCGCTATACACTGAGCCGCCTGTAATAATACATGTGACACTACATGGCGCTGTTAGAGGTGCTATACACTGACCTGCCTGTAATAATACATGTGACACTACATGACGCTGTTAGAGGCGCTATACACTGACCTGCCTGTAATAATACATGTGACACTACATGGCGCTGTTAGAGGCGCTAAACACTGAGCTGCCTGTAATAATACATGTGACACTACATGGCGCTGTTAGAGGCGCTATACACTGACCTGCCTGTAATAATACATGTGACACTACATGACGCTGTTAGAGGTGCTATACACTGAGCTGCCTGTAATAATACATGTGACGCTACATGGCGCTGTTAGAGGTGCTATACACTGACCTGCCTGTAATAATACATGTGATGCTACATGACGCTGTTAGAGGTGCTATACACTGACCTGCCTGTAATAATACATGTGACACTACATGGCGCTGTTAGAGGTGCTATACACTGACCTGTCTGTAATAATACATGTGACGCTACATGGCGCTGTTAGAGGTGCTATACACTGACCTGCCTGTAATAATACATGTGACGCTACATGGCGCTGTTAGAGGCGCTATACACTGACCTGCCTGTAATAATACATGTGACGCTACATGGCGCTGTTAGAGGTGCTATACACTGACCTGCCTGTAATAATACATGTGACGCTACATGGCGCTGTTAGAGGTGCTATACACTGACCTGCCTGTAATAATACATGTGACACTACATGGCGCTGCTAGAGGCGCTATACACTGACCTGCCTGTAATAATACATGTGACGCTACATGGCGCTGCTAGAGGCGCTATACACTGACCTGCCTGTAATAATACATGTGACGCTACATGGCGCTGTTAGAGGCGCTATACACTGACCTGCCTGTAATAATACATGTGACGCTACATGGCGCTGTTAGAGGTGCTATACACTGACCTGCCTGTAATAATACATGTGACGCTACATGGCGCTGTTAGAGGTGCTATACACTGACCTGCCTGTAATAATACATGTGACACTACATGGCGCTGCTAGAGGCGCTATACACTGACCTGCCTGTAATAATACATGTGACGCTACATGGCGCTGCTAGAGGCGCTATACACTGACCTGCCTGTAATAATACATGTGACGCTACATGGTGCTGTTACAGTCTCTCACCAGATTCGCTTTCATAAATGTGGTTTTGCGTACAGCGCCCGGCGTTCACCAGACGCTGCCTGCCACTACAAGGCGCTACCTGCCGCTATCCCTTCATGAATAAACCCCAATGTAAAACAAATTGGGAATATTACACTACATAGGGGTCGATTCAGAGCCTGGTGAGAAAACATGCTCATTTTTTAGGAGTGAAAATTGCCATTGTCTACTGGGTGTAAATTTTCACCTGTCTCTAAATCAGTCCCAAATTAGACAATGAAAGTCAATGTCAGTTTTCTCTCCTAAAAAAAAGGAGTGAGATTTCTCACCTGGCTCTGAATCGGCCCCTATGTGTGTGATTGTTTAGAGCATATGGGGTCGATTCAGAGCCTGTTGATAATTCACACTCCTTTTTTTACGAGAGAAAACTGCCATTGACTTGTATTGTCTACTTTTTATCACTATTATTTTTTATCACTATTATTTTTTACCACTAATTTTGTATTACTATTTTAATCACTATTTTTATCACTAATTTTGCAGCACTAGTTTTATCACTATTATTTTTTACCACTAATTTTGTATCACTATTTTTATCACTTATTTTTATCGCTTTTTATCACTATTTTTTATTACTATTATTTTTGACTGCTAATTTTGTATCACTATTTTTATCACTATTATTTGTTATCACTATTATTTTTATCACTATTTTTATCACTATTTTTATCACTATTTTTTATCACTATTTTTATCACTATTATTTTTTATCACTATTATTTTTTCACACAAATTTTGTATCACTATTTTTATCACTATTTTTATCACTATTTTTATCACTAATTTTGCAGCACTAGTTTTATCACTATTATTTTTTACCACTAATTTTGTATCACTATTTTTATCACTATTATTTTTATCGCTTTTTACCACTATTTTTTATTACTATTATTTTTGACCGCTAATTTTGTATCACTATTTTTATCACTATTATTTGTTATCACTATTATTTTTATCACTATTTTTTATCACTATTTTTATCACTAATTTTGTATCACTATTTTTTATCACTTATTTGTATCACTTTTTATCTCTATTTTTTATCACTTATTTTTTCACTATTTATCACTTTTTTTATCACGTATTTTTTATCATTTTTATATTTCGATTTTTTTATCACTATTTTTTATCGCTTATTTTTTATCACTATTTTTTATCACTAATTTTGTATCACTATTTTTATCACTATTATTGTTATCACTTGTTTATCTCTTATTTTTATCACTTATTTTTTATCACTATTTTTTATCACTATTATTTTTAATTTCTATTTTTATCACTTATTTTTTATCACTTTTTTATTTCTATTTTTATCACTATTGTTTTTTATCACTATTTTTATCACTATTTTTTTGTCACTATTATTTTTCCACTATTTTTGTCTCACTATTTTTATCACTATTATTTTTATCAGTAAATTTTTATCACTTTGTTTATCACTGTTATTTTTAACAGTAATTTTTATCACTTTTTTATCTCTATTATTTAGTATCACTAATTTTGTATCACTATTTTTATCACTTTTATTTTCATCACTAATTTTGTATCACTATTTTTATCACTTATTTTTATCACTAATTTTTATCACTATTTTTATCACTATTATTTTTATCACTAATTTTTATCAGTAAATTTTTATCACTATTATTTTTATCAGTAAATTTTTATCACTTTTTTATCACTATTATTTTGTATCACTAATTTTGTATCACTATTTTTATCACTATTATTTTATCAGTAAATTTTTATCACTTTTTTATCACTATATTTTTGTATCACTAATTTTGTATCACTATTATATTTGATCACTAATTTTGTATCACTATTTTTATCACTATTTTTTTATCACTATTATTTTTTATCATTTATATCACCAATTTTGTATCACTATTTTTATCACTATTATTTTTATCCCTTTTTATCACTGTTTTTTGTCACTATTATTTTTTTATCATTATTTTTTATCACCAATTTTGTATCACTTTTTTATCACTATTATTTTGTATCACTAATTTTGAATCACTATTTTTATCACTATTATTTTTATCACTTTTTTATCACTATTATTTTGTATCACTAATTTTGAATCACTATTTTTATCACTATTATTTTTATCACTTTTTTTATCACTATTATTTTATATCACTAATTTTGAATCACTATTTTTATCACTATTATTTTTATCACTTTTTTATCACTATTATTTTATATCACTAATTTTGAATCACTATTTTTATCACTATTATTTTTATCACTTTTTTATCACTATTATTTTATATCACTAATTTTGTATCACTATTTTTATCACTATTATTTTTATCACTTTTTTATCACTATTATTTTGTATCACTAATTTTGAATCACTATTTTTATCACTATTATTTTATATCACTAATTTTGTATCACTATTTTTATCACTATTATTTTTTATCACTATTATTTTTGATCACTAATTTTGAATCACTATTATTTTTATCACTTTTTTATCACTATTATTTTTATCACTAATTTTGTATCACTATTTTTATCACTATTTTTTAATCACTTTTTTATCACTATTTTTTATCACTATTATTTTTGTCACTAATTTTGTATCACTATTTTTTATCACTATTATTTTAATCACAAATTTTGTATCACTATTATTTTTGATCACTAATTTTGAATCACTATTTTTATCATTATTATTTTTGATCACTATTATTTTTGATCACTAATTTTGTATCACTATTTTTATCACTATTATTTTGTATCACTAATTTTGAATCACTATTTTTATCACTATTATTTTTATCACTTTTTTATCACTATTATTTTATATCACTAATTTTGAATCACTATTTTTATCACTATTATTTTTATCACTTTTTTATCACTATTATTTTATATCACTAATTTTGTATCACTATTTTTATCACTATTATTTTTTATCACTATTATTTTTGATCACTAATTTTGAATCACTATTATTTTTATCACTTTTTTATCACTATTATTTTTATCACTAATTTTGTATCACTATTTTTATCACTATTATTTTTGATCACTATTATTTTTGATCACTAATTTTGTATCACTATTTTTATCACTATTATTTTGTATCACTAATTTTGTATCACTATTTTTATCACTATTATTTTTGATCACTAATTTTGTATCACTATTATTTTGTATCACTAATTTTGTATCACTATTTTTATCACTATTATTTTTATCACTTTTTTATCACTATTATTTTTTATCACTACACATTTTTTATCACTATTTTTTATCACCAATTTTGTATCACTATTTTTATCACTATTATTTTTATCACTTTTTTATCACTATTATTTTTATCACTAATTTTGTATCACTATTTTTATCACTATTATTTTTGATCACTAATTTTGTATCACTATTTTATCACTATTATTTTTTATCACTATTATTTTTGATCACTAATTTTGAATCACTATTATTTTTATCACTTTTTTATCACTATTATTTTTATCACTAATTTTGTATCACTATTTTTATCACTATTTTTTAATCACTTTTTTATCACTATTTTTTATCACTATTATTTTTGTCACTAATTTTGTATCACTATTTTTTATCACTATTATTTTAATCACAAATTTTGTATCACTATTATTTTTGATCACTAATTTTGAATCACTATTTTTATCATTATTATTTTTGATCACTATTATTTTTGATCACTAATTTTGTATCACTATTTTTATCACTATTATTTTGTATCACTAATTTTGTATCACTATTTTTATCACTATTATTTTTATCACTTTTTTATCACTATTTTTATCACTATTATTTTTATCACTTTTTTATCACTATTATTTTATATCACTAATTTTGAATCACTATTTTTATCACTATTATTTTTATCACTTTTTTATCACTATTATTTTATATCACTAATTTTGTATCACTATTTTTATCACTATTATTTTTTATCACTATTATTTTTGATCACTAATTTTGAATCACTATTATTTTTATCACTTTTTTATCACTATTATTTTTATCACTAATTTTGTATCACTATTTTTATCACTATTATTTTTGATCACTATTATTTTTGATCACTAATTTTGTATCACTATTTTTATCACTATTATTTTGTATCACTAATTTTGTATCACTATTTTTATCACTATTATTTTTTATCACTAATTTTGTATCACTATTATTTTGTATCACTAATTTTGTATCACTATTTTTATCACTATTATTTTTATCACTTTTTTATCACTATTATTTTTTATCACTACACATTTTTTATCACTATTTTTTATCACCAATTTTGTATCACTATTTTTATCACTATTATTTTTATCACTTTTTTATCACTATTATTTTTATCACTAATTTTGTATCACTATTTTTATCACTATTATTTTTGATCACTAATTTTGTATCACTATTTTATCACTATTATTTTTTATCACTATTATTTTTGATCACTAATTTTGAATCACTATTATTTTTATCACTTTTTTATCACTATTATTTTTATCACTAATTTTGTATCACTATTTTTATCACTATTTTTTAATCACTTTTTTATCACTATTTTTTATCACTATTATTTTTGTCACTAATTTTGTATCACTATTTTTTATCACTATTATTTTAATCACAAATTTTGTATCACTATTATTTTTGATCACTAATTTTGAATCACTATTTTTATCATTATTATTTTTGATCACTATTATTTTTGATCACTAATTTTGTATCACTATTTTTATCACTATTATTTTGTATCACTAATTTTGTATCACTATTTTTATCACTATTATTTTTATCACTTTTTTATCACTATTTTTTATCACTACACATTTTTTATCACTATTTTTTATCACCAATTTTGTATCACTATTTTTATCACTATTATTTTTATCAGTTTTTATCACTATTATTTTTTTATCACTAGACAATTTTTATCATTATTTTTTATCACTATTATTTGTATCACTTTTTATCACTATTTTTATCACTTTTTTTATCACTTATTTTTGATCACATTTTTTATCACTATTTTTTTATCACTATTATTTTTATCACTCATTTTGTATCACTATTTTTATCACTATTGTTTTTATCAGTAAATTGTTAACACTTTTTTTATCACTATTATTTGTGATCACTAATTTTGTATCACTATTATTTTTATCACTTTATTTTTTATCACTATAATTTTTATCACTATTTTTATCACTATTTTTATCACTTTTTATCACTATTATTTTTACACTATTTTTGTTTCACTATTTTTATCACTATTATTTTTGATCACTAATTTTGTATCACTATTTTTATCACTATTATTTTGTATCACTAATTTTGTATCACTATTTTTATCACTATTATTTTGTATCACTAATTTTGTATCACTATTTTTATCACTATTATTTTTGATCACTATTTTTGTATCACTATTTTTATCATTATTTTTATCAGTAAATTTTTATCACTATTTTTATCAACCCTATTTAAAGGGAATATCTGGAGGCGCTGTATCCCGTTTATACTAGTGGTGGACAGTTGTCCCTCTTGCTAAAGACTGGCCAGCTTGTATGTGTGGACTGCATGTGGTGGGATGAGTGGAGTCCAGGTTCCCCTGGCGGGGGCCCCTTTTCTTATATATTTTTTTTAACACAGCAATTGCCTTTTAGTCGCTCCATGTGGTGTGTGTATCCATGTATTTATCTGCTTTGTGCCACATTTGATAATAAATTGTGTGTCTTTGGCATAATTTATGCCTGCTGAGTGTTATTTGCCAGCCTAGCATTTAACCACTGTCCTTTGTATATATGTTTTTTCTGGTCAATTTTTTAGTTAGCAGGGCGCCCCTAGAGTGGGCAGTGCAAGACTCACCGATGTATGGGGGTCTCCCAAGATTTTTAACCATTTGAGCTCAAAGTTTCAATATAACTGTTAAAGGACACATTAACATTCAAATAGTGGTCCCACATCCTGCCATGTCTATAACAAAACAATAGACACCTATCACACCTAGCTATCAAAAAGCCGTACTTGTAAAGGAATCCTAATGAGGTCTCCAGACTCCAGACTGCCAATACACATTGGACACATAAGCATTGGATTGTATTTCTGGGAAGCATTGTAACTCTTGTAATATGTCAGTTATGACTACATTTATGAGAGGGTCTTATTCAGAACTAAGAGACCTTTCATTTGATATCAAATATGGCATACATATATTGTCCAAAACCTGATAATCCACATAGTATAAGACTCTGGATGATATATATTCGATGTCTAAGTTCATTTAAGCTTTTGTTGGGGGGGGGGGGAGGGAGGGAAGGGGGGGGAGTGATCCGGGGGTGTTGTCCCCTGGAGTGAGTATTTATTCTTTATGGGTAGTCGGTGCTCCTGACTATTAGTCAGTTGTATTCTAAGAGAGAAAGGGGGGGTTTTGGTTCCGGAACCAAAACCCCCCTTTCTCTCTAAGTTCATTTAACTAAGAAATTAATGGGGATCATGAATATCTTGGTTACAATATGATAACAGGCATATTGTGGGAGTTATATCCCACGAGGCTGGGAATGCTGGCCACTCCCCCTATTGTTCATACATTAAGCTGTGTACAGTGGGGGGGGGGGGGAGGGAGTCGATGAATGGATGGATGCCTTACCTGAATGACCATGAAACCTTAAAGGAGCACGATCGCGAAAAAATGGCCCCAATGATAAAAATCCATATGAATATTCTGGATGGCGGGAGCACAGGTCACTTATACACCCAACATCAAGAAATGTTTAGCCAGTCTTGTTTCTTTTATTTTAATGGAAGGAAAAGGACATCTGGGGTGACAGCCTCTGTCACCCCTCATTGACTAAACCTGTCACCCCTGGATTTTGTTCCTACCATGTGAGAATAAACCACAAGCGTGGTGGGAGTTTTATTCAGTTCGGGTGTATAAGTGACCCCTCCTCTCATTATCGGACATGTTTATATGGATATTTAACATTACACAATTTCGCAATCGTGCTCCTTTAAGTATCTGTGGATATGTCTCTCTCTCTCTCTATATATCTCTCTATATCCACGATAACATAGATTGTACTGTAACTAATGTAACTTACTTTATCATTAATGTAACAACTGCCTGTAATATAAGGTTATCTGGGGGACTTTAGGAACATATTGGGTTAGTGAAGGCTATTGGTTAGTAAACCCGTTTTAATTTATACATCTTACTGTGTGTGTAGTGGATAATTTCTCACACCATAGATTGTAGTTTCAAAGTATTTAAGGCATAACATTATTTCTTCTTAGGACATGTCACTGGTTGTGTAGCGGCCATTGTTTTGAATCAGATTAGTGGCTGTTGGGCTGATATGATTGTTAGTATTTGCGATATTTATCATATTGATCTTTAATAGAGATATTGGAGATTAATGTGCAGCGAATATCAAGAGAAATAATATTTTTCCTTTTTCAATAACATTTGCATTTATTGATGGCAGTGAAAACATACAGTATGTCCGTCGAAAGTTCCTAGCTAACCGCTAAATTATGAGTTCACAAAGTGATTATTCTGCCGTATAATCTGCAGTTTTCAGAAAAAAAACTTACCAAACATGGGCTCAAGAGATTTTTTTGGGCTGCCATTGTGAGAGATCCAGCAATGATGTGCTATAATTATAAAAAGGAAAACACGTGTTAGTGTATTACAAAGCATTTAGATGTCGTCAATATACCGGTGCAGCATGCTTCATTGTAAACTCAAAATCACAAAAAAGATATAGGCCTCGATTCAATAAGAGTTGGCACCTTTTAAGTCGGAAGAAAAGTTGAGAACTGTTTACGCCATTCTACACTGTAGTAAAAGCTGCCATTGACTTTCATGGTCTTCCTATCTGGTGATTCAGTAACAGTGACATTCTCAGGCTTTTTTCTCATGAGTTGAATTTTTTACTACCATGAGAATTTTGTTCAACTCTTATTGAATTGAGGGCATAGTATGTGCAGAGATCAATTCTTTTTCGTCTATGGAGTGTGGTCACACCCCTCTAGCACCTCCTTGGCTGCCATATATTGACTGGCTGAGCACATCCCACCTTCCTTTTTGCTGTTGCATTTGCAGGTCAGTGGGCAGATCTTCTGGATTAAAGTGGACCAACACCCTTCCATGATCGGCCCGGGAATCTATAAGATTCCCGGACCGATCAGACCCCTGACTGCGGGGCACCCCGATCTCTGTGTGAAACTCCCCAGAAATCCCTAAATCCCTACCTTATCCACGATCCAGTGGCGCCCGCCGCCTCCTCCCGCGCATCCCTCTATCAGGACGTGCACCCGCGCCGGCCGCTTGCGAATGGCCGGCGCGGGCGCATGCCCTGTAAGAGTGACGCACGGGAGGTGGTGGCAGGCGCGCTCTCTTGTCCGTTGCTGCCTTCCGCTTGTCCGTCGGCGGGGATTGGCAGTGCCGGTCACATGGGAGCGGGGAGAGGTGAGTTTTTCGGGGTTTCTGGGGGGTTTCACACAGCGGGGCACCACCGATCGGGGTGCCCCGCCGAAGTGGACCAAAACCCAGGATAGTCAAAATCTTTAAATCTCTCCCAATGTAACAGGGAGTCCAAATAGCATCTACCTAAAACCCCTCCGCTGAACTGTAACACTGTGCAGGCAAGTAAAGCACTTTTCATTGTGTGTGCAGGCAAGTTAAGTTCTTGCACTACTTGTCTTTAGACTGGTTCATGAATTGCATTGCTTGTGCACACAAGTAAAGAAGTAACAATGTCTGCACAAACTCTCGTAGGCTTAGGGGGGTTATTCATGAAGGGATAGCGGCAGGTAGTTCCTTGTAGCGGCAGGCAGCGTCTGGTGAACGCCGGGCGCTGTACGCAAAACCACATTTATGAAGGCGAATCTGGTGAGCGTCTCTAACAGCGCCATGTAGCGTCACATGTATTATTACAGGCGGCTCAGCGTATAGCGCCAACGCTCTAGCTTCCAGAGTGCCAGGTATTACCTTTCATTCAATGTCGCTCTCCCATACATTTCAATGTCCGTTCATTTGCTTGTGTTTAAATAGTGTGTTTGACAATTATTTTTTTTTGCTCCAATCATTGTGTGACGTCTCCTGCCTTCCTGGAAACTTTTTTGACTTTTTATATTTTTAGGCAGAATTGTCATTACAGGTCTGGCTTTAAAGTGTTAATGTCACAATGTTACAACAATGTCATTCCATGTGTTTTCTCTTTGTTACTGGTGGATATGTGTGTATGGGAGCGAACGGTAGCGCCAGCTCAGTGCGACAGACTCACACCATATTCATCAAATAAACAGCCTCACACAGCGCTCAACGGCGCTCAAAATCGGGTAGTTGTAGTCCAGAGCACCAGAGGCTGTGTGATTAAAGTCTGCTTTTGAACATGTACCCACTAGATACAAAGCGAAAACATATGGAATTACATTGTTATAACATTGTAACATGAACACTTTAACCCCCTTGGCGGCGATCCCGAGCGTGACTCGGGGTCAATTTGCGCTGTAAGTGGCGGTGACCCCGAGTCACGCTCGGGATCGATTTGGGAGCAAGAGCGGGCGGCGCAGCCTCCTTACCTTCTCCCTGCGATCCAGCGATGTCTCCGCCGCGATCGCAGGTGAGAGCCGGGGCTGCGGCGTCCCTCTCCGCTTCCGGGTTCCATCTCTATGAGCCACAGAGGCTCATGGGGGCGGAGCCGTGCGTGAGAGACAAATGCAATGGCAACGCTTTCGTTGCCATTGCATTTGACTATATCGCAACGCCAGGGAGGTTAATACCAGACATGTAAGGACAATTCTGCATAAAAATATTATTAATCCAAAAAGTTTTCAAAAACAACTTTAAATAGGCCAGGAGAGGTGACACAATGATTTGATAATGAAAGAAAAACAACAAAAAAAAAAAAATAAAACCCTGTTTAAAGTGGACCAACACCCAGGATTTTGACTATCCTGGGTTTTGGTCCACTTCAGCGGGGCATCCCAAAACTCACCTCACCACGCTCCCACGTAGCCACGGACAAGCGCGGACAAGACAAATGGCCGGCGCGGGTGCGCGCACGCCTAGAGGGGCGTGCGGGAGACCGATCAGGTCAGTTTTTTGGGGCTTTTGGGGGGGGGTCCCTCACCGCGGGACATCCCGATCTCGGATGTCCCGCGGTGAGGGAGGTGATCGGCCCGGGAATCTTATAGATTCCCGGGCCGATCACCCCTGGGTGTTGGTCCACTTTAAAGAGAATAAAAGTAACGTCCATTGAAATGTATGGGAGAGTGACAGGCAATACATGCCGCTCTGGAAGCTAGAGCGCCGGCGGTATACAGTGGGCCTGTGAAGATAAATCGGTCGCTACGTGTCGCTGTCAGAGCCACTCACCAGATTCCCTTTGATAAATGTGGTATTGCGTACAGTGCCCGGCGGTCATCGTTCGCTACCTGTCATTACCTGTCGCTGCCAGTCATTACCTGGTGCGATGGCTTGATGAATAAAGCCCTCAGTAATGTTAGGGACGGGGTATAAATTGGATGGCCTTGTCGTGGCTGCCTCACTTTTCACATTTATTGCAATCTATGTTACCTAACAGTCCATGCTTTTAAAGTGGACCAAAACCCAGGATTTTGACTAACCTGGGTTTTGGTCCATCCCCCCGGGCACCTTGATCGGGGATGCCCCACTGTGTGAAACCCCCCAGATTGCCGCAGCCAACTCACCTCTTCCTTATCCTATGGTGCATGTGCGGCCGCTCGTCCAATCAGAACACTTGGAGCCTCTGACTTCACATCGTCTAAGGCCGGCGACTCTGAGCACGCTGGTGGTCGCATCCCCCGCTTCCCTCTTACAGGGAGCATCCCGTGCCGGCCATTCACAAATGTCTGGCTTGGCGTTAGAGAGGGGAGGGGAGTGAGATGGTGGAAAATGATCAGTTCTGTCTTGTAAATGTTCAGTTTAGGTGGCGCGAGTTGTGATAAAGGAAGAGATGGCTGTTAGCCAGTCATTAATAGTTGAAGTACTGTAATAAACAGGCAACCGCCCCCCCCCCACCCAACCAGATGTTGCCTTTAATACTTACTATGATCGCTCCCCAGAAATGGACTCCGCTTACTAAACTCAAAGTAAACATAGTAAAGGGCAACGCAATGGTGAAGGCAATCTGCAGGGTGGCTGTAACGATCAGCACAATCTGGAGATACAAAAAAAATATATGACCTGTTAGGGTTTCCTGTTTCATGCAACGGTTACATTACTTATCTTAAAGCGGACCAAAACCTGCCAAACTTGTGAAATACATTTGGCCAAATTCCCTGCCTATATTTCCTTCTTGGGGTGTAGAACTGTGTGCTCACTTATTTACTCTAAAACAGCCAAAAAAAGGGGGGTGTGGACCCGATGCCAACCTGACCCACAAAAAAAGAGCAGCACCACTAATAAAAAATACCACATCCCTGCTATCCCTCTAGCAGGGCGCGTGCAGGGCAAAGCATTTGTGAATGCGGCCACCAGCGCGCTCAGAGCCGCTGGCCTTAGACAAAGCTTAGATGTCATGACCTCAACGGCTCCGAGCATGCTGATTGGATGAGCGGCCGGGCATGCGCTGTAGGAATGGGAAGAGGTGAGTTGGCATCGGCGATCTGGGGGGTTTCACACAGCGGGGCATCCCGGGGGAAAGGACCAAAACCCAGGATAGACACTTCAAAGTCCCGAGATCTCTAGTTCAAAGCTCTATCTGCTGTTATAGTCTTTAGTCGTCTAGCTGCATCTAATGTAATTAAAAGAAAAAAAAATACTTTTTGAGCCTTGATGGGGCCCAATTTAATATTCAAACCAGGGCCCGGCCCTAAAAAGAAGAAGAAACCGTTCTGGTTTACTGGGGAAGTCGGAACAATCGTAAAAGAAAAGAAGTCTGCCTATAAGAAGTATAAAGTAAGTGGAAGTGTAGTTTTTTTATGATTGTTTACAGAAGGAGGTACTATAGATAGCTGAGGGGGGTGCCCCAAAACCCCCTAGAAAAGAGCTGTAACCAGAGAATAATAATTGCCCTCAACAATAACCAATGTTACGAATATATTTTATTAAGCCAAACTAGACAATGGCAAGACATGATTAAAATGTACATTAAAACACATAAAAGACACTGTATTCTCACTATCTGGCGGGGGGGGGGGCACTGTTACCCACTACTAACAATCTACCTAATAAACAGTGATAAAAAACATATGATGCAATCCACATGATTCCCAATAACTTACCTATATACTATATAAAGTGCCTGTGCTCCAAAAGTGCATCCAGTTTATTGTCAATTTAGTGAAAAACTCAATATAAAAAAGAAAGGTACATGCCACACAATTAATGATCGATTTTACATATCCATAGTGTCCAGCGGCACCAAAGTCCAAAATGAGCCTACGCGTTTCGGAAAGTGGAAGTGTAGCTTTTTTATGATTGTTTACAAAAGGAGGAACTATAGATAGCTAAAAGAAAAATAGGATGTGCTCATCCAGTCAATATATAGCAGTCAAGAGGTGCTAGAGGGGTGTGACCACACACCAAGCAACAAAGAAAGTTAACCCTCTGCACACTCATACTATTGAAAAACCTAGCTAACACTTGTCAAGAACATGGACTGTTAGTTAACATAGATTGCAATGAATGTAGAAGCGGGGTAGCCACGTCAAGGCTGTCCAATTTGTACCCCGTCCCTAACATTACTAAGCTTAAAAGTTTGTGCAGACATTGCTACTTCTTTACTTGTATGTGCACAAGCAATGCAATACATGAATCAGCATGTGTCTAAAGACATTGCAGTAACTTAACTTGCTTGCACACACACAATGAAAAAAGCTTTACTTGCCTGCACAGTGTTACAGTTCAAAAAGGGTGTTTTTAGGTAGAGGCCAATTGGACTCCCTGTTATATTGGGAGAGCTACAATCCAGCAGATCTGGCTACTGACCTGCAGATGCAACAGCAAAAAGAAAAATAGGATGTGCTCATCCAGTTAATATATAGCAGTCAAGAGGTGCTAGAGGGGTGTGACCTTTGCAAAATATGGCTCTCTGAGCTCCGTGGCCACTGTAGATGACATGGATCACCATGTCTACAGATACAGCAATTCTCAAAGTGGGCCAAAACCCACGGAGATCGCCCCAGTATTATATAAAAGATTCCCGGGCCGATTAATTCCCTCCCCCCTGGGGATCCAAAATCGGGATGCCCCGCTGAGTGACACCCCCAGGTCGCCCCATACACTTACCTTGTTTCCCAGTCCAACGCAGCATGTGTGAGCCGCTGCCGCAACCCCGCTGTCCCCCTTGAAGGGCGCATGCTTGCACCAGGGCTTGTGACTTATGCTTATGCATTCATTGTATTGGTTGTTAAAAGAAGATTGTTTATTAGTGACTCTCGGCTATCTATAGTACCTCTTTTTGTAAACAAGAGAGCAGCGGAAATGCCTAGAAACGCATATTTTGGAGCAGCAATTAATATAAGACACTGTCTTAAATATCATTACCCACAACTCTCTGCTCACGATCCTTCAGACAGTTTTCAGTCCAGTTACAAACTGTATTTTCTTAACCCGAAGATCTCAATTTCCCCAATAAGCGTCTATGGGGACAGTGTGAAATGCTTTTGCTTAATCCAGAAAAACTATATCCACAGCCGCCCCTCTGTCCAGGCTTCTACTCACCTCCTCATAGAAGCCAATCAGGTTAGTCTGGCAGCTTCTGTCCTAAAAAAACGTGCTCGTTATCACTCAATATTATGCATAGTTACATGATCCTGTATGTAGTCCCTTAGGAGCCCCTCGAGCAATTTTCCCACAATGAATGTCAAGCTTACAGGTCTGTAATTACCTAGTCTGGATCTAGTGCACTTTTTAGAAATGGCCACCACATTTGCCCTGTGCCAATCCCATGACACTATTGTGATGGGTAGGTGCAGTGGGCAACAGTACAGTTAAAAAGAATTAGAGCCCTGTAAGTAGAATAGACCCTGATAGTGTTACTGACTTAAACCGGACATTTACTCCCCAATCCAAACAAAAAAAATCCTAGTACAAAACGTTCCCACATGACTACAGTCATGTACAAAAGCATAAAAAAGTTTTACCCTTTTCTTTTCTCGCCTCCCGGACTGGTTTGCCGCATCGCTGTTGGGCATATATCTGCCTCCATGTTGGATGGGGAAGGAAGATCAGATGCTTCCCAGAATGCTGCTCGGCGCTGCTCTAAATCTCAGCTACTGTAGATAGGTGAGCTGACGCCGATCCCGAAACTGTCATCTGCGCATGCGCTGACTCAGAAACGGGAGCGCGCCGCCGACGCTCTAGTCAGCCTGATGGAGACGCGCAGACTGTGGGGGGAGGGAGGAAGAGGAGGAGGAGGAGGGGGAGAAGACTTGCCAGCTCTCGCGGGAGAAAGCAGCTCGGAAGCGCTCCGCCCTGGTGAAGTGGTTGAATCCACGCAACGCGTCGGCTGGTCGCGTTCGTGGGGGACCCCCATGGCTCATTGCAACTTTTAAGGGTGATGTAGCTTATTTATCCTATATTTAATGATTTTTGGCCAGTAGTTTTTCAGCTGCTATGCAGAACATTTTTCATTGAACCGCACTTGTATATTTTTATAACTAGTAATTGTCCACAGCACTTAGTCACTTTAATCCATATAAGGATTTGGCAATTAAGGTGTATTATGCACAAGCACTTTTTTTGTTTTGATAATATATTTCTTTGTTTGTTTGTAATCGGTATAGTTTTTATGGTCTTTGTTCACACAAGTATATACAATTTCTTGCTGGCCTCAATACTCAATACATGCTTAGGTGATTTGTGAAAAAAATATCATGTGTTGATATCATTAGAGCCAATGCTTTTTAGGGATCCCCTTGTGGATTGTGTTAATGTTTTTTAAATTTGGTATTGTATGTGTTTGTTCCCCCCTTTTTTCTGCGAGTCTTACAAAAATGTAAATTTTTGATGACATTTGGTTGTGGTGAGTGCAGACCTTCTTTCTGTGCTTGTGTGGGGAATCCCCAGAGCCCCCAAAAACTTGACATCCAATAATAGACAGCTGGGAACCCGAGGAGGCACTTCCGGTTTACAGGCTGGCTGCAGACCCAGTGTCCACCATCTTGGATCAAAAAAGCTAAGTTTTTCTGTATTGGTTATAGAAATCAAAATGTTAATGCTGCCAATCTGCATATACTGTGTAGTAGAATCATGGGCAAAACTTGTTTTTTTTGTGTGAAGGTCCGGTTTAATAATAGATAGAAAGCAGGACTCGCTATTTCGTCATGAATCCACATGATGGCAGTGTTGCCTAGGGAATAAGAGTAGTTAATATTAATTAGTCTAGCGTACCCCTTTAGGTAGGAAAATAGAGACTCAGCCAGGTGGCATGGTGCATCACCTGCCCGGCCATTGGTTGAGGTTAGATACATGGTTGGGAGTGGTAACATTTAGAAGGTTATATAGGGGAGGACCCAACCCTTCTAGAGTGTTCTTTTCTAGGTTCTGTCATGTTCTAGGGAAGAGGGGAATGGCTGGTTATGTAGTGGAGGAGCAGAGTAGCAGTGAGTGAAGAAACCCAAGGATGTTAAGCCGGAGGGCTTGCGATGTAACTGGAAGCTGTAAAAACTGTCTGATGTAACTGCTGAAGAATATCACCTGTACTGGATGATGCTGTTGAGATGGATGGAAGCCCCAAATAAAGACCCTTTTGTTTGCTACAAGACGTGTCATTATTGGAGGCCAGTGACGGATGAATGAGTAAGTGCACCTTACCCCACACGCCACACCAACCTGAATTGCCCTGCCCTAGGTCCAAGAACCCCCCTCGCTCTTACAGCCTCTGCCATTGACCAGGCAGAGGCCCGCTACACTATACCAGTTGGAAATGAGTTTTTTTTAAATGCAGAACAGGGGTAATAAATGACTGAGCTGAGTTTTTTAAACGCTGGGGGGGGGACCCCAATTACCAGTCTGTCCCCTAGCTGTAAAGCCTGTAAATCTTACCTGACACCTTGCTCCCTTGGGGAAACGCAGCCCTGTGATTGGCCGATGGCTGTCACATGCCCCATTCTTAGCTGGCGGCCGGGAATGCGAAAGCCCAAGCATGAGAGCTGTGACCACTGCCAGCCAATTGCGAGGAAGTATTTCCTCAAAGAGAGCGAGGTGTCAGGTAAAATTTACAGGCTTTACCGGCCCTTGATTGAGGGGGGACCCGAGCATTTGGGGTGCACCCCCGCAGCAGACCAACACCCATGCTTTTTAAAATGGAGTCTCCTGGAGTCTTATTCATATTTAAATTATTCAGCCATTCTGGGATAATCATGAAATATTGAAACCCATTATAGAAACTTTATGTGTTCGAGAAAAATAATATTTTATGCACACTTACCCCCAGCGCCAATGGCTTTCCTTTGAGGAAGACCTGGTGTGAGTACTTAAGCCATACATCCCTGGGCATAGTAGCAAGAGTGATGTATGACTGAGTGGCAGACTTGGTATCTTCATTGGAATTTGAGGTGGTGGCCTGGGGTAATAGTGGGGCATTCCATATTGAAGGTCCAGGATACTCATTTGGCCCACTATGTCCAGGACTGGCATTCCATTGGAGGGTGACTGGAATAGTGTTTGCCAATGAAGGATCACCAGAAGAAGGAACAGTCGTTTGTGTGAGGCCATAGCTGGGTGGATTGACATCTGGCTTCAACATCATAAAAAGTTACTGTACCAAAAAGAAAAACAAACAGTTTAATAGTAAATTTTTATAGTGTTTTAGGGAAGCGCTAGAGTAAAAAAAACAAAGCAGCAAATGGATTTGAGGGGCTGGCTCAAAGAACAAAGGTTAAGGAAAGTTGGCAAGTCACACTAGAGTCACTAGAAGCCATAACAGGATGCACGATACCCCTAACACCAATACAGGGCTTACTGAATCTTCTCCCTAGTAACTGGACACCAAATAAAAGAAAACTAGTATCACTACCTCATATGGACAACCAAAAAGATAATCGTACTGAGATGGGCCAACCCCACACCACCAGAAAATATGGTACAAAACCACAATATCAGAGCTTAAAACAAACTTGCACTAACAACATGTGCGAATTACACGGAGCTAGTAAATCAATACTTAACTTCAATACAAAATCCCCTTTTTCGATCGAAATAAAATTAGAAAAATTGATAGGGGACAAAATGAAAGACCCACCAGGGGGGAGGGATAACTAGGAGAAGAGGGCCCAGTTCAGAGGTAAAAAAACAAAAAAAAAACAAAAAGAAACCTTTTTCAAATAACAGACTTTTCCCCAGTGCCGATAAATTTGAGGCCAGGTAGGAATACAGGAAGTACAACATTTCTAACAACATTAAACAAAATATATAACAAGTTTATAAGTAGAAGAACCTGTCGAGATAGATACATGTGTATATCTAGACACCAGATTATGTTCACAGATATATCGATTGGCTTCTAACCCTACAATGATGAACTAATACAAGTACCTAAAAACGGACAGTGTCCTAAAAAGACACTAGTGATGATATAACAATTATACTAATAAGATATGAGGTACAATGCCTAAGTGGGGGAAAAAAAAAGGTTAAGTAAAGCTGACAAAGCAGATAGAACTTGAACAATGAATAAATGTTTCTTAATTGTCATAGAGGATTCTAACCGCAAATATATTTAATATTAGGGTAATCCATAGGAATCCTCTAAATTTCAATTATTGGCTGTATCGGCAGATTAATCTGTTTTAGCAGCCCTGATAGGGTCAGAAAGAACAGAGAGCATCCTTATGTATATATATAATCAATATTTCATACCTAGATCCTGTGTAAGTTGCCAGATTAAAAAGAATGGGGCACCTACCGCCGCGGCCCAAGGGTTAAAAAACCTGACCAGGGCCCTTGAGAGTTAACCACTTCTGAAGATGAACCTGAAGTTTTTTATCGGGTGTGCGTGCCACTGGCCGTGTATCCCGATGAAGTCAGGAGGTTATACTGTTTCAGTATATAAACTCTTTTAATGTGATAAGGAAATAAAGTAAAATGAAACGAAATAAAAATAAACAAGATGATGGACGAAGTAGTTAGTTGCCGCAGTTACTGTGGTTTAATATCCAATTTGTTTCTAGTCTCTGAGAGGAGGGAGAGAGCTCCCAGCACAACCGTGTCTCCTGCGGCTTCTGTAGAGCTCTCTCCCTCCTCTCAGAGACTAGAAACAAATTGGACATTTAACCAAATTTCCTTTATGATTTCACCTATGAATAACATTTAAAAATGTGCATTGATGTGACTCTAGGGGAATATTCAGGCCTCTTGGGTATAAAAGTACCTCCCATAGGGGTAGGATCAAGATTTATATTTAAAGCAAGCCCCCGGACTAGCAAACAATAATTAAAACATCATTCTTATTTAAAAAAGGGGGGGGGGGGGCTGTTTTTTAACCCCAAATATGAGATGAGCGAACTTTCTAAAAGTTTAAGGCACTTTGCCGATTTACCCCAAGAAATTCGGGTTCAGCCCAATTAAACATAAATCAATAAAGAAATAAGCTAACCTCAGTCCCCGTTCCATCTTACGACCAGCCGTGGTGCTCTCAGAGAGACAGGGGACCCTCATTCTCTTCCCCATGCTGAATTCCAGGCATCTTGCTCCCCGCGGGGGGGGGGGGGAGGGGCTATTTATACCGGCGAGTTAGCTGATGTCAGCTCACTCTGTTAGTATAAAAGACCCCTCCCTACAACAGTGAAGGGAGATGTCAGAAGCTTAAGTGATCTGTGGAAGGTGGACGTAACTCTTTGTGAACTGGTAAGCGGTCCTTGAGACTCCTATACCAGTTCACAGGGCATGGCAGGTGACTTGCCATAAAACCCCTCCCCATTACCTGCATTCCCAAACCTAGGGGGTACAGAAGAGCCTGTGGCCCGCTAGTGCAGACCAAAGGACAGCGAGAGAACAGCTGAGTTTTTACTCAGATTTCAAGGATTTCGTCGGCACAGATCAAAACAAATTTGGACTTGTGTAGAAAAAAACTTTCCCTGAAATTCTGAGTGAACAAACTGGTTTACTCATCTCTAGTCCCAAGTACCCTTATACCCATTCAAAGGTCGGAGAAGTCAGAAAGCCATCTGCCCAGCTTGCAGTAGGTACCTTAAGAATATCCCTGCCCGATTACTCCTGCCAGGGAAAGAGAACTGGTTTGTTGTTCAACCTTGGAACCCCTGGTAGAACACCAGACCTGTGCTGAACGGCATATAGTGTGGTATGCCAGCAAAAATAGTCTGAAGAATACCCGTCCCTGTGCCTGTTAAGCCAGGCTGGTAGACCCAAGGGGAGGGGGGAAAAGTTTATATAAAGTGTATGAACATTTGAACTGAATATTGCTGCTGTTCGGGTTTGGTCTAGCAGGACCAAATAGGCAAGGTTCGAGTTGACTGTAACTATGACCCAAAGCTTAAACTAAATTTAGACTAATATCCCCCACATCCTTCACCCCATAGTACATCTCCCCCCCCCCCCATCTTCTCTTTCAAGCAAAATATCCACAAATGTCCCCAAAGTCAGAACCAGCAATTGTTGGATAGCATCATGCCTCACTGCCCAAATCATGCTGCGCTGGGTTCTCTTATAGTATATATAAAATGCTCAACCACAGAGCTCTGATCTTGTGATGTTGGAGCTCAGGAATATAGCGGCAAACCAGGGTTTCCAATTTGTCAGTGCAACTCAAAATAGTGATTAATTTTTCTACTGCCAGAGTAGAAGCTGGCAGGTTATCGACATTTAGGTCTATGAAGGCAGGGAATCTTGGCTCACAAGTCATTCTACTTCAACACATACATATAGATTAGATTAGGGAGAATAGCTATTATTGGGGGAAGAAAAACAAAATGCCTCATCTCACCCATCATATTGTGCTATACTGTGCTTCTTCCTTCTCAGCAGGCTGTGCCCCCCCTACCCATGGCTGAGCCCAATATGGGGGGATGAGTGACCTGGTGTATGGCTGGCACCACTAACAGTGACCCTAAACCCATCAGCGGAACAAAGGATGGCTGGCATAAAGGCACCCCCCACATACACCCTGAACATTCACGCTTACTGATATTCTGGAAGAGTTAAACAGCACTCACATTGCAGAGTTCCTGGCCGCGCCTGATCGTTTACAGCCTAACGTTCCTTGCCCAAAACGTTCTCTTTAATCTCGTCCTGAAGCATTTGTTGTGGGCGACAGCTGTAGACTACGCTCAGCAAGCTCACAAATAAAAACTGTCGTTCAATAACATTAAACTTTGGAAGGCACGTCACACTATAAAGATATACAGAAATATAACCCCTATTTCCTGGAGTGGGCGTTTCAAGAATTTTATTATTTATACTGTGAGGAAATATTCTGCTGGGTTCTTATTAGAGACATCTAAAATCCTGAAAAGGATTCATTTAAAGACAGTAAAGTATTTCTTTTCAATACATTTTTATTGGTATAAAGTTGGTTTTCATGTTGTAGACATGAAAATATAAATAAACCAAAAGATGATTACTTAGAACAAAGCCAGAAAGAGCATGGTGAGGTTGCTGCATAGCTCACAAAAAGTAACATACAGAGAGGAAAGGTCCAGCTTCCATGACTGGCATTGTAGTAAAACATAACATTTAATCCATTTAATCAAAAGCATCCATTCCCAAAAGTTAATCCTTCAAACGCAAGCCTCACAACATGTTTCAGGGGGTCAATGTGCCTCCTTAGTCATGTACCTTACCTAAACACTGACCACTGTGGTGAGGAACCTCCATTCCTCAGTGCGCTAGTGCCTGCGGTATACAATGGTTTTATGTGCAAGAATTGCCAGGCCAATAAACTCTGGGTGTTTATACCTGGTACATGTTGTCTCCTGTCTGTCTATGTGCATGTAGGTTTTCTGACACAGGTGGCATATGATGAGGTTTCATTGGGCAGGCGCCTCCCATGCCTCAGCCTATGGAAGGCGATGGCCATTTGGGGATTGGCCATGAGGATTAAAGGGAGATTGTATAGCTCAACTGCATACACCAGGAAATCTCCTCTTGGCTGACCCATCGCCAACTGGACACTGGAACCATTGTTACTGACAATGGGAGGAACATTATGTTGGCACTGCAGCTAGGAGGGTTGAGCCATACACCATGCATGTCGCATGTTTGCAATTTAATTGTAAACAGGTTACTAACATCTTTTAGTGGACTCAAGCGGCTGCTAAAAATGTCACACAATCTGTGCACACACCTTAGCCACTCGTATTGTGCAAGGAACACCCTCCTGAAACAGCAAAGCATTATCTAAAATAATATCACATGATCTGCAACCCGTTGAAACGTCTTCCTCCATATCTTAGACTGACTATACAAGCAGAGAACAACAATTAATGGCTACCTCATGCAGCCAGCCAGCTTCACACCACATTGCAATTTCCAACTGAACCACTGGCAAATGATGCGTGCCATTTGCTTAGACTGTTCGAGTAAGCCACCCTGCTGGCATGAGTGTGTCTTGGGGATCTTTGTTTTTATTGGTTCAGTGTCTCATGTCTCTGTATATTGTGGTTGCTTGTGCACTGGGAAATGGAGGCAGGTTTTCTCAGCGTAATGACAGAATCCCCGTACATTTAAATTACCATGGCAATCAGTTACATGACTTGGGGGCACATTGACTTCCAAAATGCGTCATTAGGCTTGCGTTTGAAGCATTATCTTTTGGGAATGGATGCTTTTAATTTGATCTTTGGATCTTGGAGTAAAACACAACTAATAAAATAACAGATATTAAACAGTGATGAGACAGAGCAGGGCTATATGGCTATATGGTTCAAAGGCCCTTCAGATAGTCCCCAGCAGTGTACCGAAAGATGGATACAATTGATTCTTAGATCTTGATCTTGGATCCCTTCCCTTACCAGTTGGCAAACAGTTAAAAAAATACCTCTTCACAGTTATAAAAATACCTCTTTGTTGCTGCATCTTCCTTCATCCTTCATCTTCCTTTATCTGTCATCCACCCGGGCAGCATCCTTACTGCAGGTCTGCCGGGTCCAGGGCCTCCTCTAGGTGTGGCAGCTGTCATAATCTAGTGCCCTGCAGTGACACTTTTTTGGGGTACTCCCACCCCCAAAAACACAAAAAAGGGTGCCCTTCTGGTCTAAAGCTTACCAACCCACTACTTCAACTGCTGGCCTAGGCCCTAGTACTTACCAGCCTCTATGCCCTTTGGCACAGATAAGATGTTCTGTAAGTATACCAGGCCCATGCCGAGCGGCAGCAGGCTCTTCTGTAACCCCCTGGGCATTTAGGTTGCAAGTGATGGGGCGGGGGTATAGGCAATCTATTTGCCACGTACTCGCAACTGTTATAGTCCACAAAAATGTTTTTAATAAGCTAAGCTTACCTCTACTCATCTCATTCACTCCCTTTTTCCGCCGTTGTCTCTTCCGATGCCAGTGGCAGCATTTGCTATTGAACTGTTCTGGTGCATCTGGTGTGAAGAGGGACACAGATCCCCTCTACCTCCGCTAATGGCCAATCAGGATAGAGTTTTTCAGATTCCAGGGCCATCAAACAAGGTGACGGAGCCAGTTTAAAGAGTAATTCCACTTTCTATGGCATTTTTTTAAGTTTCCAATCTAGTGTGCCAATATGATGTGCTCATGGTGCTGAATTTACCTATTAATCATTTACTCTTCTTTGTTTTTGCAACTCCATGTTATAAAATAAATCGTTTTTTATTATAGCAACTGTGTGTTTACCTTAGAAACATACATCAAAGTGGTGTTCAGATGTACATTTCAGAATCTTCATCACTCTAGCTTGCTAATCTTTGGCAGACACGACAAATTAACCCCATCTGCATTATTTTAACCACTTCAGATAGTGGAAATCAGTTTTGTGTTCAAGAAGCTAAAGAATTACTAGCAGTGTTCTCAGGTGTAAAGGGTGATCGCTGCTGCTTTGTTTAGCCGAGGCTGCTTATAGACACTTGTTACAGTTGAAGGAGGTGAATCAAGGATACTAGGAGCTTTACTGAAGGGCAGGAGAAACACTCCTACTTTATCAAGACAGATAGTATTGGGTTTATTTATGAAGGTCTAGCGACAGGTAGTGCCTTGTAGCGTCAGGCAGCGCCTGGTGAATGCCGGGCGCTGTAAGCAAAACCACATTTATGAAGGCGATTCTGGTGAGCGACTCTAACAGCGCCATGTAGCGCCCGATTCATCATTACAGGCAGCTCAGCGCATAGTGCCGGAGCTCTAGCTTCCAGAGCGCCAGGTCTGTTGCTCTCCTATACATTTCAATGGACGTTCCTTTTCTTCTGTTTAAACAGGGTTTTTTGTTTTTAGGTTCTTTTTTTCTCTTAAATAATTGTGTGACCTCTCCTGACCTAGAAAGAGTCATTTTTTAAAACGTTTTGCATTTTTTATATTTCTATGCAGAATTGTCATTACAGGTCTGTCACTAACGTGTTGATGTCACAATGTTACAACAATGTCATTCCATGTGTTTTTGCTTTGTTACAGGTGGATGTGTGTTCACAAACAGACTTTAATCACACAGCGTCTGGTGCTCTATGCTATAGTGAGCAGATCCAGATCGCCGACGCTGTGTGAGTCTGTTTTTCTGTTGAATATGGTGTGAGTTGCTGAGAGTCGGTCGCATTGAGCTGGTGCTACCTTTCGCTCCCTGTACTGGTGTTAGAGCGCCCAACATACATCACATTCATCAATGCCGGCCAGGTTACTACAGCGACTAAGGCCCTTATTTAACAAGGGATAGCGCCAGGTAGCGTATGGTGAGCGGCCGGTAATGACGGGCCCCGCCACGAGAACGCCGGCTCCCCTCCGCAATCACACATTTATCAAGCCGATCCTGCTTAGCGACTGACAGAGCGCCAGATAGCGAATTATTCATCATTATTCCAGCCTCAGCCCACAGTGCCAGCATCCGACCTTGAACAGCGACAGATATGACCTCTCGCTATCTGGCGCTCTCCAATGCATTTCAATGGAGCAATCTTTAAATCTTCTTAATTAATTGCTATTAATGTTTTTTTTTTTTTTTTTTTTTAATGTCAAAAATTCTGTGACCACTTCTGCCATGTTAGATATTTTTTTTAAGGTAAAAAAAAAAAAAAAAAAAATTGTGCAGAATTGATATTACAGGTCTGATATTAATGTATTCATATTACAAAATGTTTTGAAAAACATGTTTTTTTTTTTTTTTAAATATGGTTGTTTGGGGGTTAAAAAACTACTCGCCGCCAGCGCTCTGGGGTTTAAACAAGCATTTCACAGCGCGAGAATTTTTTGAGCGTGATTTGTTAATGAATATGCTGGGAGCCGTTCGCTATGTCCATTCGCTGCCATGCGCTCCCATACAGCGCGGAACCTGTCAAACAGTAACTCCTAACCCCGTGTTCAACATTACCGCACACCGGCGGGGTCGCTGTCAACAGCCAAACAACGGCCAAGCACAGCGAATACTAGCGGGCGCTGTGAAAATACCGCTACTGTCGCTCATCTGTCGCTACCTGGCGCTATTAATGAATCGGCCTCCCCGACGCTCTGTTACAGCACCCGATAGCCGAACACAGCGTCTACTAGCGGTCGATCCAAGCCCCTCTGTACTGATGCTCATCTGCCGCTGGTAATGAATCAGCCTCTAAATCACGTAAATCACATGTCCGGGGGCACAATCCTAACACAAATGTTTATTTTACATCTCAGAAGAGGAAAACAATAAGGCAGAACTGCAAACACCTGACAAAAGTTTTCCTTTAATGACGGTAAATCTGATGCCTTCCAACCTTTTTAATATCCACATGACCTATTGGATTATTTTATGGGACAGGCCTGAAATATATTGCCTAGCTTTATAGCAGGGTGTTATGTGTTTCCAGGCAATATTCAAGGGAAATTTGGACATTTTATTTTAATAAATAAAAAGTAATAAAGCACACAAAGATATGCAAAACATAAAGGTGAGGCAATAAAACTCCTTCCATCTTTTATCTATATCTGCCTGCCAGTCCTTGAAGTTCATGTCTTGGCTTTGTGTGTGTGATTTATCAAGCATATCAACTGTGACGCATCGGTGCAAATTAGAGTACCGTATTTGCCGGCGTATAAGACGACTTTTTCCCCTGTAAAACATGCCTCCCAGTGGGGGGGGTCGTCTTATACCCCGGGTGCACCTTATACGGTGAGGGTGAGGGGTGGCCGTTGCGGCTGGCTGGCCTGCCCGTCCCTGCTGTTCCTGTCGCCGCCGCTCTCATACACATTACCACACACACACATTAATTCATGCTTACTTTACTTCCTGGCTGTTGCGCGCTGGTCGTCGGTGGGCGTGTCCCAGATGGCCGCCGTCCAATGAAAACAATGGACGCCAGCCATCTGGGGCACGCCCACCGACGACCAGCGCGCAACAGCCAGGAAGTGCCTGTAAGCATGAATGTGTGTGCGTGTGTATGAGAGCGGCGGTGGTGGCAGTGGCGGCAGTGGTGGCAGTGGCGGCAGTGGCGGCGGCGGCGGCGACAGGAACAGCAGGGACGGGAAGACCGGCCCTCCGACCATTGGTAAGTGTGTGAGCGGCGGGGCGGGGGGAGGAGGGAGTTGGGCCACTCGCTGCCTGTACTGAGGGATGCCCCATGCCTGTACTGAGGGATGCCCCCATGCCTGTACTGAGGGATGCCCCCATGCCTGTATTGAGGGATGCCCCCATGCCTGTATTGAGGGATGCCCCCATGCCTGTATTGAGGGATGCCCCATGCCTGTACTGAGGGATGCCCCCATGCCTGTATTAAGGGATGCCCCCATGCCTGTATTGAGGGATGCCCCATGCCTGTACTGAGGGATGCCCCCATGCCTTTATTGAGGGATGCCCCCATGCCTGTATTGAGGGATGCCCTCATGCCTGTATTGAGGGATGCCCTCATGCCTGTATTGAGGGATGCCCCCATGCCTTTATTGAGGGATGCCCCCATGCCTGTATTGAGGGATGCCCCCATGCCTTTATTGAGGGATGCCCCCATGCCTGTATTGAGGGATGCCCTCATGCCTGTATTGAGGGATGCCCTCATGCCTGTATTGAGGGATGCCCCCATGACTGTATTGAGGGATGCCCCCATGACTGTATTGAGGGATGCCCCCATGACTGTATTGAGGGATGCCCCCATGACTGTATTGAGGGATGCCCCCATGACTGTATTGAGGGATGCCCCCATGCCTGTATTGAGGGATGCCCCCATGCCTGTATTGAGGGATGCCCCCATGCCTGTATTGAGGGATGCCCCCATGACTGTATTGAGGGATGCCCCCATGACTGTAAGAAGCCAGAAAGTATGACTGTAAGAAGCCACCCAGGGACTCTGGGGAAGGGAATTAACATGTTGAAATAAAATCTGATGTTCTTTTACGTTTTATTTGGTGTGCGGAAGAGGGAGTAGTCTTATACGGTGAGTATATAACAAACTCTATATTTTGAGTGGAAATGTTGGGGGGTCGTCTTATACGCCGGCAAATACGGTAATTCAAAATATAACTCGAGGTAATGGGGCAACCTCAGGTAAGCCTGCTCCCAATTTACCTATTGCATTGTATGTCCCAAATGGGCTCTCAGAGATTAGAGTTAGGACGGCACCCCACAGGGGCACCTTGGCGCTGGTGGTGCAGCTTAAGCTACTTCTGCAGATGTGTGTGACCGAGTCGTCTTTTTTTAACCAAGTTTAGAGACATATGGGTTGATTCAAAGAAACATGTAACAGCTTGGATTTGGGTCACGATCATCCTATTTTTCCCGTCCGCTCGTGCGTTCGTATGAACTTGCGAGTGATTCAATAAGCAAATACGTTTCTATCCTAAAATATACGTCCGTTCGTATGGCAGTTCGGGAATCAGACCTATGTCAGTTTCCATCCTGAATTTTCCGTTTCATTTCTCAGGTTGCAACATTGGTTTTGCCCTTTTTCCTTTTTTGTCTGGACGTAAATCCTTCTGATCTTGCGGCTGCGCACTACAAACTTACCTCATTAAAGTGCATTCTAAATATTTGGTCTTTTAATTTTCTTTATTTCATTCATTTTGTAGTAACCAACCATTAATGAATGCATTTGCATAAGTAAATCTTACTTTGTTTAATTTTTAGTTAACTTGCATTTTTTACTTGTGGATTTAATTTTAATATTTATGCTTCAAATGGTACAACTTTAAATTTTTAGTGTGGTTACCCACACCCTCTACATACAGATTGCTCACAAATATTAAAAAACACCCAGCAACTTCTGCATGTTATGAGCCTAGAAACAGCCAAGATGGCGGGTCAGGTATTATCGGGCAGCCTGCAAACAGAAAGGGCCTTGTGACTGTGTTGCTCTGCATTCTTTGATTTCTGACCTTTCTGTGCCCCCAGCTCTGCTGTGTCTGTGCAAAATACAGCAGTAACCCACATCCTGCACTTTATCCCGCTCTCCTCTCCTCAGTAAGTGTGATGCATCTGACCAAAGATGTGCTTAAATAATTAAACAAAGCAAAGGTAAACAACTACACCAATAAATGCAATCTAAAAATATTATTCTAGTACCTCAATTTTAAAATAAATAACAAAGGACATACGTTTCTTTAATTAACGCAAATATATTGCAAAATAAAGGTTTACATGCAAAGGACTAATTAAGGTCCACATTAAAATGCTTTTATAAGGCATACATGAATCAGGTATGCATTGCCATACAATTTATGGCCTCGGCCATGCTGATACATGCAGTTCATTGGAGCTCAAGACGCGCAGACTCCTCCACATAACCTGTTCAAGAACAGCAATCCGACTGCTAAAAGGTGTCGCCAGTGGCTTTCTTTTAAAACGCGTTTAGAGGTTTCTTTGAATCACACCTAAACACATCCAATTAACCTAAGTTTTACGTTTTGATCGTAAGTTTTAGGATTTGATCCTAAGTTTTACGTTTTGATCCTAAAATTTAGGAACGAACTTCCGCTGATCGTAAGAGCATATACGCATTCGTACGTAGGCTCGTGCGAGTCGGAAATGGCCAAAAAAACAGGAAAAAATGACTAACACCCACCCAAACTTACGATTCTCGATACGAAATCAATTAACTTTTGCTCTTTGAATCGAGGAGATATTTTAGGTTGGTCAGCAAGCTAACAGGGTTGAGTGCTGTGGCTCCTTTAAGACTTTTGTGTCCTAATTGCGCTGCTCACATGCACCTCTCAGGTTAGTTATAAAATGGTCTGAGCGGCTGCCACCCTTCCTTTGTTCAAAATATAATTTAACATTTTTTTTTAAACTGGCGCAAGTTACCACACTGCAAAAACACATTTGCTTAAACATCATAACTTCCTGATTTGGAGGGACTGTCCCTCTTTTGAGTCCATGTCCCCCTTTCCCTTGTTGTTCTCATTTGTCCCTCTTTGAGGTGTAACATGTAGATCTGCAGCACTAAATGATTCATTTGCCTATTCAAAGTGTTTTCTATTGTTGTAACTGTTACGCCCTATCTCCTATCCATCCCTTAATGAGGGGGCGTGGCCTAATTTACAAACTGTCCCTCTTTTACACCCTGAAAAGTTGGGAGGCATGCAATGGGCTAGATGCAGAGTATGTGTGTGGAGGAGGGTAAGGGCACAAAGGGGGAAAAGCAGGGAAGCAGGCAAGCGTGTTCCATCTTTTACTGAATCCGGGAGTCAAATGACTAAAGCAGTGTAGGGGAAATGCTCTGGCCTGTGTACAACCCATTGCACCCCCCCTTCACACAAATACACTCTGCATCCTTCTGTGGCTGGGGGGTGCTTGTTAGTTGTAATTTATTTTCTTTACTACAGTAGTAAGGGCAGCGCCCTCCCACCCCTTCCAGGTTGCCACCCTAGGCACATGCCTAGGGTTGCCTAATGGTAAACACAGCCCTATAGGGCAAGCTCATGTAAGCCTGCTTCCAATTTATCTATTGCATTGTATGTCCCAAAAGGGGCTCTCAGAGTTTAGAGTTAGGACTGCACCTTGCAGAGGCACCTTGGCGCTTGGTGGTGCAGCTTCAGCATACTTCGATCGATTCTCCCTTCCCCGGGGGCATCCAAAATTGATTGCCAGCTGTGTCAAACCCCCCAGATCGCCCCTTCACTTACCTTGTTTCCCAGTCCCACGACGCGTCTAAGGGCAGCGGCCGCATCCCGCTATCCCTCTAGCAGTGCCAGGCATTTGTGGATGGCTGGCGCGGGCACGCTCCCTGTTAGATGGAAGCGGGGGTTGCAGCCGCCAGCATGCTCGGATTAGTTCGCCTTAGACGAAGGCTTAGATGCACTGACGTGAGCAGATCAAAACGGCTGGGCATGTGCCCTAGCACTGGGAAGAGGTGAGTTTGTATCGGCAACCTGGGACGTTTCACACAGCCGGGCACCCCCGATCGGGGTGCACCGGGGGCAAGGACCAAAAACCAGTATAGTCAACCAACATTAGTGATGCCACAACATAATAACTCCCAAGTGTCCCTGATTTAGCGGGACTGTCCCTCTTTGGAGTACATGTCCCCCTGTCCCTCGTTGTTCTCATTTGTCCCTATTTGAGATTTAACATGCAGATCTGCAGCAATAAATTATTCATTTGCCTATTTAAAGTGTTTCTATTGATGATGATCTTATTGATGTAACTGTTACAGCCTATCTCTCATCCATCCCTCAATGAGGGGGCTGGCCTAATTTAAAGTGGACCAACACCCAGGGGGGATCGGCCCGGGAATCTATAAGATTCCCGGACCGATCAGATCCCTCCCCGCGGGGCATCCGAAATCGGGATGTCCCGCGGGGAGGAACCCCCCAGGAGGCCCACAATCCTTACCGGCGATCCAACGGCGCATGCGCGAGACGCGGCCACGTCTCTCGCTTCCCTCTAGCAGGGCGCGCTCCCGCGCCGGCCGTTTTGTGAATGGCCGGCGCAGACGCGCTCCCTGTTAGAGGGAAGCGAGAGACGCAGCCAATGACAGCGCTCTGGTATGCGCGTCCAAGCGGCTTTGGACGTGCATACCAGAGCGGCTCTGAGCGCTGTCATTGGCCGGACGAGGTCACGTGGGAGCGGGGAGAGGTGAGCTTTTGCGGCGATCGGGGGGGTTTCACACAGCGGGGCACCCCCGATCGGGGTGCCCCACCTAAGTGGACCAACACCCAGGATAGTCAAAATCCTGGGTGTTGGTCCACTTTAACAAATGTCTCTCTTTCCCACAATGAAGAGTTGGTAGGTATGCACAACATGCTTAAAAATATATAAATTATATTTTGTACTACTAACTTGCACCGATGTGGCATAGTCTGGCAGAAGTTCTTGATAAATCAGGCCCTAAGTGTCACGTCTCCATCAGGGGTTAGGCTTTAATAAATAGGAAACCAGAGGAACTTACCACGTCACAATCCTGGCAATGATTCACAGATTGAGGACATCAGCAACTCCGGCTTTCAGGGAAGACTATAGGACAGACTATGCGCAATGAAAAAGATCACATCTTTATTGTATACTTACTGATTCCAAAATTTGGGAATCAAGAAGGTATGTCCTCTATGGTTCTTCTATGCACAGAGTGACCTTTCAAATTTGATAACAAGGAACTTGTTGCCTTCCTGTTGCTTTTCAAAGTAGAATTCAGAATAGGACAAAGGTCCTTTCTTTCTTTTTGGATGCTCATACCATTTTAGGCTGCATGTGTGTGCGTGTGTGAAGTTCTAATCCAAGTGTATGCTATTGATAAAGAACCGTGGGAAGACCCCTTCTTTGCTCTGCACGATTCACAGATTTCTCTAATGTTGTTCGGTCTTCCAAAATAATCTAAGGAAGTGAAATATACGCGTAACGAAGAACACTTTATCTTATATTGAAGTAAAAAAAATAGCACACATCATCTATTGGACATCATCATATAAGGAAAAATCTAATTACTTGCTCAATGATTGGTCATCAAAGCCACGGATCATATTCTTAGGAATGTTAGTGGGGCCAGACATAATAAGGTGTTGTCCAGCTCCTCAGCGCCATCTTGTTCACAGTAATGTGTTTATATCAGCGTGCCTCATTAACTTTATTGCTCTAATTCAGTACAAGCAAAGGAAAGAATCAGCGCAGAGATAAGTGGCTTACTGAGGGTTTATTTCACCTTTATTAGCCACTAAAGCATACAATGCAAAGATAGGAATCTGAAATCAAGAGATGAAAATGGAGAGGGAATGTTTATATATATTTTCATTTTATTGATTCTGACCTCCATCCATCACATTATGTGGTGGTCACTTCAATAATCCACAACCAGACATCGCCTCATAATCAAGCCTTGTCTCTCTTTATTATATGCAGAGGCACCCGTCTGGTTTCCCAAGACAGTTTAGTATTACAGCATCACAACACTTGCTTTTAGAAACAGAGCAATCAGACAGTTCTGCCAAATGTACATAAGATAATAGGGTCCTTCTTCTCAGAGGAGCTCCGAGCTGGGACCACAACACATTGAGCTCCTAAGCGTTCAGTGCCTATGCAGTTCGGGGCGAATGGGCCTGACTCACTGGAACCCCCAGAACAGTAGTAAGATCTCAGTGGTGTCAGCGAGAAGGGTCTTAGGGGCAACCACTTGTTTTCCAGGGTTAGGATCAGCATGTATGTTTCGGGCCCTCACCCGAAAAAGACTCACCTGCAAGGTGGGGGGTTGGGAGGTCTCTGACAGTGGCAGCCACACCTTACTGGAGTCTAGGTCCAGGTGGTTTGTCTGGCGATCTCCAATGAAAAAGAAAAAAAGGGTGGTGCATCACCTGTCTTTAAGTCGCTAGCAGTGGTAGACTGGGGCCAAAAATCAGCCTGGGATTTTATCAGCACCTGGCCAGCCCATGACCAGAGAGTTGTCTCATTGTCTACTGGGTGTATATTTTCATCTGGCTCTGAATCAACCCCAAGGTAGACAATGAAAGTCAACGGCAGATTTCTCTCCTAAAAAGAATTGAGTTTTCTCACCTGGCTCTGAATCAACCCAAAGTCTTGAGCTGGCGATGTGTGGACTGTTTTCCTATGTTTCCCCTTTTATGCAACTTGCTGTAGTGTATTATTGTTTTTTATAGTAATCGGTAGAGTTTATTTCAATAAACTGACCTCTGTTTGAACAACAACAAAAAAACACAGTATGGGTCCTGGTGAGGTTACTAAAGTTGGTGACGTTTTATTAAGAGCAAAAACAGTTTTTTTAGAGCAGGTATTTATTATTAGGTGCTTAGAAACATTTAGAAACTGGAAGGCTGGGTGATCTTTTTATCGAGTTGTTTGGTGTTTTTCTCTCTTGAACTACTTGGATGGTTGAGGCTTGTGAGCTCTGATGTAGAGGAGCTTGGGGGTGTTAGCCATAGTGTAACGTTGCTCCGGGTCACTAATACCTACAAAAATAATAGATAAGATTTAACATCTGTTTGCTGAAGTTAAAAAGGTAGAAGAAAGTAAGTAAATCCCTGACCTAGTAAATCCTTTAGACTGTAAGGTCACAAGGGCAGGGCTCTCCTTCCTATTGTCTCCTGTGCTCACAACACTTGGTTGAAACCTTGTGGCTTCTAATTTTGTATTGTTCCCTGTACTATATGTTTTACCTTGTCTGTAATCACACCTTGTAAAGCGCTACGGAAGATGATGGCGCTATATAAATAAACAATAATAATAATAATAGCTCTGATTCCAGGATCCCCTGTCACTATCGTGTCCAGCAAGTCCAGCAGAGCTTCAGTGTGCTGCAATATCTTTATTTTCATAACTTATTGTAGGATGACCTTTTAGGGGCAGGTGAATGGTTTTTCACCTTCCCCTTCATGTATGGGTGTTGGCTATGGGTGAGCACACGGTTCTTTATACTTTTTTTGGGGTGGTGCAACCATTTAAAGTATTGTAGGATAACCCTCACCACAGTTCAAGCAGTGGCTGTGCTAACATAGAAGTATAGCTTTTGTGGCACAAGTGGCAGTACGGTGGGCTCCAGAGTACTGTATGTTCTACCTGTGGGTCCAGGACACCTTAGTCCGACACCAATTGTTCCTGCAGCCTGCCTGCTAATGCTCATTGCAATTGGAGCTTGCCTTTGTCAGTCAAGTGGACCAAAGCCCAGAATTTTGACTATCCTGGGTTTTGGTTTTTGCCCCCAGGGTCCCCCGATCGGGATGCTCCACTGGGAGGCTGATTCATTAATAGCGGCAGGTAGCGACAGTTGAGCGACTGTAGCAGTATTTTCACAGGGCCCGCTAGTAGTCGCTGTGCTTGGCCATTGTTCGGCTGTTGATAGCCACTCAGTCGGTGTGCAGTAATGTTGAATACGGGATGACGAGTCGCTATTTGACAGGTTCCGCGATGTATGGGAGCGCATGATAGCGACTGGTCAGAGCGACCGGCTCCCACCATATTCATCAAAAAATCACGCTCAAAAAATTCTCGCGCTGTGAAATGCATGTTTAAACCCCAGAGCGCTGGCGGCGATGTGTTAAAAGTAGTTTTTTAACCCCCAAACCACCATATTTTTGGAAACCAAAAAAAAAAAAAAAATTTTAAAGAATTTAGTAATATGAATACAATAATATCAGACCTGTAATATCAATTCTGCACTTTTTTTTTTTACCTTAATAAAATTATCAAACATGGCAGAAGTGGTCACAGAATTTTTCACATTTCAAAAAAAAAAAAAAACATTAATAACAATTAATTATGAATATTTAAAGATTGTTCCATTGAAATGCATTGGAGAGCGCCAGGTAGCGAGAGGTCATACCTGTCGCTGTTCAAGGTCGGACGCTGGCGCTGTGGGCTGAGGCTGGAATAATGATGAATGAGTGGCTATATGGCGCTATCTCAGTCGCTAAGCAGGAATAGCTTGATAAATGTGTGATTGTGGTGGGGAGCCGGCGTTCTCGTGGCGGGGCCCGTCATTACCGGTCGCTCACCAGTCGCTACCTGTCGCTATTCCTTCATAAATAAGGGCCTGTGTGAAACCCCCCAGATCGCCTGAACTCACTCACCCTTTCCAGGTCCTATGGAGCATGCACAGCCTCTCAAGCAGTCAGCACGCTTGGATCTGCTCCCATCCCTTTGTCCAGGAGTTCGTCTAAGGTGAGCGGATCCGAGTGAGCTGGTGGCCGCATCCTCCGCAATCCTTTAACAGGGAGCGTGCCTGCGCCAGCCATTCACAAATGCCTGGCGCGAGCATGTGCCATGCCAAAGTGATAGCGGGGATGTGGCTGCTGTTCGTGTATGCAAGTTTCCAGGTGACCTGGGGGGTTTTACACAGCTGGGCATCCCGAATCTGAATGCCCGGGGGGAGCGAGTATGCCTGCCCTGGAGTCTCATAGATTCCAGGGTGGGTTTTGGACCACTTAAAAGACATTTGCCGTTTAGACTCTGGTGAGCAACAGGAAAGCCAGTGGCAGACTAAACTATAACATTTACACCACCAGTCTCTCCACATACATCTGGTGGGCAGGACACATGCAGAGCAGCATTAAATGCCAATGACCTCCATCACACTTAATCCAGCCATGGTTACAGCACAGCCTGTCCCATTGCTTCAGGGTGCCTGGGCCTGGTCTTACTCCCCAGGTTCTTGAGGATAATGTCTGGCTTAGGCCCTTATTTATGAAGGAATAGCGACAGGTAGCGACTGGTGAGCGGCCGGTAATGACGGGCCCCGCCACGAGAACGCCGGCTCCCCACCACAATCACACATTTATCAAGCCGATCCTGCTTAGCGACTGAGATAGCGCCAGATAGTCACTCATTCATCATTATTCCAGCCTCAGCCCACAGCGCCAGCGTCCGACCTTGAACAGCGACAGGTATGACCTCTCGCTACCTGGCGCTCTCTAATGCATTTCAATGGAAGAATCTTTAAATATTCATTATTAATTGTTATTAATTGTTTTTTTTTTTTTTTAATGTGAAAAATTCTGTGACCACTTCTGCTATTTTAGATAATTTCTTTAAGGTAAAAAAAAAAAAAAAAACAGAATTGATATTACAGGTCTGATATTAATTTATTCATATTACAAAATTATTTAAAAAACTTGTTTTTTTTGGTTTCCAAAAATATGGTTGTTTGGGGGTTAAAAAACTACTTTTAACCCATCGCCGGCAGCGCTCTGGGGTTTAAACATGCATTTCACAGCGCGAGAATTTTTTGAGCGTGATTTTTTAATGAATATGGTGGGAGCCGGTCGCTAGGGCCGGTCGCTATCATGCGCTCCCATACAGCGCGGAACCTGTCAAATAGCGACTCCTCACCCAATATTCAACATTACGGCAAACCGACTGAGTCGCTATCAACTACCGAACAACGGCCAAGCACAGCGACTACTAGCGGGCGCTCTGAAAATGCTGCTACAGTCGCTCAACTGTCGCTACCTGCCGCTATTAATGAACCGGCCTCCCCGTCCCCAGTGTTAAATTGTCACTTCCACCCAGCACTGTTCTTCCATCTTACTTACCCAGCTTCAACAACAACTAGCTTAACCAGGTTCCTAACTGGTTCCTCCAAGCAGCCAATGATATCTTCTGTAAAGTTGTGTTTCTGAAGCTTGTCTTAAAGTACATTGAACAGGCCATGTTTTTGTGGATATCTACACGGATGTAAAGGTAGATTATATAATGTGTCAACAGAGCAATAGAGCTTCTTGTATAGAGCTCCACAAAACATACCCTGTTGGGGGTACTTGAGGACAGTTATGCAAGGAAGGTTCCAGCTATGCTGAGAGACCAGGCACATGACAGAATAAACTTACTATAACTATTGATATTCCTAACTACAGCACAGCCAGTCCCACTAATTCGGGGTACCTGGCTTCCTCCACAGGTCTTTAGAGATGCTGTGCGGCTTAGTCCTCGCCTTGAGTGATTGCTTTCTGACTGTTTCCCTCATGCGCTGTTCATAAAGCTTCAACTCTAGCTTCAAAAACAACTAGCTCTAGCTGGTTTCTAGATTCTATATCAGCGGTACTCAACTGGCGGACCAGGGTCCGAATGCGGACCTTGGTGCTAGATTTCCGGACCCCTGCCCTGTAGTGCTTAGACTCCCTGCCAGTGTCATGACTCTGCTCCCTGGCACCAAGCATTGCAATATAAAGTACTGCACGGACAGGAAGTGGCATTGCAGGATACACAAAAATGTTTCTTGTTTTCTCTGACCCATCCAATCCTGACCCCCCCCACCCCAGCTCTGCCCCATCTATTCCTGTCCCGCCATCTCTGTCCCATGTATTCCTGTCCTGCCATCTCTGCCCCATCTATCCCTGCCCCGCCATCTCTGCCCCATCTATCCCTGCCCCGCCATCTCTGCCCCATCCATCCCTGTCCCGCCATCTCTGCCCCATCTATTCCTGTCCCGCCATCTCTGCCCCATGTATTCCTGTCCTGCCATCTCTGCCCCATCTATCCCTGCCCCGCCATCTCTGCCCCATCTATCCCTGCCCCGCCATCTCTGCCCCATCCATCCCTGTCCCGCCATCTCTGCCCCATCTATTCCTGTCCCGCCATCTCTGCCCCATGTATTCCTGTCCTGCCATCTCTGCCCCATCTATCCCTGTCCCGCCATCTCTGCCCCATCCATCCCCGTCCTCCCAGCTCTGCCCCATCCATCCCCGTCCCCTCAGCTCTGCCCCATCCATCCCCGTCCCCCCAACTCTGCCCCATCCATCCCTGTCCCCCCAACTCTGCCCCATCCATCCCTGTCCCCCCAGCTCTGCCCCATCCATCCCCGTCCTCCCAGCTCTGCCCCATCCATCCCCGTCCCCCCAACTCTGCCCCATCCATTCCTGTCCCCCCAGCTCTGCCCCATCCATCCCCGTCCTCCCAGCTCTGCCCCATCCATCCCCGTCCTCCCAGCTCTGCCCCATCCATCCCTGTCCCATCAGCTCTGCCCCATCCATCCCCGTCCTCCCAGCTCTGCCCCATCCATCCCCGTCCTCCAAGCTCTGCCCCATCCATCCCTGTCCCATCAGCTCTGCCCCATCCATCCCTGTCCCCCCAGCTCTGCCCCATCCATCCCTGTCCCCTCAGCTCTGCCCCATCCATCCCTGTCCCCCCAGCTCTGCCCCATCCATCCCTGTCCGCCCAGCTCTGCCCCATCCATTCCTGTCCCCTCAGCTCTGCCCCATCCATCCCTGTCCCCTCAGCTCTGCCCCATCCATCCCTGTCCCCTCAGCTCTGCCCCATCCATCCCTGTCCCCTCAGCTCTGCCCCATCCATCCCTGTCCCCTCAGCTCTGCCCCATCCATCCCTGTCCCCCCAGCTCTGCCCCATCCATCCCTGTCCCCTCAGCTCTGCCCCATCCATCCCTGTCCCCCCAGCTCTGCCCCATCCATCCCTGTCCGCCCAGCTCTGCCCCATCCATTCCTGTCCCCTCAGCTCTGCCCCATCCATCCCTGTCCCCTCAGCTCTGCCCCATCCATCCCTGTCCCCTCAGCTCTGCCCCATCCATCCCTGTCCCCCCAGCTCTGCCCCATCCATCCCTGTCCCCTCAGCTCTGCCCCATCCATCCCTGTCCCCCCAGCTCTGCCCCATCCATCCCTGTCCCCTCAGCTCTGCCCCATCCATCCCTGTCCCCTCAGCTCTGCCCCATCCATCCCTGTCCCCTCAGCTCTGCCCCATCCATCCCTGTCCCCTCAGCTCTGCCCCATCCATACCAGTTTCTCTTCCATCTATTCCTGACCTCCCAGTTTTGCCAATAAATTGCTGTCCTTCTAGTTCTGCCCATCCATCCCTTCTCCCAGCTCTCTCTCTATCCCTCCCTGCCCTTCCTGTTCTGTCTATCCATCCATCTTCCTTACAGCTCCTTTCCAATGAACCTCTTCCCCGAGCCCTATCTATCCATCCTTGTTACCAGACCTTATTGCCAGTAACATTTTAGGCCCTAGTAGACCCCTGTAAACGGCCTCCACAGAATGCAAGGGGGGGTGGGGGGGTAAATCAGGGTGCTGCAGGCCAGAGCTGTAGGTTCTACGGGGGCCCAAAAAAAAGGATTGCTGGGGTGGGGGTGGGGCAAGCAGCCCTTTTTATTTTTACTTGTGGCATTTATACCCCCTGGGCGTTGACTTCTAACTATCCACCCCCCGCCCGGACCTTCACCTCTCAGAAGTACCTCTGTTCTTTATATTATGGTCCCTCACAGCTGCCAACATTACATCCTCTAAGCTCTAAGTTTAACAACCTTTCCTAAGGTACCCTCAACAGGTCACATTTAGGGAGTCGCAACCCAGATACACAGGTGGATTAACAAATATGTCAGTAGAGCAATTGACCTTTCTGGGTTGAGATCCACATAACATGTCATTTTGGGGGTACTTGAGGACAGGCTTGATAAACAGTGCTCTAAGGCACATGTTCTGCCATGTTAGGAAGGTCCCAGCTATGCTGAGAGACCAGGCACATGCTTGAATGAACTTACTGTAACTACTGTATTTACATTCCTAACTACAGCACAGCCTGTTTCACTATTTTAGGGTACTTGCATCTTGGTTTCCTCCACAGGTCATTTGAGATGTTGTCTGGTTTGGTTTCTGTCTCAGTTAATAACTCTCTGAAAAATATTCTTGTATTCATGACTGATTTCAGCACGTGCTCACTCATTGCTTGTAAGTGCATTTATATATGTCACTTTATTGTAATGTTGGACCAATGTAATGTTGGACCAATGTAATGTTGGACTATTGTTGGACCAATGTAATGTTGGACCAATGTTGGACCAATGTAATGTTGGATCAATGTGATGTTGGATCAATGTTGGATCAATGTGATGTTGGATCAATGTAATGTTGGACCAATGTTGGACCAATGTAATGATGGGCCAATGTTGGACCAATGTAATGATGGACCAATGTTGGACCAATGTAATGTCGGACCAATGTAATGTTGGACCAATGTTGGACCAATGTAATGATGGACCAATGTTGGACCAATGTAATGATGGACCAATGTTGGACCAATGTAATGATGGACCAATGTTGGATCAATGTGATGTTGGATCAATATAATGTTGGACCAATGTTGGACCAATGTTGGACCAATGTTGGACCAATGTTGGACCAATGTAATGTTGGACCAATGTAATGTTGGACCAATGTTGGTCCAACAGCGCATGCGTGAACCGTGGCCGCATCTCCGCTATCCCTCTAGCAGGACGCGTGCCCGCACCAGGCATTTGTGAATGGCCGGGACGGGCATGCTCCCTGTTAGAGGGAAGCAGGGGATGTGGCCAGCAGTGCGTTTGGAGCTGCTGGCTTAGATAAAGCCTTAGATGATGTGACGTCAGTGGCTCAGAGCGCGCTGATTGGACGAGCGGATGCTCTGTAGGACCGGGAAGAGGTGAGTTACTTTCGGCGATCTGGGTGGTTTCTAGGGGGTTTCCGGGGGAAAGGACCAAAATCCAGGATGGTCAAAATCCTGGGTTTTGGTCCACTTTAAAGGAGCACTATCGAGAAAAAATGGATAAAAATCCATATAAATATGCTCGATGGTGGGGGAGGGGTGACTTATACAGCCAGCATCAAGAAATATCCAGCCAGGCTTGTTTTTCTTTATTTGAATGGAAGGAAAATGACATCATGGGTGACAGGCTCTGTCACCCCTGATAGACTAAACCTGTCACCCCTGGATTTTCTTCCTACCAGGAAAGAATAAACCACAAGCTTGGTGGGGGTTTTATTCCGTTTGGGTGTATAAGTGACCCCTCCTCTCATTAGCCAATAGGTTTATACTGATTGTTAATATTACACAATTTTGTGATAGTGCTCCGTTAAGAAGCTACAGCACCTAATTACAAATGTCTGTCATTCTTAGTTCATTAGAGGAATATGGCCATTTAGGGCAACCACCTCTGCAAGGCCGAGGGCAAGGGGTAGGGTCATATGAACAGGGCCCCCAAAAAAACACCCACACACAGGTGTGGGCTGGCCATAGGGCATACCGGGCAAAATCACGGTAGGCTGGCGCCAGGGAAGGCCGCAACCCAGTGGAAAAGATGCTGGAGGGTGAGGGGCAGCATCTTTTCCACGGGGTTGCGGCCTTCCCTTCCTGCTGTTCCTGCTGCTGCCACTACCGTCGTCGCTCTCACACAATGAAAACAATGGACGCCGGCCATATGGGGCACGCTCACCGACCAGCGCGCAACAGCCAGGAAGTGCTTGTAAGCATGTGTGTTTGTGTGTCTGAGAGCAGCGGCAGGAACAGCGGGTCAGGCAGGCAGGCCCTCCGACTATCAGGAACCAAAGGTAAGCATGTGTGGGCGTGTGAGTGGCGTCACAAGGCGCGGCTGGGGAGGGGAGATGCTGCTCATTGGCTGTACTGAGGGGTGCCCCTATGTGGCTGCACAGAGGGATGCCCCGCACTGGCTGCACTGAGGGATGCCCCTATGTGGCTGCACTGAGGGATGCCCCGCACTGGCTACACTGAGGGATGCCCCGCACTGGCTGCACTGAGGGATGCCCTGCACTGAGGGATGCCCCGCACTGGCTGCACTGAGGGATGCCCCGCACTGGCTGCACTGAGGGATGCCTCGCACTGGCTGCACTGAGGGATGCCCCGCACTGGCTGCACTGAGGGATGCCCCGCACTGGCTGCACTGAGGGATGCCCCGCACTGGCTGCACTGAGGGATGCCCCGCACTGGCTGCACGAAGATACTATACCGGGCCAGAAACAGGGCAGCAGGGCCGGTGTGCCCCAAAAAGTCCCGGGTCATTTTCTAGCCCCAGTCCGCCTCTGCCCACACAACAGCAACATGAAGGTGCCTAAGAAAGCAGTGCACTGTTCATGGAAATGCACAAGATGGCCACTGAAAATTCTATTATTTTCTCCTAGGTTTATTTCAGAGGAACATTTGTACAGGAAGTTTTATTGTTTGTATCTGAAAACAATAAAACAAATTTCCCAGACCCCGAGTTGTTATTAATGTTTTGCAGTATCTGTTCCTGGAACAGCCGCCAAGACCATAAATGCACATTTTTTAATTGTTTTATGAGGTCGTCTGGGTTTGGAAATTAGATATAACATAGCTGCTGCCCTGGTGACCCCTAATATAAGAGTAATCTATCTGTGTAATATGCTGCAGTAGATAACAGTCCCTCTTACTAAAAATAAAAACACTTAGGACAATTCATACCTCCCAAGTGTCCCTGATTTGGAGGAACTGTCCCTCTTTTGAGTCCATGTCCCCCTGTCCCTCGTTGTTCTCCTCTGTCCCTCTTTGAGGTGTAACATGCAGATCTGCATCAATAAACAATTATTTCTCCTATTTAAAGTGTTTATATTGTTGTAACTGTTACAACAATCTCCTATCCATCAATCAATGAGAGGACGTGGCTTCATTTAACTTAATTGAACAATTGTCCCTCTTTCCTACACTGAAAAGTTGGCTCGGAATCACTCCCAAGGCGGACGCTGGAAGTCAATGGCAGTTTTCTTTCCTAAAACAGGGAGTATATTTTCTCACCATGCTCTGAATTGACACTTATCACATCTCTGTCACGTCCCAAGTCAGACCTGTGGAAAACTGTTACTGACCCTGCCTTGTCTGACCTTGTAAACAATTATACTCCTGAATGGCTCGTCCAAAATATATAAAAAAATAAATATTATTAATAACTGGCCAATAATAATGCGTTGGATGCACACAAAATACTGTAGGATCTTTAGACATCCGGTAAATTGAAGGACACTGAGACAAATGGTAAAATAAAGAGTGTATTGTATATCTTTAAAGAGGACCAAAAGTCACCCTAGAGTCTATGAGACTACAGGGCAGGCATTCTCACTTCCCCCCGGGGCACCCAAATTGGGATGCCCCGCTGTGTGAAAACCCCCAGGTTGCCCAAAACTTCATTCCCGGCCCAACAGCACAAGTGCGAGCAGCGGTCGCATCCCCATTATCCCATTTAGCAGGGCGCGTGCCCACGCCAGGCGTTTGTGAATGGCTGGCACGGGCATGCTCCCTGTTATTGGGAAGCGGGGGATGCGTCCGCCAGTGTGCTCGGATCCGCTTGCATTAGACGAGCTTCTGGATGAAGGATCCGAGCGTGCTGATTGGACGAGCGGCCGCACATTCATCATAAGACTGTGAAGAGGTGCATTTGTTTGGGTGACCTGGGGGGGTTTCACACAGCGTGGCAAGGACCAAAACCCAGGATAGTCAAAATCCTGGGTTTTGGTCCACTTTAACCTTAAAGTGGACCAAAACCCAGGATTTTGACTATCCTGGGTTTTAGTCCACTCCCCCAGGGCACCCAATACGTAGCACGTCCTGCTACAGAGAAGCGCGAGATGCTGCCGCACATGTGCCAATGGACCGGGATTCAGGTAAGTGCAGTGGGTGTCCTGGGGGTTTCACACAGCCGAATTTGGATGCCCCGCTGGGAAGGAATGGATCGGCCGATCCAGCTGGGTTTTGGTCCACTTTAATAGAGCATTGACATGTCAATTGACATTGACCGACCACACCTTTGTTTTCCTATGCACTTACCGGATATTCCTTTGATGGTTGAGCTGCCACCACGTTGCATCCAAATGCTGATAAAGAAGAGGATACGCAAAACACCAGAAGATTCAGGAAGATGAGACTGGTGATAATGACATATTCCTTAGTCTGCCAAAAGAAGAAAAAGAAATCCTCAGGGGTGTTATTGGGAATGGAGTGTTTCGCTAGATGGTTAAAGTGCCGCTGCAGGCAAAATGGGGAGGCCGATTCATTAATAGCGCCAGGTAGCGACAGATGAGCGCCAGTAGCGTTATTTTCACAGCGCACGCTAGTATTCGCTGTGCTTGGCCGTTGTTCGGCTGTTGACAGCGACTCAGTCGGTGTGCGGTAATGTTGAATACGGGGTTAGGAGTCGCTGTTTGACAGGTTCCGCGCTGTATGGGAGCGCATGACAGCGAATGGCCATAGCGAACGGCTCCCAGCATATTCATTAACAAATCACGCTCAAAAAATTATCGCGCTGTGAAATGCTTGTTTAAACCCCAGAGCGCTGGCGGCGATGGGTTAAAAGTAGTTTTTTAACCCCCAAACAACCATATTTTTGGTAAAAAAAAAAACATGTTTTTACAAACATTTTGTAATATGAATACATTAATATCAGACCTGTAATATCAATTCTGCACAATTTTTTTTTTCTTTTACCTATATCTAACATTGCAGAAGTGGTCACAGAATTTTTGACATTTAAAAAAAAAAAAAAAAAAAAAATTAATAGCAATTAATTATGAATATTTAAAGATTGCTCCATTGAAATGCATTGGAGAGCGCCAGGTAGCGAGAGGTCATACCTGTCGCTTTTCAAGGTCGCTCGCTGGCGCTGTGGGCTGAGGCTGGAATAATGATGAATGATTCGCTATCTGGCGCTCTGTCAGTCGCTAAGCAGGATCGGCTTGATAAATGTGTGATTGCGGAGGGGAGCCGGCGTTCTCGTGGCGGTGAGCGTCATTACCGTTCGCTCACCATTCGCTACCTGGTGCTATACCTTGTTAAATAAGGGCCTAAGTGTTACACCATTGTCTAGGGCTACGTTTGGCGCTGTCCTAAAGTTTTCAGTTTTTAAATTGAAGCAGAAATGGCCGAGATATTGGGGTTTAAAGGTTCAGCCAATGACATTCTCTTTTTCATCCCGTCCACCTATCAGCTCAGCAGACCGGGACAGGATTGCTAGTCCTTCCCTCCTCCTGGGAAGGAAAAATGGGGACTTGCACTAGACCCTATTTAATCTGTAGAGGTGCCACTCCCAAAGCTGCAAAAGAGCTCAAACCAGGAACAAAAAAAAGCATGTAGGGAGGCTCTCTCAACTCATAAATTGATCAAAAAAATACATTTTTATTAATTACATATTTATAATCACTACATACAATACACTCAACATATTAAAATCCCTTAAAAAACACATAAATCGAACAATAACACACAGGACAAACCAACATAAAGGTGTGTAGGCGATGGGGGGAGTCTCACCACACTAATTGATATCAAATGCCTAGATATATGTGCTAAAATCAATCAACAAAGTGTTTCAACACAGCATGTGCAAATCCTGCCTATGACCCGGATCACTATAAAATCTATATATTTATAAAGTGCAAGTGCTATCAGTCAAACAATCAATTAAGAATTAATATTCCCAACCATAGCAACTCATAAACATATAAACATATCAATCTACTCTATTTACCAATTAAAGAATAATATGAAGATATAATCACCTGTATATATTATTAGGCATCCCAAAGGGAAACCACCGATGTATATCACAATACCAATCCAGAAATTAAATCACAAATCTATCACAAAAAACATCACCAGAAATAAAGCCAAGGTATCATAAAATAACATGTGTGAAGTCACCCCACCGCCTACCGCACCAGGAGCCACACGTTCCGTGGGTACATCACCCACTTCATCAGGTTTCCCTCCTCCTGGGGACACCGCGAGTGGTGTAGATAAGAGGGGTAGTTTCTGATTGATCAATCAATCAATCTGACGGATTGATGCCTCCTGGCGTAAAACAGTAACAATCTCAGCAGTGTCTTCAATGGTCTGACTTCCGATAGGGGTTCTACCACCCACAAGAGGCAGAGCGCAATTGATCCCTGGACCCGGAACCCCACTACTATACTCACTATCCACATCACCTCTCCCCCTCACCAGGCTTTAAATTGACCCTATAAATGTGAAGTAGGCAACTGGCCACCAGAGAAATTTGTACCCAACAACCCCAGTCTGTATAGTGTGAAACAGGGACCAGTCTATACTGAGACACGTGCAATGTGCAATAAGTCCATGACCTTCAGTTAATAAGGAGGGCTTTTAATCCCTCAAACCACCCTGTGATGCTATAACCCACATTGTGAGGCTCACTCAGTGACTGGATAGAAAGCACATTGGGTATGCATCTTAAAGTAGACCAACACCTTTTACCTGCTATTGGGTGTGGGTGTTGGTACCGCTGCATTAAGAAAGTCTGTGGGGTGGCGGGGAGCATCCAGAATTCTGGAACCCCACTCTCGCATCACCCCACGAATGCCCTATATTCTCACCTTATCCTTGAGCCTCATCAAGAATGCAGCTGCCTGTTTGGTCACCGGCGCTCACGTGGGTAGAGGGCATATTGGGCATTCTGGGGGGTGATCTGAGAGGGGGCTCCAGCATTCCATCCATCGGCCCCTAAGCTGCTTCAGGGCCTGATCCGTCTGCTTATCTGTTCCTAACTGTCAAGCATGGCCTTAGCCATGCTAAAGCCATTGTCTATGTCCCACGATGATCTCGCAGCTCAGTGAATGGGATTTTAGGTGGCTCCATTGCATCCTATTCATGGGCACTGCCCAGGCGCAAGATCAGGGGCCACGTGCAGTGCCTGAGGTGGTGCCGGAGGTCGCCCAGATCCGAGGGACCCAGAAGATGGATGCCGTGGCGAGGTGAGTAACAATTGCCCAAAGGTAAAAGTGAAGAGGGGGGAACCAGTCTAGTGAGGTTTAGTGGAGGTTTTAGCTGATCTCAAGAATGCCGGCTGACGTGACCCAGCCCGCTGGTCACACTGTTGGCCTACTTTAAGGATGTGGTCGGGCAGAGTAGAGGTCAGAACAGCAGCTGCATCCAGAGGCTGGTGCCAGTGCTCCCCATACATACAGAGATAGGCTGCAAACCACTGCAAGCGTATTAATGACTTACTCACCTTACCTGCCCACCACCACCCGGAGATCTTGCTCCCACAACGCCATCTTTCTACATCCAAGAGTATGCTCCAGAAGATGAATGCCCTGGCGAGGTGAGTAACAATTGCCCAAAGGTAAAACCGAAGAGGGGGACTCCAGTCTGGTGAGGTTTAGGGTAGATTTTAACCGCCCCAATGTTCCTCTTTAATGCATATGTAAGGGTCTATGTAGGTGCAAGTAAAATACCAGGCTGATTTTTGCCCCAGTCTACCCCTGAGTGTGCAGCTTAATGGGAAGAACTTGACATATAATAATCAAGGCCCAGTTGGTGGCATGTGACAGAAGATTTTGGACAATTGACTAACCTCATATCTCTATCAACAGTGCATGTTCTTACTTACATGATCCACACACTCCCCGTATACGCACTCTAGATAGGAAATATCCATAATGTTTACAATGATCGCAGCGAAACTAGCAAAAGCTGAAAAGATGTTGAAGATGAGAGACATTCGGACCTGGAAAATTAAAAGGAAAATATATTTTTAGACAATTTTCCACTACAAAAGGCATCTGATCAATATGTTTTCATTTACACTGAATCTCCCTGCTACTTTCTGACTTAAACCAGACCAACACAACAAACAGTGCTCATAGGCCTTCCTCCCCGGGGGAATTTAGATTGCCGCACATAAACTTTTTTTTTACCCTTTTCTAACTCCTGCTGTGGTAAACTTAAAAAACAAAATGGTGGCTCATGCATTTGCAGGGCATCTGCAAACAAGATGTGCTGCTGAGCTTCCTGTTACTGTGCACTGTCAGTTATGTCAGTTGAATCGAGGCGGCAGCATGGGTGAGATGCTGGGAGGGGAAGCTCCAAAATGGTCGCTGCCTTTCTTTTCCAACTTGAAGCTCTGCAATTGTTAGAGAAAGCTTACCTTTAAGAGTGTGGGTTTCTTGTAGGCCAAGATGGAGAAAGATCCAGCAAAGATGTACTGCCAATAGAATGTACAAAGGCTGTAAGTGTAACGAACCATAGAACCAAAGTCACTAGCAGAAGAAAATTGGTGAAAAATTACCTACTGTTGCATTCCCCTCTTATTCCAAGGATTGTCACCTTATGTAAAAAGGTTCCGGAGAAATAAAATGTTTATGATCTCAAATATTAATGAATTATTATTAAATTACTAATATTACTGATTTATTGGTAACTTGGATGAATCTGGGAGCTGTGGATGTGTACCTGACATTTATTATGATCTGGATGTGGCTGATTCAAAGGAAACCATAGACATATAATATATACCTGTCCATATAATATAAGCTTTAGTTCGGTGAATTGCATCAGTATTCATTATAGTCATATGCAGACTCAAGGAATGTTTGGGTTATGTCTGAGTTCCATCTTAGTAATTACTTGATGTATGGTGTTTCAAACCATTTAACTTAAACAATCTGTTGTGTCTAGGCTGAGGAATTGTATTACATGAAGGTGTATTTCAGGCCTCTTTGTAATAGAATGAATGCAGCAGTTGGGAGGAGAAATTTGGGTTGACTAGAGAAATTTAAGCAGGGAATTTGGGGGAAGGGGTCTCTTTGCTCTCTGCTTCCCTCTCATAGCATACAAGATAAAGGGCTGCCATGCAGCCAGTATAGCCAAACCCCTGCGGGGGCTGAGCAGAAGACAAAGGCTCTGTTTGAATTAGCTTTTTGTATGGGACACTCTGCTTACAATTCTGGACATTGTAACTTCCATCATATTCTCACTGTTCATATATCACTCATGCACCACCCCAGAAATAAAGACAAATGGGTAAGATGTGCCAATAAGGTATTTCCCAAACAACATATAATTAAAAACATGTTTTACAGCAGGGACATCACAGCCAAAATAAAGTGCCGTGCTGTGTCTAAAGATATGATTCATCACAAAAAATCAATCAATAATCAATTTCATATATTAATTACCCAAAGTATAAAGTGCTAATGTTTCCCTAAAATATTCTCATCAAAGTTCCAATGCTTTCCTAATGTGCTCTATAAGGTGCAATTTGATCAATACAGAAAGAGAAAATACAAAGTGCTCAGACAAAGTCAACATGAAAAAATGTCGTCATGAGTAGAGGCTGGATGGTGTCCCCGCTGATGCCTGGTGTTTTTACCCACGCGTTTCATGGGGCAAACCCACTTTTTCAAGGTGCCAGGTCTATTATTACTTTTTGTGTAACGCAACAAGCTCGATTTAAATTAAACCCACTCATCAATTTTAGGTTTCGGCCCATTACTTGATTTGTGAACTGCAATAGCTGAGATAATATATGGATGGCCAATAGTCCTTGTAAAGTATAAAAACAAGGAACCAAACTTCTTTCACTTTATGAGAGTAGCTCTGTATTGCCCCCCCCCCCCCCTTGTGAGTGAAGTGAATGTCCACCACTGCTCAACAGGCACACTACATTTAGGGGCAGCAGGCGGGTCAGCCACAGGACTTACCAAAGTACGTTGGCCTTTTAAGCCAAGACTTTTTTGGCATATAACAATGAGAGGAGAAGGAGCTATTCTAGCCATTATATTCTACCCCAGTTTTTTATCCCCTGATATGTCTCAGACCACATGTTCCCAAATGTTCAAGTACCCCTTTCCATTTTACATCTCAAGTACCACTTGGGCAGGGGCATAGCTGGGGGGGCAGGAGGCACATACCCGTGCTCTGGGTGCAGCAGTAGGCACGTGCCCCGGGCGCAGCAGGTCAGGGGGGCCTGAGCACAGATGGGGGCACCATTTCCAATCTTTCCCCCGGGTGCTAGAAACCCTAGCTACGTCTCTGCACTTGGGTGATATTTATGGGTTGTCAGTCACCTAATACTGTTTTGCAAACAAACCAAAGTCAAGGTGACAGGTAAGTATTTACTGAGTAAATCAGGTTTATGCTATAGATGGCAGAAAATCAGGGAGGGGAGGGCAGGGGTACAATTACCTTAAAAAACAGTTCTTCTTACTTTTCAGCTGCCAAATGCAAAGGGGCAGGTAAGAGGGTGTATTATGTCTGAAGATATGGTGGCATTGGTGACCTATACAACCGACATTTTCCCTTATCTCAAGTACCACTTGGGTGGTATATATGGGTTGTCAGTCTTGTGTTGTGTGTTGTAAACAAACAAAAGTCAATGTGTCAGGGAAGTATTTACTGAGTAAGTCGGGTTTATGCTATAGTGAGAGGGGGGTATTATGTCTGAAGATATGGTGTTATAAACAAACAAAAGTCAAGATGTCAGGTAAGTATTTACTGAGTAAATCAGGTTTATGCTATAGTGAGAGGTTAGTATTATGTCTGAAGATATGATGGCATTGGTGACCTATACAACCTACAATTTCCTTATCTGAAGTACCACTTGAGTGGTATATATGGGCTGTCAGTCACACTGTGTTGAGAACAAACAAAAGTTAATGTGTCAGGTAAGTATTTACTGAGTAAATCAGTTTTCTGAAATAGATGGCAGCATATCGGGGGGGGGGGGGGGGTGACAATTACCTAAAATGAAACTTATAAAGCAGTTCTTCTTACTTACTTCAGCAGCCAAATGCAAAGCAACAAGTAAGAGGAGAGTATTATGTCTGAAGATATGGTGGCATTGGTAACCTATACAGCCTACATTTTTCTTACTGTTCCCCAGTAAGAGTTTGAGGTAGAGGAAATAGGCAGCAGAGAATTTGGCTAGTGGTGAAGAACATAGAATAAAAATCTAGGTTAACAGTTTAGTTCCAACCAGGAAAACCCAGAAGAAAGCCATTGTTCCCAAAACATGAAGCCAAAGCTACTAATAGAGAATTTTGACCTATTCATACAGATTTTATCAAAGATATAGTACACCTGATACCATTCTAAAATAAAGAGAAGGTAGACTGACATCATTAGTTCTTACGTGTCTTTAATTGTATTAAGAGGCTCTGTAAGGCACTGTTTTAACTAAGTACAAATAGAATTATATTATACAGGAAGCGAGGTTAGATCTCCCCAGTAGAGTGACAGGAAGCAGATCATTCAAGTTACTCTAAAACTTTCAAATTGTAACCAAAACTATAATTAAAGTTTTGGATGTTCTAGCGTGGTCATGAGATCACTCTTACTGGTTTTGGTACTTACCACCAACGGTCCCCAGAATTGAACTCCTGTGTTAACACTCCACGAGGTTCTAAAAAAAGTCAGCGAAATGGCCAAGCCAACTTGCGAGAGGGCCGTGATGATCTGCACGATCTGGAGGAGAAACAGAAACAACTGGTTTCTGAACACAGTTTTATCCATGAGCAAGATTCATCTAAACACTTCTCCGAAAAGTTTCAAAAGACTACACCAACAGCACTGTATCACCTGTTACAGTAGGTTCATGTCAGTTTTTTATCATCACCACTAGGGATGAGCAAACCAAGTCGAACCAGAATTCGGGTCGAACTTTGGGAACATTTTGGCTGTTAAATGTGGTTTTGGCCGCCAGGAAGTGACAACATCAGTGGCGCAGAAAGCAGGAGTCACAGATGATGCGAGGCAGCTGGCCAGTCCGCTGTTAGCTACCCATTGCCACCTCTACAGGAAAATAAAAACCATGCAAAACCCTGCATTGTTGCTTCCTCCACCGATAAATAAAAAACGAGATTGCAAGCAAACAGCCACATTGTTGCTTCCCAGTTGCTGTCCTACCTAAATGCCTCTCTAAGTTTTTTATGTTAACCCTCCACCTTCATACTGGGATGAGGGTATTGAACTGTGCACACACAAGCTACCTACTTACCAACTCTCACAGTCTCTGGGGTGGCAGTTGTCTTTAATGCAAAAGACAAAACAAGTTTTAAAAGTTAACCCACAAGATGACAACAACCTTGGGCTGTGGTAAGGTAGTACTATGCACACACAAGCACTTACCTAAATAAACAATTTGCCTTATTATTTATATTAGTTTGGTTAGATTCAATACGAATCAAACTTTAAACTTTAACTTAACAGCCCAAGTTTTAAAAAAGAGTTAAACGCCAAACTCAAACATGAACTTCTGGCTAAAGTCCGTGTTCAGATTTGGGAACCCGGTACTAACTCAAACTTTGCGGTTCGGGTTTTGCCCAACACTACACATGAGTATTTTTGCTTGGTATCAGACCAGCAGTGATGCTTGTTGGGCTTGTTGGTCAGCCAAAAGGGTTGGATACAATCCCAGGGGCTTTTTCAGAGCAACTGGGGCACATTTGATTTAAAATGAATTTATTCAGACTGACCAAAATGAAACTCGTTTTGTTAATCTCTAGTTAGGAAATATCTTCTTTGGGGTTCATTTAGCAGCATGTGCAATAAGTGCACTATGGGTAAAAAATTAAATTAAATTAACGGCCAAGGTGTTAAATCAGTCTTTAAATACACAATGAAGTGAATGGCACTTTTTACTCCCCCAAAAAGTAGTGTAATTTTTGCAACTGGTGCTGGATCACTCCTTTGATTTAGCACCAGGTGCACACTACTTGTGGCATCAATGTGGGGGTCTTACTAAATATCTGGTGAAGCCAGTGTGACTTCCGGTAAGCAATGAGGTGTGGATTGCATCCCAGTGAGTTTTTTTAGCGATTAATACACAAAAAAGTGCAAATAAAATGCTTGTCCTACATTTTTTCTCCAAAATTACCTGTACCTGTACATTTTTAAGGTTTAGGTACACTATTTTTCCAGTGATGTAAGGATATTCTTTTTAAAGAGGAACATCGGACGAGGTTAAAACCAAGCCTCACCGATTTGCTGTCCCCCTTCGGTTTTACCTTAGGTCATTCTTTACTGCCCTCGCCAGGGGATCTGACTTCTAGGTACAACCTTCCGATGGGCAGCGCCATCTTACATCCCATAAGGCACTGCACGTGGCCCTCGATCTCGCACCTGTGCACTGCCCTTGACGGGGATGTAATGGGGCCGCCTGAAATCCAGTGAGACTTTGTTGGTCGGCACGGGACTTGAAAGACTGTCTAACAGATGGCTAAGCCGGTGCGGGGGGGGGCAGCGATGGGGCCCTGAAGCACCTGGATGTTGCCGTAGCAGGCAACGGCAACATCCAAAAGGTAAGTAGAGGCTAATACAGGGAGGGGGGAATCGGCCCATTTATATATTCCTCTTTAAGTTTGGAAATAACAGCCTATGGGCTATGCTAAAGATTTCACTAACGTTTTCTGCATAGCCCATAGGGTTCTGTTGTTTCCAAACTTAACAACAAATATACTTACCTCACAGGAAAATGATGCTCCTCACCCGTAAAAATGCCCCATCACAGGTACAGGTAATTTTTTGGGGGAAAAAGGTAGAACAAGCTTTTGTTGGGGCTTTTTTTGCGTCTCTAAACGCTAAAAAAGCTCACCGGGATGCAGGATGCAACTGCGTTGTAGACTGCAAGTCACACTGGCTGCACCAATTATTTAGCATGACCCCCGAGAGACAGGGTGGCAGTGAGGTCTTCCCCGATAAAGTCACTTGTTTACTAAAAACCCTGTTCCTGATGGTTGGGCTGGAAAGAAGGAGTATCTCTGTCCTCCACCCAGCTGCAAAATGAGAGAGGCATGGGGCACTTGAACCAGACATAAGACATCTCCCGGGACTGGATAGTAAGACAAGTGAGTTTGTTTTGTAGGGTTTTTTTTTATTATTTTTAATGAGTTTTCAACATAAGTACAATGTACATAAGATACATTTGGTGCAACCTTGTTGATAAACAGCAAGAGGGAGAGAAAAAGTTTGACGTTAACAGAAAATATTGTATTATTTCCTTTTTCCATGAGTTGGAATAGCATCGCAATTAGTTAAACTTTGATTGCGATCGAACTAAAATTATTGGAGAAATTCTGAAAATCGTCTGAATCGAATTTTAAGGACACCGAGAGGGCTTTAGGACATACCTGCAAATGAGGAAATACCATATGTGAAGTTCTCCACAGTACTGTCCTCAGAAACCTTAATACTATCTCTGGACCTTTCTAGTAATTAGGTGTTTACGGGCCCTAAGCAATGTCCAGCCATGGAATGACTTACAACAAAATGTAACACTAATTGCACCTGACCTTGAATCTAGTGTTGAAATTAGAGATGAGTGAACTGGTTTGTCAGTTTCGGCACGAAACTGAATTTTTGGGGGTTCGTGCTTAACAAATTTTCCCTGAAATTCACTGGCACCTTGGGCAGTGGAAAAAAAAACCCACAACCTCCTCGTTCCAGTGCCACTCTAGGATCCAGTGTGTGCGATGGAAGCCGACTTGCACAGCTGACAGTGCAGCCCCCCCCCCCCCCAGCATTTTTTGTGTATCGCATATTCCACCAGAGATGAATGGAAAGGTTCTATTTGGATGAACCCAAATATCTTGAAGAAATTCAGCGAATCACCCGAAATTAATTCTTAGGAAGTTCGCTCATCTCTAGTTGGAATAGCAAAATATCAGATATACCCACAATGAAACCTGTATTTTGGTTTTAGTCTTGAGGACTTGAAACAGACCTAGTCAAAGGGATAAAAACCTGTCAGCATCTCTTCCATATCTTAAAGCAGTTTGGCCTCGCTCATGTGGCGAATCTTGACCTTGGCTCCACCGTTTGGATCTCTGGCTTGCTGGCTGTGACCCAGCTCTTGGGTAACAGAGGTGTAACCTCAGTGGCACTGGTGCCTTGAGCCCAGATTTCCCTGCATGCCTGGGCTCAGTTCCTCCTGTGTACACCCCAAGTCGCTTGAAGACACTTTTCTCTGCCAACATGAACATTGATTCTCAGTTACGCAATAAGAACCTCAAAATTGTCTTTTCTCCTATACCACACTAAAGGCTGTCCAAGAAGAAGACAAAACTAAGGTGCAATTTACATAACCTGGAACCCACAAAGATAAAACTCGCACAACTTTTAAAGCAGCTACAGTACTTTGCAGCGCACCTTCTGAAGGCAACTTAGGCCCTTATTTATGAAGGAATAGCGACAGGTAGCGACTGGTGAGTGGCCGGTAATGACTGGCTCCGCCACGAGAACACCGGCTCCCCACCACAATCACACATTTATCAAGCCAATCCTGCTTAGCGACTGAGATAGCGCCATATAGCCACTCATTCATCATTATTCCAGCCTCAGCCCACAGCGTCCGACCTTGAACAGCGACAGGTATGACCTCTCGCTACCTGGCGCTCTCCAATGCATTTCAATGGAACAATCTTTAAATATTCATACTTAATTGTTATTAGTTTTTTTGTGAAAAATTCTGTGAATTTTTTTAAGGTAAAAAAAAATAAATTGTACAGAATTGATATTAAAGGTCTGATATTAATGTATTCATATTATAAAATTATTTAAAAACCTTGTTTTTTTTGGTTTCCAAAAATATGGTTGTTTGGGGGTTAAAAAACTACTTTTAACCCATCGCCGCCAGCGCTCTGGGGTTTAAACAAGCATTTCACAGCGCGAGAATTTTTTGAGCGTGATTTGTTAATGAATATGGTGGGAGCCGGTCGCTAGGGCCAGTCGCTATCATGCGCTCCCATACAGCGCGGAACCTGTCAAATAGCGACTCCTCACCCAATATTCAACATTATGGCAAACCGACTGAGTCGCTATCAACAACCGAACAACGGGCAAGCACAGCGACTACTAGCGGGCGCTCTGAAAATGCCGCTACAGTTTCTCAACTGTCGCTACATGTCGCTATTAATGAATTGGCCTCCCAAATCTCAATATCATTTGTGAACCCTTTCTCCTTAACTCAAATACTTCTCTGCTAAAGAAGTGCCAACCAACCCAGGGTATTATTGGAATGACCACTATATAATTCATGATCCCTTATCTATTAAAGTGGACCAACACCCAGGGGGGGATCGGCCCGGGATATAAGATATATAATATATCTATAAGATTCCCGGGCCGACCAGATCCCTCCCCGCGGAGGGCATCCGAAATCGGGATGTCCCGCGGGGTGAAACCCCCCAGGAAGCCCAGAGACCTTACCTTAACCCCGTTCCAATGGCGCATGCACGGGCTGCGTCTCGCGCTTCCCTCTAGCAGGGTGCGCACCCGCGACGGCCGTTTGTGAATGGCCGGCGCAGGCGCGCTCCCTGTTAGAGGGAAGCGCGAGACGCGGCCTCCAGCGCTCAGAGCCGCTGTGGTTGGACGCCGCTTGTACGTGCATACCACAGCGGCTCTGAGTGCTCTGATTGGACGAGCGCCTGCGTAGGAGTGTGGTGAGGTGAGTGTTTCCGGGTGTTCTGGGGGGTTTCACACAGCGGCACGATCGGGGTGCCCCACCGAAGTGGACCAAAATCCTGGGTGTTGGTCCACTTTAAACACATCCTGAATCCCAAGCCTGGGCACTGTAACCGGGCAAAACTTAACAGACTCAGATTCCCAAGGGTTGGAGTTTGGAAATGATGGTGGACATAATGTTACTTATAAAGTTACAGAAACTATATGAGTGGTCGCTATACTCACCCCTAATGGAAGAGGTTTTGCCTTAAGAAATGAGTGATGTAAAGCTGCTACATTGGGTGTAACTTCCTGTAGAGGAGCAGATGAGCCCCTCCATAAGGAAGACACAGGATATCCATGTGACCCAGCAGGTACCAGGTTAGCAGTCCACGGCAGGGTCATGTGGGGGGCACTTGGCTGTGTATCACCAGAAGGAGGAACAGCCGCCATTAATAAGTTCTGCTTGTCATCAGCTTTCTCCTGGCTTGTCATCATCATGTTCTGCTAAAAAGATAAAATAAAGTAAGAAAGTATATAAATACCATTATGTACCAGTATAAAGAGTAAGAGTTCCCACTATAACCCTGCTCTCAATCCCACTTTCACTCTATCCCTCTTTTGTCACATTCCTTCCATATTCCTTTTTTTGCCTTTCTACTGTCCCTCAATACTCCCTTTTACCATATTTCATTCTCCTTTCTCTTTTCCACATTTCCCCTTTCTCTGTATTTTCCGCAATCTATCACTTCCATCACTCTGTCTCTCTTTTCCACATGCCATCTTTCCCTTTCCTTCTCCCTTTTCCACATTCCATCTTTCCCTCTCTCTTTTCCACATTCCATCTTTCCCTTTCCCTCTCTCTTTTCCACATTCCATCTTTCCCTCTCTCTTTTCCACATTCCATCTTTCCCTTTCCCTCTCTTTTCCACATTCCATCTTTCCCTCTCTCTTTTCCACATTCCACCTTTCTCTTTCCCTTTTCCTCTCTCTTCTCCACATGCCATGTTTACCTTTCCTTCTCTCTTTTCCGCATTCCATCTTTCCCTCTCCCTCTCTCTTTTCCACATTCTCTCTTTCATATTCCCTCTCTCTTTCCACATTCCATCTTTCCCTCTCCCTCTCTCTTTTCCACATTCTCTCTTTCATATTCCCTCTCTCTTTTCCACATTCTCTCTTTCATATTCCCTCTCTCTTTCCACATTCCATCTTTCCCTCTCCCTCTCTCTTTTCCACATTCTCTCTTTCATATTCCCTCTCTCTTTTCCACATTCTCTCTTTCATATTCCCTCTCTCTTTCCACATTCCATCTTTCCCTCTCCCTCTCTCTTTTCCACATTCTCTCTTTCATATTCCCTCTCTCTTTTCCACATTCTCTCTTTCATATTCCCTCTCTCTTTTCCACATTCTCTCTTTCATATTCCCTCTCTCTTTTCCACATTCTCTCTTTCATATTCCCTCTCTCTTTCCACATTCCATCTTTCCCTCTCCCTCTCTCTTTTCCACATTCTCTCTTTCATATTCCCTCTCTCTTTTCCACATTCCATCTCTCCCTCTCTCTTTTCCACATTCCACCTTTCTCTTTCCCTTTCCCTCTCTCTTCTCCACATTCCACCTTTCTCTTTCTCTTTCCTTCTCTCTTTTCCGCATTCCATCTTTCCCTTTCCCTCTGTCTTTTCCACATTCCCTCTTTCCGTTTCTTTTCCAAATGCCATTATTCCATCACTCTTTTCCATATACCCTTTCTCCCTCTCTTTTACTTTCTCTTTCTGATTTCCACATTCCCTTCTATCACTCTTTTCCATATTCCCTGTTTACCCCTCTCTCTCTTTTTAACATGTCCTCTTGCTCCCTTTTGTATATCCCTTCCTTCTTTTCTGTTCATCTTTACATCTTTTCCTCTCTCCCTCTTTCTCTCTATCAAAATTCTCAATGTCTGTTTTTTCACATTCTCTGTTTCTTTATCTGTATATTGCACATTCTCTCTCTGTGTGTCACATTCCCTCTCCAGAGGAGTAGTTAAGCACCCAGGGCAAAGATTCGAAATGGGGCCTCCACCTGTGCTCAGGTCCCCCCTGACCTGCTGCTCCCAGGGCAAGTGCCCCCCCCCCGCTCCTCCCTAGCAATCCCCACCAGCGCCAGGTAGCGACTGGTGAGCGAACGGTAATGACGCTCACCGCCACGAGAACGCCGGCTCCCCTCCGCAATCACACATTTATCAAGCCGATCCTGCTTAGCGACTGAGATAGCGCCATATAGAGACTCATTCATCATTATTAGTGATGAGCGAGTAGTATTCGACCGAGCCGGTATTCGATCGAATACTACGCTGTTCGTCATACTCGATTTCGATCGAGTACAGCGGCGATGGCGCACTCACAATTCGTTTCCCCTCCCACCTTCCCTGGCGCGTTTTTTACACCAATCACCATGCAGGGGGGGTGGGACAGGTCCTGGGAGGACGCTGGCATCGCGAAAACGGCGTCTACACGCATTGGCTGGAAAAACCATGTGACCTCGAATATACAAAACTCAGCACTTCCTCTTCGTCAGCATTAGCAGCTTGAACTTAGTGAGGGACAGACGCTCACAGCAGGGAAAGACAGGCTGTCGCTGGCAGGGCCCCAGAAGCTCGGGATATCGCTTTTACCACCATATATACCAGCTACCAGAAGACAAGAGAGTCATTAAGAGCCCTTATTAGGGCTACTACGCTGAACGGTATATGGCTCATATGTTAGGCAGGCAGGGCCCCAGAAGCTCAGAATATAGCTTTTACCACCATATATACCAGCTACCAGAAGACAAGACAGTCCTTAATAGCCCTTATTAGGGCTGCTACGCTGAACAGTATATAGCTCATTTTCTATGTAGTCAGGCAGGGCCCCAGAAGCTCAGAATATACCGTTTACCACCATATATACCAGCTACCAGAAGACAAGAGAGTCCTTAAGAGCCCTTATTAGGGCTACTACGCTGAACAGTATATAGCTCATTTTCTATGTAGTCAGGCAGGGCCCCAGAAGCTCAGAATATACCTTTTACCACCATATATACCAGCTACCAGAAGACAAGAGAGTCCTTAAGAGCCCTTATTAGGGCTACTACGCTGAACAGTATATAGCTCATATCCTATGTAGTCAGGCAGGGCCCCAGAAGCTCAGAATATACCTTTTACCACCATATATACCAGCTACCAGAAGACAAGAGAGTCCTTAATCCCTTATTAGTGCTGCTATGTTGAACAGTATATAGCTCATATTCTATGTAGTCAGGCAGGGCCCCAGAAGCTCAGAATATACCTTTTACCACCATATATACCAGCTACCAGAAGACAAGAGAGTCCTTAATCCCTTATTAGTGCTGCTATGTTGAACAGTATATAGCTCATTTTCTATGTAGTCAGGCAGGGCCCCAGAAGCTCAGAATATACCTTTTACCACCATATATACCAGCTACCAGAAGACAAGAGAGTCCTTAATCCCTTATTAGTGCTGCTATGTTGAACAGTATATAGCTCATTTTCTATGTAGTCAGGCAGGGCCCCAGAAGCTCAGAATATACCTTTTACCACCATATATACCAGCTACCAGAAGACAAGAGAGTCCTTAAGAGCCCTTATTAGGGCTACTACGCTGAACAGTATATAGCTCATTTTCTATGTAGTCAGGCAGGGCCCCAGAAGCTCAGAATATACCTTTTACCACCATATATACCAGCTACCAGAAGACAAGAGAGTCCTTAAGAGCCCTTATTAGGGCTACTACGCTGAACAGTATATAGCTCATATCCTATGTAGTCAGGCAGGGCCCCAGAAGCTCAGAATATACCTTTTACCACCATATATACCAGCTACCAGAAGACAAGAGAGTCCTTAATCCCTTATTAGTGCTGCTATGTTGAACAGTATATAGCTCATATTCTATGTAGTCAGGCAGGGCCCCAGAAGCTCAGAATATACCTTTTACCACCATATATACCAGCTACCAGAAGACAAGAGAGTCCTTAATCCCTTATTAGTGCTGCTATGTTGAACAGTATATAGCTCATTTTCTATGTAGTCAGGCAGGGCCCCAGAAGCTCAGAATATACCTTTTACCACCATATATACCAGCTACCAGAAGACAAGAGAGTCCTTAATCCCTTATTAGTGCTGCTATGTTGAACAGTATATAGCTCATTTTCTATGTAGTCAGGCAGGGCCCCAGAAGCTCAGAATATACCTTTTACCACCATATATACCAGCTACCAGAAGACAAGAGAGTCCTTAATCCCTTATTAGTGCTGCTATGTTGAACAGTATATAGCTCATATTCTATGTAGTCAGGCAGGGCCCCAGAAGCTCAGAATATACCTTTTACCACCATATATACCAGCTACCAGAAGACAAGAGAGTCCTTAAGAGCCCTTATTAGGGCTACTACGCTGAACAGTATATAGCTCATTTTCTATGTAGTCAGGCAGGGCCCCAGAAGCTCAGAATATACCTTTTACCACCATATATACCAGCTACCAGAAGACAAGAGAGTCCTTAAGAGCCCTTATTAGGGCTACTACGCTGAACAGTATATAGCTCATTTTCTATGTAGTCAGGCAGGGCCCCAGAAGCTCAGAATATACCTTTTACCACCATATATACCAGCTACCAGAAGACAAGAGAGTCCTTAAGAGCCCTTATTAGGGCTACTACGCTGAACAGTATAAAGCTCATTTTCTATGTAGTCAGGCAGGGCCCCAGAAGCTCAGAATATACCTTTTACCACCATATATACCAGCTACCAGAAGACAAGAGAGTCCTTAAGAGCCCTTATTAGGGCTACTACGCTGAACAGTATATAGCTCATATCCTATGTAGGCAGGCAGGGCCCCAGAAGCTCAGAATATACCTTTTACCACCATATATACCAGCTACCAGAAGACAAGAGAGTCCTTAATCCCTTATTAGTGCTGCTATGTTGAACAGTATATAGCTCATTTTCTATGTAGTCAGGCAGGGCCCCAGAAGCTCAGAATATACCTTTTACCACCATATATACCAGCTACCAGAAGACAAGAGAGTCCTTAATCCCTTATTAGTGCTGCTATGTTAACAGTATATAGCTCATATTCTATGTAGTCAGGCAGGGCCCCAGAAGCTCAGAATATACCTTTTACCACCATATATACCAGCTACCAGAAGACAAGAGAGTCCTTAATCCCTTATTAGTGCTGCTATGTTGAACAGTATATAGCTCATTTTCTATGTAGTCAGGCAGGGCCCCAGAAGCTCAGAATATACCTTTTACCACCATATATACCAGCTACCAGAAGACAAGAGAGTCCTTAATCCCTTATTAGTGCTGCTATGTTGAACAGTATATAGCTCATATTCTATGTAGTCAGGCAGGGCCCCAGAAGCTCAGAATATACCTTTTACCACCATATATACCAGCTACCAGAAGACAAGAGAGTCCTTAATCCCTTATTAGTGCTGCTATGTTGAACAGTATATAGCTCATTTTCTATGTAGTCAGGCAGGGCCCCAGAAGCTCAGAATATACCTTTTACCACCATATATACCAGCTACCAGAAGACAAGAGAGTCCTTAATCCCTTATTAGTGCTGCTATGTTGAACAGTATATAGCTCATTTTCTATGTAGTCAGGCAGGGCCCCAGAAGCTCAGAATATACCTTTTACCACCATATATACCAGCTACCAGAAGACAAGAGAGTCCTTAAGAGCCCTTATTAGGGCTACTACGCTGAACAGTATATAGCTCATATCCTATGTAGGCAGGCAGGGCCCCAGAAGCTCAGAATATACCTTTTACCACCATATATACCAGCTACCAGAAGACAAGAGAGTCCTTAATCCCTTATTAGTGCTGCTATGTTGAACAGTATATAGCTCATTTTCTATGTAGTCAGGCAGGGCCCCAGAAGCTCAGAATATACCTTTTACCACCATATATACCAGCTACCAGAAGACAAGAGAGTCCTTAAGAGCCCTTATTAGGGCTACTACGCTGAACAGTATATAGCTCATTTTCTATGTAGTCAGGCAGGGCCCCAGAAGCTCAGAATATACCTTTTACCACCATATATACCAGCTACCAGAAGACAAGAGAGTCCTTAATCCCTTATTAGTGCTGCTATGTTGAACAGTATATAGCTCATTTTCTATGTAGTCAGGCAGGGCCCCAGAAGCTCAGAATATACCTTTTACCACCATATATACCAGCTACCAGAAGACAAGAGAGTCCTTAAGAGCCCTTATTAGGGCTACTACGCTGAACAGTATATAGCTCATATGCTATGTAGGCAGGCAGGGCCCCAGAAGCTCAGAATATACCTTTTACCACCATATATACCAGCTACCAGAAGACAAGAGAGTCCTTAATCCCTTATTAGTGCTGCTATGTTGAACAGTATATAGCTCATTTTCTATGTAGTCAGGCAGGGCCCCAGAAGCTCAGAATATACCTTTTACCACCATATATACCAGCTACCAGAAGACAAGAGAGTCCTTAATCCCTTATTAGTGCTGCTATGTTGAACAGTATATAGCTCATATTCTATGTAGTCAGGCAGGGCCCCAGAAGCTCAGAATATACCTTTTACCACCATATATACCTGCTACCAGAAGACAAGAGAGTCCTTAATCCCTTATTAGTGCTGCTATGTTGAACAGTATATAGCTCATTTTCTATGTAGTCAGGCAGGGCCCCAGAAGCTCAGAATATACCTTTTACCACCATATATACCAGCTACCAGAAGACAAGAGAGTCCTTAATCCCTTATTAGTGCTGCTATGTTGAACAGTATATAGCTCATTTTCTATGTAGTCAGGCAGGGCCCCAGAAGCTCAGAATATACCTTTTACCACCATATATACCAGCTACCAGAAGACAAGAGAGTCCTTAATCCCTTATTAGTGCTGCTATGTTGAACAGTATATAGCTCATTTTCTATGTAGTCAGGCAGGGCCCCAGAAGCTCAGAATATACCTTTTACCACCATATATACCAGCTACCAGAAGACAAGAGAGTCCTTAATCCCTTATTAGTGCTGCTATGTTGAACAGTATATAGCTCATTTTCTATGTAGTCAGGCAGGGCCCCAGAAGCTCAGAATATAACTTTTACCACCATATATACCAGCTACCAGAAGACAAGAGAGTCCTTAATCCCTTATTAGTGCTGCTATGTTGAACAGTATATAGCTCATTTTCTATGTAGTCAGGCAGGGCCCCAGAAGCTCAGAATATACCTTTTACCACCATATATACCAGCTACCAGAAGACGAGAGAGTCCTTAATCCCTTATTAGTGCTGCTATGTTGAACAGTATATAGCTCATTTTCTATGTAGTCAGGCAGGGCCCCAGAAGCTCAGAATATACCTTTTACCACCATATATACCAGCTACCAGAAGACAAGAGAGTCCTTAATCCCTTATTAGTGCTGCTATGTTGAACAGTATATAGCTCATTTTCTATGTAGTCAGGCAGGGCCCCAGAAGCTCAGAATATACCTTTTACCACCATATATACCAGCTACCAGAAGACAAGAGAGTCCTTAATCCCTTATTAGTGCTGCTATGTTGAACAGTATATAGCTCATATCCTATGTAGGCAGGCAGGGCCCCAGAAGCTCAGAATATACCTTTTACCACCATATATACCAGCTACCAGAAGACAAGAGAGTCCTTAATCCCTTATTAGTGCTGCTATGTTGAACAGTATATAGCTCATTTTCTATGTAGTCAGGCAGGGCCCCAGAAGCTCAGAATATACCTTTTACCACCATATATACCAGCTACCAGAAGACAAGAGAGTCCTTAAGAGCCCTTATTAGGGCTACTACGCTATACAGTATATAGCTCATTTTCTATGTAGTCAGGCAGGGCCCCAGAAGCTCAGAAAATACCTTTTACCACCATATATACCAGCTACCAGAAGACAAGAGAGTCCTTAAGAGCCCTTATTAGGGCTACTATGCTGAACAGTATATAGCTCTTATGTAGGCAGGCAGGGCCCCAGAAGCTCAGAATATTGCATTTACCACCATATATACCAGCTACCAGAAGACAAGAGAGTCATTAAGAGCCCTTATTAGGGCTACTATGCTGAACAGTATATAGCTCTTATGTAGGCAGGCAGGGCCCCAGAAGCTCAGAATATCGCATTTACCACCATATATACCAGCTACCAGAAGACAAGAGAGTCATTGAGAGCCCTTATTAGGGCTGCTATGTTTTAAAAATTGTGTGGAGGCCCAAGAGCTGAGACCTTTTAAAAATTGTGTGGAGGCCCAAGAGCTGAGACCTTTTAAAAATTGTGTGGAGGCCCAAGAGCTGAGACCTTTTAAAAATTGTGTGGAGGCCCAAGAGCTGAGACCTCTCAAACATTGTGTGGAGTCCCACGACCTGAGACCTCTTAAAAATTGTGTGGAGGCCCAAGAGCTGAGACCTTTTAAAAATTGTGTGGAGGCCCAAGAGCTGAGACCTTTTAAAAATTGTGTGGAGGCCCAAGAGCTGAGACCTCTCAAACATTGTGTGGAGTCCCACGAGCTGAGACCTCTTAAAAATTGTGTGGAGGCCCAAGAGCTGAGACCTTTTAAAAATTGTGTGGAGGCCCAAGAGCTGAGACCTTTTAAAAATTGTGTGGAGGCCCAAGAGCTGAGACCTCTCAAACATTGTGTGGAGTCCCACGAGCTGAGACCTCTTAAAAATTGTGTGGAGTCCCACGAGCTGAGACCTCTTAAAAATTGTGTGGAGGCCCAAGAGCTGAGACCTTTTAAAAATTGTGTGGAGGCCCAAGAGCTGAGACCTTTTAAAAATTGTGTGGAGGCCCAAGAGCTGAGACCTCTTAAAAATTGTGTGGAGGCCCAAGAGCTGAGACCTCTCAAACATTGTGTGGAGTTGAGACCTCTTAAAAATTGATTGTATTAAGCCTAAGAGGTGAGCCATAATTTTTTTCATTAATACAGCAATTCTACGGCGGTTAAGGAGGAGGAGGAGGAGGAGGAGGAAATGGCACTTCATACAGATGGCACTTCACTCTTGGCTGCTTTCCACTGTTGTACAAGCAAAGTCCGGGTCAATCCACTTGCTGTTCATTTTGATTAGCGTCAGCCTGTCGGCACTGTCGGTTGACAGGCGGCTGCGCTTATCGGTTATAATGCCCCCGGCTGCGCTGAACACCCTTTCTGATAGCACGCTGGCGGCAGGGCAGGCAAGCACCTCCAAGGCGTACAGGGACAGTTCCAGTCACGTGTCCAACTTGGAGACCCAGTAAGTGTAGGTCGCCGAGGGATCGGGGAGGACAGGGGTGTGGTCTGCCAGGTAGTCCCGCAACATCCGCCGATACTTGTCCCTCCTGCTGATAGCGGGCCCCGCAGTGATGGAAGTTGCACGAGGGGGTGACATGAACGTGTCCCACACCTTGGAGAGTGTTCCCCTGGTGGCTGTGGGCCTGATCGATGTTGTCAGACTCTGGGAGACACTCTCCTCTCTGCCGCCAGCGATGCTGGGTGGGAAAATCTGCATCATGTTCTGCAAGAGTTCCCTCTGGTATTCCAGTAATCGATTCGTCCTCTCCTCTACCGGAATAAAAGAGGAGAAGTTATCTTTATACCGGGGGTCCAGGAGTGCGAAGACCCAGTATAGTTTGTTCTCCAATATCCGGACAACACGTATGTCCCGGGAAAAGCAGCCCAGCATGAAGTCAGCCATGTGTGCCAGACTCTGAGTAGGCATGACCTCACTGCCCCCACCAGAAGGATCATTTTCCATTTCCTCCTCTTCCTCCTCCTCTCCGCCCCATCCGCGCTGAACCAATGGGACGCACACAGCCTGACTGCTACCCTCGCCGCCAGCATCCTCTTCCACAGCCACCTCCACGTTGTCCTCCTCCTCCTCATCCTCCTCCTGCAACTGCCACCGAGCAGCAGACAAAAGTGTGGTCTGACTGTCTACCTGCGTTGCGTCTCCTCCTACCCCCATCTCCTCTGTGTGCAATGCGTTCTCCCTTATTGCGATGAGCGATTCTTTAAGGACGCCTAGGAGCGGGATGGTTACGCTCACTATAGCGTCCTCGCTGCTGACCTTCTTAGTGGACTCCTCAAAGATACGCAATACATCGCATATGTCTGCCATCCATGGCCACTCGTGGTTGGCAAACTGAGGGAGCTGAGTTGGAGGCACGCGTGGATGCATCATCTGGTACTCCATCAATGCTTTCTGCTGCTCACACACCCTGGCCAACATGCAATAGGTGGAATTCCAGCGAGTGGGCAGGTCGCACAACAGCCGATGTTGAGGCAAATGGAGGCGTTGCTGGATTTTTTTTTAAGCTAGCAGCAGCTACAGTTGACTTCCGAAAGTGAGCGCACAAGCGCCGCACTTTGACCAGTAGCTCTGCCAGGTTGGGGTAAGTCTTTAGAAACTTTTGTACTACCAAATTAAAAACGTGGGCCAGGCATGGTACGTGATTGAGTTCTGCAAGCTCCAGAGCCGCCACCAGGTTACGGCCGTTATCGCACACGACCATGCCTGGTCCTAGCTGCAGCGGCGACAGCCACATCTCTGTCTGCTGCAATATGGCGTGCCTCACCTCTGCGGCGCTGTGCTTCCTGTCGCCCAAGCTGATGAGCTTAAGCACCGCCTGCTGACGTCTCCCCGTGCCAGTGCTGCAACGCTTCCAGCTAGGGGCTGAGGGCGATGTTAAGGCAGAGGAGGAGGAGGAGGAGGAGGAGGAGGAGGAAGAGGAGGGGGGTCTATCAGAACCTGTGCTGGCAATCTTGGGCGGGGGTGGTATGTAGGCCGTCCCTGTTTGCGACCCCGTCCCCGCTTCCACAACATTCACCCAGTGTGCCGTCAAAGAGATGTAGCGTCCTTGGCCGCAAGCGCTTGTCCACGAGTCGGTGGTCAAGTGGACCTTTGCGCTGACTGCGTACCTCAGGGTCCGCCTGATGTTACGCGACACGTGCTGGTGCAGGGCGGGGACGCCACACCGGGAAAAATAGTGGCGGCTAGGGACGGAATAGCGAGGTGCGGCAGCCGCCATCAGGTCGCGGAAGGCCTGCGTCTCCACAAGCCAAAACGGCAACATCTCCAGGGCCAGCAGTTTGGAGATGAGGCAGGTTAAGGCTTGGGCTTGGGGGTGACTGGAGGCGTACTTCCGCCTGCGGTTGAACGCCTGCGAGATGGACAGTTGATGGGACGAGGAGATGGAAGGTGCAGACGAAGATGCGGGGGAAGGGGGGGCTGAAGGAGAAGGCCCCAAAGTAGCAGAGGCAGAGGCAGATGTGGAGGTGTCCTGGCTGGAGGTCTGGACCGCAGTGGCAGCACACAACAAAGGGGAAGAGGCAGTGGCAGCAAGACCGGGCGCAGGTTGTATTGCGTTTGCTCTCTCCCACTCAGCCCAGTGCTTGAATTCCAAGTGACGGCGCATGCCTGAGGTGGTCAGATTGCTCTTCTCAGAGCCCCTACTCAGTTTTGAGTGGCAGATTGCGCAAACCGCGCTCAGTTTGTCATCCGCGCAAACATAAAAAAATCTCCACACCACAGAAGTACGAGGCCTCGATGGGGGAGCTTCGCGCGACTGCCTGCTGCCGGGAAGAGCTTCGGCCCTGCTGGCTGTGGCCTGCCTTCTCTGTCTGGACTGTCCTCTGCCTCTGGACTGTCCTCTGCCTCTTGCTGCCTTATTCGGTGATGCGCAGACCGCATCTCCACTGCTTTCCCCGCTGGACATCACCCCTGTCCAAGTGGGGTCGGTCATTTCGTCGTCCACCACCTCCTCTTCCACTTCCTCTCTCTGCTCCTCCTCCTGCCCACTGGACATTCCAACAGCCTCCCTTGATGGCAACTGCGTCTCATCATCATCATCGCTCATGATAGCAGATGCTGGTTCCGGGTCCACATCACTAGCAGATGGCGGATACTCAAGTGTTTGGGCATCACTACAAACAAATTCCTCTGCTAGCTCCTGGGATTCTTGCAGCACATCTGGAAAAGGACCCGAAAAGAGGTCCTGGGAGGGGTCAAGGGTGGGCTGACTCTGTTGGCCAGGTTGGGAGGAAGGAGGGTCAGAGTGAGACTGTGTGGATGACTGGGTGGTGGACAAGTGACTGGAAGCGTTATCGGCCATCCATTGCACCACCTGTTCACGCTGCTCAGGCTTTAACAGAGGTGTACCCCGCCCCCCGCATAACTGTCCCATAAAGGCAGGGAAGCTGGATGAGCGTAATGCTGGCTGCCCCTCACCAGCACGCATTGTATCCCCACTGGCTTCAACGCGGTTTGTGCCCCCACCAGCATTTCCGCGCCCCCGTCCTCGTCCACGTCCCTTTGCGCTAGCCCTCCGCATTTCAGACGTTTTACTTTTTTGGCCACGCGTTATGCCAAATATAAAAATATTTTTAAGAAGAACACCTGGCTATACAGCCGTATACTGCCAGAAGGTGAAATGGTGCCTATACGCACCGGGTATATAACAAGGTTTTGTTGGTAAAGAGGACACAAAACAGTAGTGCCAAATATAAAAAATATTTTTAAGAAAAACACCTGGCTATACAGCCGTATACTGCCAGAAGGTGAAATGGTGCCTATACGCACCGGGTATATAACAAGGTTTTGTTGGTAAAGAGGACACAAAACAGTAGTGCCAAATATAAAAAATATTTTTAAGAAAAACACCTGGCTATACAGCCGTATACTGCCAGAAGGTGAAATGGTGCCTATACGCACCGTGTATAAAACAGTGTTTTGTTGGCACAGAGGACACAAAACAGTAGTGCAAAATATAGTTTTGTATATAGGTGCTAATACACCACTGAAGTCTTTCTGTCCCTATTCCAGCAGCAGCAGCTACCCCTCACTAAAGCAGCCGTAGCTGCAGCACTAATAAGTGCTCAGCTCTTGGGCCTCCACACAATGTTTCAGAGGTCTCAGCTCTTGGGCCTCCACACAATTTTTAAAAGGTCTCAGCTCTTGGGCCTCCACACAATTTTTAAGAGGTCTCAGCTCTTGGGCCTCCACACAATGTTTGAGAGGTCTCAGCTCTTGGGCCTCCACACAATTTTTAAAAGGTCTCAGCTCTTGGGCCTCCACACAATTTTTAAGAGGTCTCAGCTCTTGGGCCTCCACACAATTTTTAAAAGGTCTCAGCTCGTGGGACTCCACACAATGTTTGAGAGGTCTCAGCTCTTGGGCCTCCACACAATTTTTAAGAGGTCTCAGCTCTTGGGCCTCCACACAATGTTTGAGAGGTCTCAGCTCTTGGGCCTCCACACAATTTTTAAAAGGTCTCAGCTCTTGGGCCTCCACACAATTTTTAAGAGGTCTCAGCTCTTGGGCCTCCACACAATGTTTGAGAGACCCCAGCTCTTGGGCCTCCACACAATTTTTAAAAGGTCTCAGCTCTTGGGCCTCCACACAATTTTTAAGAGGTCTCAGATCTTGGGCCTCCACACAATTTTTAAGAGGTCTCAGCTCTTGGGCCTCCACACAATGTTTGAGAGGTCTCAGCTCTTGGGCCTCCACACAATTTTTAAGAGGTCTCAGCTCTTGGGCCTCCACACAATTTTTAAAAGGTCTCAGCTCTTGGGACTCCACACAATGTTTGAGAGGTCTCAGCTCTTGGGCCTCCACACAATTTTTAAGAGGTCTCAGATCTTGGGCCTCCACACAATTTTTAAAAGGTCTCAGCTCTTGGGACTCCACACAATGTTTGAGAGGTCTCAGCTCTTGGGCCTCCACACAATTTTTAAAAGGTCTCAGCTCGTGGGACTCCACACAATGTTTGAGAGGTCTCAGCTCTTGGGCCTCCACACAATTTTTAAGAGGTCTCAGATCTTGGGCCTCCACACAATTTTTAAGAGGTCTCAGCTCTAAGCTTCCCTTACTGCTGGGGTGACACACTGTAACAAACCTCCTCCTGTAAGCTTCCCTGACTGCTGGGGTGACACACTGTAACAAACCTCCTCCTGTAAGCTTCCCCTACTGCTGGGGTAACACACTGTAACAAACCTCCTCCTTTAAGCTTCCCTTACTGCTGGGGTGACACAATGACACAAGAGGACATGTCTGACCACATCTCACACACACACACACACACACACACACACACACACACAATGACAATTAGGGGTGGGGTCTATTTATTTTCCCCCTTGCCTATGCCATCTGTGGTTGTCATTAGGCAACGTGATTTTAAGGGGTGCAGAATTTTGTTCTTCTTTTTTGTACAGTTTGGCTTGGGGTCCATGGCAATGTAGAGGAAAGAAGGTTTCCTTGTCTTGTCTCACTTTACGTAGAAGTAATATTGTGTTTGGAGTGTATTGTTGAGAGGCTGTGATAGTGGCGTAATAGTGCGACTTGGGCGCGTTATATGCACCCAGACATGCTTCCCCTGCTGTCCCAGTTGCATTCCAGCAGTGTTGGCATCATTTTCTGATGTTTCAGGGTGGACTTGGTGACCTCCAAGTGGTCGAATTGAGATTTCCAAGTGTCGAGCATTTTTTTCCCATAGACTATAATGGGATTCGATATTCGGTCGAGTAGTCGAGTAACACGGTCTATTCGAATCGAAATTCGAAATTTCGAATATTTCACTACTCGCTCATCTCTAATCATTATTCCAGCCTCAGCCCACAGCGCCAGCGTCCGACCTTGAACAGCGACAGGTATGACCTCTCGCTACCTTGCGCTCTCCAATGCATTTCTATGGAACAATCTTTAAATATTAATAATTAATTGTTATTAATGTTTTTTTTTTTTTTTTAATGTCAAAAATTATGTGACCACTTCTGCAATGTTAGATATTTTTTTTAAGGTAAAAAAAAAAAAAACATTTGTGCAGAATTGATATTACAGGTCTGATATTAATGTATTCATATTACAAAATGTTTTTAAAAACTTGTTTTTTTTTTGTTTCCAAAAATATGGTTGTTTGGGGGTTAAAAAACTACTTTTAACCCATCGCCGCCAGCGCTCTGGGGTTTAAACAAGCATTTCACAGCGCGAGAATTTTTTGAGCGTGATTTGTTAATGAATATGGTGGGAGCCGTTTGCTATAGCCATTCGCTGTCATGCGCTCCCATACAGTGCGGAACCTGTCAAACAGCGACTCCTAACCCCGTATTCAACATTACCGCACACCGACTGAGTCGCTGTCAACAGCCGAACAACGCCCAAGCACAGCGACTACTAGCGGGCGCTGTGAAAATAACGCTACTGTCGCTCATCTGTCGCTACCTGGCGCTATTAATGAATCGGCCTCTATGAACATCAAGAGTGAAGAAGACTATAGGGTTGATTCAGAGCCCATTTCTCGTCATTTTAATGGAGGTCTTGCTACCAAACGAAAAATCTTGCAAAAATGAAAACATTTCACACTAAAGTTCTCGCAGAAAAAAAGCTTTGCTGAATCAGACGAGGGGAAAAAATTAACGAGAATGGAAATATTCACGCAAAGAAAAGGTGAGAAAGGGGCTCTGAATCAACCCTAATGAGCATTATGGGAAATACCTTTCCTCTTGTGTCTCAAACATTCATCATGACTACGCCAAAAAAAGCTGGAGACTCCCCTCTCTCCATTGATAATACAGATTAAACACAACCAAATGTTACCCCTGTACAAGTCTCTGGTCAGACCCCATATGTAATACTGTGTACAGTTCTGGGCACCTGTGCTTAAGAAGGACATATCAGAACTGGAGCGCGTTCAAAGAAGGGCAACAAAGTTAATAAAAGGAGTGCGGGAGCTAGAGTACCCGGAAAGATTGTCCAAGTTAGGTTAATTTAGTCTAGAAAAAAGACGATTGAGGGGTGATCTAATAACTATGTATAAATATATTCGGGGTCAATACAAAGATCTGTCCCACAATCTATTTATACCCCGGAGTGTAACCATAACCCGGGGGCATCCACTAAGGTTAGAGGAAAGGTGCTTTCTCCACCGACATAGGAGGGGATTCTTCTCTGTAAGAGCAGTGACACTATGGAACTTTCTGCCAGAGGAGGTAGTAATGATGGATACAGTAAAAACGTTCAAAAGTGGCCTTGATGCCCTCCTTGCATGTAATAACATTTCCAGCTATGGCTACTAGACCACTGGAAGGAGATCTATAGTGGTCGGGATGCTCTCCTTACATGTAATAACATTACCAGCTATGACTACTAGACCACTGGAAGGAGATCTATAGTGGCCGGGATGCCCTCCTTGTGTGTAATAACATTACCAGCTATGGCTACTAGACCACTGGAAGGAGATCTATAGTGGCCGGGATGCCCTCCTGGCATGTAATAACATTACCAGCTATGGCTACTAGACCACTGGAAGGAGATCTATAGTGGCCGGGATGCCCTCCTTGCATGTAATAACATTACCAGCTATGGCTACTAGACCACTGGAAGGAGATCTATAGTGGTCGGGATGCTCTCCTTACATGTAATAACATTACCAGCTATGGCTACTAGACCACTGGAAGGAGATGTATAGTGGCCGGGATGCCCTCCTTGCATGTAATAACATTACCAGCTATGGCTACTAGACCACTGGAAGGAGATCTATAGTGGCCGGGATGTCCTCCTTACATGTAATAACATTACCAGCTATGGCTACTAGACCACTGGAAGAAGATCTATAGTGGCCGGGATGCCCTCCTTGCATGTAATAACATTACAGCTATGGCTACTAGACCACTGGAAGGAGATCTATAGTGGCCGGGATGCCCTCCTTGCATGTAATAGCATTACCAGCTATGGCTACTAGACCACTGGAAGGAGATAAACAGGCTGAACTGCATGGACTAATATCTTTATTCAGCCTTACATACTATGTTACTATGTTAAATATTTGAAGATGATCAGGCTCCTAAGTCAATAGATCTCTAGAGCTTTAGGAAAGAACGTTTAAATATTTGGGCGGGCACCACTATTCTAATAAGACTAATGAAAAAATAAATAGAAAGAGGTGCTCCGATGGTCCCACCTTTTAAGCTAGACATGCACAATAATGACCCTTATTGTGGACCATAAACGGGCACAACCACCTTCATATAATCAAAGAGGTTACTTTATTTTAAGATGTTACAAGCCAAACCAAAGAATCTAAAAACATATAGACACCGACTCATTTAAAACCAATTGTCTACCCTGAACTATAAATAACATCAATATTATACAGTAAAGGGTTAAATACCACAGGCGGTGTCTTGTCTCTACCTCGTAATAATACAATACACATGAAGGTATCGAAAAGTGACCTCCATATTCTCTATCTAAAGTGCACACCAATATATCTTGATAAACAAAAGTGGGATATATGCCTATATACAATCCTATAATAATCTTTATAAAGTGCGAGTGCTATAATTTAGAGGTGAAAGAAAAAAATTATAAATAAAAAATGTAAAAATCCAAAGGCGACATGATGCAACAACTGAAAAACAATATCAAACCTAAATATTCAAGCTAACACAGTGGAAACAGTGAGTGCAAATCCCTACAAAGAGGTTTAGGTCCTTATTTATGAAGGAATAGCGACAGGTAGCGACTGGTGAGCGGCCGGTAATGACGGGCCCCGCCACGAGAACGCCGGCTCCCCACCACAATCACACATTTATCAAGCCAATCCTGCTTAGCGACTGAGATAGCGCCATATAGCGACTCATTCATCTTTATTCCAGCCTCAGCCCACAGCGCCAGCGTCCGACCTTGAACAGCGACAGGTATGACCTCTCGCTACCTGGCGCTCTCCAATGCATTTCAATGGAACAATCTTTAAATATTAATAATTAATTGTTATTAATGTTTTTTTATTTTTTTTTTTAATGTGAAACATTCTGTGACCACTTCTGCCATGTTAGATAATTTTTTTAAGGGAAAAAAAAAATGTACAGAATTGATATTACAGGTCTGATATTAATGTATTCATATTACTAAATTATTTAAAAAACTTGTTTTTTTTGGTTTCCAAAAATATGGTGCTTTGGGGGTTAAAAAACTACTTTTAACCCATCGCCGCCAGCGCTCTGGGGTTTAAACATGCATTTCACAGCGCGAGAATTTTTTGAGCGTGATTTTTTAATAAATATGGTGGGAGCCGGTCGCTCTGACCAGTCGCTATCATGCGCTCCCATACAGCGCAGAACCTGTCAAATAGCGACTCCTCACCCAATATTCAACATTACGGCAAACCGACTGAGTCGCTATCAACTACCGAACAACGGCCAAGCACAGCGACTACTAGCGGGCGCTCTGAAAATGCCGCTGCAGTCGCTCAACTGTCGCTACCTGCCGCTGTTAATGAATCGCCCTCTTAGATTAATCAAACAAGCGCAGCATGCACATAAATAGCAGCATAAAGGGGAGACAATAAGAGAGATACCGCCTTTAGGATGAAGTGAAGTTCAGGTTTGGCAGGGACGCTCACCCCACGCGCTCCACCATTCGCCAACAGCTTCAGAAGGAGTAAATTCCGGGTCTATTGCTTCCTCCCTTAAAGTGGACCAACACCCACCCCTGATAGGCCCAGGAATCTATAAGATTCCCAGGCCGATCAGCTCCCTCCCCGCGGGGCATCCGAAATCAGGATGCCCCACTGTGTGAAACCCCCTAAAAACTTACCTTATCTGCGGCGGACAAGCGACGGATAAGCCGCCGCCGCCTCCCGCGTGTCCCTCTAGCAGGGCACACACCCGCGCCGGCCTTTGTGAATGCGGCGGTTTGAGAGGCGGCGGAGGCGGTGGCGGCTTATCCGTCGCTTGTCCGTCGTCGATAAGGTAAGATTTTAGGGGCTTTCTGGGTGGGTTTCACACAGGGCGTTGAGCTCTAGTGTGCGCTCCTATTGGCTGGGCCGGGGTTTAAAGTGGACCAACACCCAGGATAGTGAAAATCCTGAGTGTTGGTCCACTTTAAACCCCGGCCCAGCCAATAGGAGCGCACACTAGAGCTCCACGCCCTCTGAACCACTCAGTAACAGGTGGAAAGGCTGTGTGGCCAGGAAGTGCAGGTATCGCCCCCTCACCCGATGACCCGGCCGCCGTCAGCGGCAGGGGGCGAGACCAGCACCTCGGCAATGGAGATAGTGTGTCGCTGCCCCAATTAGGCTGTAATAAAGGAGCGCCCGCCTGACAGGCATGAGAGGAACCCAGGCGCCATTGCTGTAGACAACCCAAATTAATGCACAAATTCAAGGCTAACACATGTATGAATTGATAACATATACATTCTCAAATTCTCATATTAAATGAATTACAATATAACACCAATTTCATAAAAATAAGATAGATGAGTAATAGATGAATAATAGAAGATAGAATAATAGATGAGCTTTACATGGACTACGGGCAGGCTGATTCATCACTAACGCCAGGTAGCGACAGATGAGCGTCTGTAGCGGCATTTTCAGAGCGCCCGCTAGTAGTCGCAGTGCTCAGCCGTGGGTCGCTACTTTATAGCGACTCAGTCTCTGTTCAGTAATGTTGAATACATTGTGAGGAGTCGCTATTTGACCAGTACAGCGCTGTATGGAAGCGCATGTTACGACTGTTCATAGCAACCGACTCACACCATATTCTGCAAAAAAACTGCCTCACAAATCTCTGCTGCTGAAAAATGCTTCTCTGAAGCCCAGAGCGCAGGAGGCGGTGTGTTTAAAGTCTGTTTTTCAGAATCTATCCACTAGTAACAAAGCGAAAACATATGGAATTACATTGTAGCAACATTGTAACATGAACACTTTAATGGCAGACCTGTAATGTCATTTCTGAGAAAATATATAAAAAATGAAAAAATTATGGAAAAACTGCTTTTTCAATGCCGGAAGAGGTCACAGAATTATTTGTGATTTTTTGAAAAAAAAAAAAAATAAACAAATACCCCGTTAAAAGAGAAGAAAAGGTTCATCCATTGAAATGTATGGGAGAGCGACAGGTAGCGAGAGGTCATACCTGGCGCTGTGCAAGGCTGAACGCCGGTGCTGTTCGCTGAGGCTGTGAAAATGATGAATCAGACGCTACATGGCGCTATCCCAGTCGCTAAACAGATTCTGCTTGATAAATGTGTAATTGCGTGCCGTGTCCGGCGTTCACCAGTCGCTACCTCTCATTAACCAGGCGCTACCTGACGCTATCCCTTCTTAAATAAGGGCCAAAGTCTCAGACGTGGACGGGTGAGAGAAGAGACCCAGAGGGAATGAAGGAAGAGACACAGAGGTAGTGAGGGAAGAGACAAAATAATGCAGAACTTCTAACCCTTAAAAGGACAATTTAGACAAGTTAAGGTAAGTCTCAACAACCCTGAGCATTATGACTTACCTTTGCTCTTTTGTCTTAAACATTCATCAAAGACGTGGACGGGTGAAGTGAAGGAGAAACAAATGTAGGGACAAAGAAATGATCGCCGTCTGCTTTGCTTCCCTGTGTTACATTGTCGCCTGTCTCTGGCTCTTTATCACTGTACGGCTCATTATAATCTTGGATCATATTATAACGCAGGATTTCCTGGTGTTGTGATGATGACCACTGCTGGCCACAAGTGGTAATAGAAACGTAGGGGGAGAGAAAACAACGTGCAATGCGAATCACATCACAAGGCAGTTCAGCATACACAACTTTTAAATGAAGCCACGCCCCCTCATTGAGGGATGGATGAAGCCACGCCCCCTCATTAATTGATGGATAGGAGACAGGATGTAACAGTTACAACAATAGAAACACTTTGAAAAGGCAAATTAATCATTTATTGCTGCAGATCTGCGTGTTAAACCTCAAAGAGGGACAAATGAGAACAGCGAGGGACAGAGGGACATGGACTCAAAAGAGGGACAGTCCCTCCAAATCAGGGACACTTGGGAGGTATGGTTTAGATGTTAGTTACAAAATTTTTAGCACAAAATTGTCTCTGATTATGGAAATTGTTATGAATGCCGGGTTAGCTAACCAGTGGAATTACTATGTATTAAAGAGGGACATTGAACTCTAAAGAAAAAGGGGCAGATTCCCCCCCCCCCCCCCCCCCATCGGCCCCTACTTGCCTTTTGGATGTCGCTGGCGGCATCTGGCTGCTTCAGGGTCCGATCCTCACCCCCGCCAGCGGCTTAGCCGCCTGTAAATGACAGCACAGCTTAGAGGCTGATTCATTAATAGCGGCAGGTAGCGACAGATGAGCGACTGTAGCAGTATTTTCACAGCGCCCGCTAATAGTCGCTGTGCTTGGCCGTTGTTCGGTTGTTGATAGCGACTCAGTCGGTGTGCCGTAATGTTGAATATTGGGTGAGGAGTCGCTATTTGACAGGTTCCGCGCTGTATGGGAGCGCATGATAGCGACTGGCCATAGCGACCGGTTCCCACCATATTCATTAACAAATCACGCTCAAAAAATTCTCGCGCCGTGAAATGCTTGTTTAAACCCCAGAGCGCTGGCGGCGATGGGTTAAAAGTAGTTTTTTAACCCCCAAACAACCATATTTTTGGAAACCAAAAAAAAAACCAGTTTATAAAAACATTTTGTAATATGAATACATTAATATCAGACCTGTAATATCAATTCTGCACAATTTTTTTTTTTTTTTTTTTTTTTTACCTTAAAAAAACAAATCTAACATGGCAGAAGTGGTCACAGAATTTTTCACATTTAAAAAAAAAAAAAACATTAATAACAATTAATTATGAATATTTAAAGATTGTTCCATTGAAATGCATTGGAGAGCGCCAGGTAGCGAGAGGTCATATCTGTCGCTGTTCAAGGTCAGACGCTGGCGCTGTGGGCTGAGGCTGGAATAATGATGAATGAGTCGCTATATGGCGCTATTAGGGATGAGCGAATCGATTCGGACGAACCCGAATTCGATCCGAATTTCAGGAAAAATTCGATTCGGATCGAATCTGAATTTCCCCGCGATTCGATCGCTCGAAGTTTTCCTTTAACATCCATTCATTTACATTACAGGCATTCTAAGATGGCGGACGGGACATGTCCAGACATGTAAGCTGGGGCAGTGTATGCTGGGACAGTCACATGCAGCCTATCAGCAGCCAGCAAGCCCGGTGACGTCACAGCGGTATTTAAGGCCGGCCATCTTGCTTTCCTGCCTCATTTCTCTATTGCATTCGTGAGAGACAGAACGCTGTGTAGCTGAGGGAGAGACAGTTAGACAGTTAGACAGGCAGGGACAGACAGGGACAGGCTGGAGACAGGCAGGAGACAGGCAGGAGACAGACAGGAGACAGACAGAAAGTCAGCGAAAAACAGGGAAAGGAATGGAAAATCGGAGGCTGTCAGTTTTTTTTTTTTTTTTCATCCAGCCTGACAGGCTTTGTTAGCGTTTTCAGGCTGCTTATACTAACTAACTGTGCATATATACTGAACTGATCTTAAGACTGCTGTGAGGCATCCCATTCTGTGACTACAGCAGCCTCTGTTTAAGACCATATAACCATTTGCACTTATTCTAATTGAAATTAGGCCTGATAAAGACACTTTTGCTGTGCATAGCAGTACTGGACCCTGCCAGGTGCACTCCTTTTTGGGGCATCCCATTCTGTGACTACACCAGCCTCTTTTTAAGACCATAACCATTTGCACTTATTCTAATTGAAATTAGGCCTGATAAAGACACTTTTGCTGTGCATAGCAGTACTGGACCCTGCCAGGTGCACTCCTTTTTGGGGCATCCCATTCTGTGACTACACCAGCCTCTATTTAAGACCATAACCATTTGCACTTATTCTAATTGAAATTAGGCCTGATAAAGACACTTTTGCTGTGCATAGCAGTACTGGACCCTGCCAGGTGCACTCCTTTTTGGGGCATCCCATTCTGTGACTACACCAGCCTCTTTTTAAGACCATAACCATTTGCACTTATTCTAATTGAAATTAGGCCTGATAAAGACACTTTTGCTGTGCATAGCAGTACTGGACCCTGCCAGGTGCACTCCTTTTTGGGGCATCCCATTCTGTGACTACACCAGCCTCTATTTAAGACCATAACCATTTGCACTTATTCTAATTGAAATTAGGCCTGATAAAGACACTTTTGCTGGGCATAGCACTACTTGTCCCTGCCAGGGCATCCCATTCTGTGACTAAAGCAGCCTCTGTTTAAGACCATAACCATTTGCACTTATTCTAATTGAAATTAGGCCTGATAAAGACACTTTTGCTGTGCATAGACTTACTGCTGCCTGCCAGGTGCACTGCTGGTTTTTGGGGCATCCCATTCTGTGACTACACCAGCCTCTATTTAAGACCATAACCATTTGCACTTATTCTAATTGCAATTAGGCCTGATAAAGACACTTTTGCTGTGCATAGACTTACTGCTGCCTGCCAGGTGCACTGCTGGTTTTTGGGGCATCCCATTCTGTGACTACACCAGCCTCTATTTAAGACCATAACCATTTGCACTTATTCTAATTGAAATTAGGCCTGATAAAGACACTTTTGCTGTGCATAGACTTACTGCTGCCTGCCAGGTGCACTGCTGGTTTTTGGGGCATCCCATTCTGTGACTACACCAGCCTCTATTTAAGACCATAACCATTTGCACTTATTCTAATTGAAATTAGGCCTGATAAAGACACTTTTGCTGTGCATAGACTTACTGCTGCCTGCCAGGTGCACTGCTGGTTTTTGGGGCATCCCATTCTGTGACTGCACCAGCCTCTATTTAAGACCATAACCATTTGCACTTATTCTAATTGAAATTAGGCCTGATAAAGACACTTTTGCTGGGCATAGACTTACTGCTGCCTGCCAGGTGCACTGCTGGTTTTTGGGGCATCCCATTCTGTGACTACACCAGCCTCTAATTAAGACCATAACCATTTGCACTTATTCTAATTGAAATTAGGCCTGATAAAGACACTTTTGCTGGGCATAGCACTACTTGTCCCTGCCAGGGCATCCCATTCTGTGACTAAAGCAGCCTCTGTTTAAGACCATATAAGCATTTGCTCTTATTATATTTGAAATTAGGCCTGATAAAGACACTTTTGCTGGGCATAGCACTACTTGTCCCTGCCAGGGCATCCCATTCTGTGACTAAAGCAGCCTCTGTTTAAGACCATATAAGCATTTGCTCTTATTATATTTGAAATTAGCCTGATAAAGACACTTTTGCTGGGCATAGTACTACTGGATCTTTTTTGGGGGCATCCCATTCTGTGACTAAAGCAGCCTCTGTTTAAGACCATATAAGCATTTGCTCTTATTATATTTGAAATTAGGCCTGATAAAGACACTTTTGCTGGGCATAGCACTACTTGTCCCTGCCAGGGCATCCCATTCTGTGACTAAAGCAGCCTCTGTTTAAGACCATATAAGCATTTGCTCTTATTATATTTGAAATTAGCCTGATAAAGACACTTTTGCTGGGCATAGTACTACTGGATCTTTTTTGGGGGCATCCCATTCTGTGACTAAAGCAGCCTCTGTTTAAGACCATATAAGCATTTGCTCTTATTATATTTGAAATTAGGCCTGATAAAGACACTTTTGCTGGGCATAGCACTACTTGTCCCTGCCAGGGCATCCCATTCTGTGACTAAAGCAGCCTCTGTTTAAGACCATATAACCATTTGCTCTTATTATATTTATATTATAAGACACTTTTGCTGGGCATAGGCTTACTGCTGCCTGCCAGGTGCACTTCTGTTGAGGCATCCCATTCTGTAACATAGCATACCCCTCTTTATTTACACTAAGCAGCTCTCTTATTTACACTAAGCAGGCCTGTTGGAGGCTGAGTGTTACTGCTCACTTTTGGTGTGCATTATATTCTGTTTCATATAGACCCACCGCTGCCCGGGGGATCTTAAAATATCACCTACTACCACGCCAGTTAGACTATGTCGGGCAGACAAGTGCCTGGAAGTGAAAAGAGGAGTGGCAGAGGCCAAGATTCCGCAGGCAGAGCTCGCATCAGACTGGGGGCCAGTAGCAGCAGGAGTCACGCTGAGAGACCTAATCTGCCACCAGTAACGCATCTGCCGTGGTAGATTGGTTGACGCGCTCATCAACAACATCATCACAACTTACGTCTGAGACCCCCAGTCTAGGGTCGGTAGGTTCCTCTGACACAACCCTGAGTTGGCATGCCCCGAGAGCAGTCCCTGTCCTCCCATTGCCTCTGTCCTACGCCGTTCCCTCCCCCAGCGACGTATCCTATGCTTTGGGTTCAGCTCCACTCTTTAGTGAGGAGGACCATCAGATAGAGGACAGTCAGCAGCTACTGCCCAGCCAAGAAATGGAGGTGGCTTCTTTAGCTAGGCAGACAAATAGTGATGTGGACAGTGTCGTGGGTGCTGCGAGCGTTCCAGCTCCTGCGCCAGACACTGTTGACGAATCCACGAACATCAGTGACGTACAGCCACAACTCGGTGATGATGATGATGATGACGATGAAGCCGATCGCACTTGGGAGCCGGGTGATGAAGGGGCTTCATCGTCATCATCAGGAGAAGAGGGGCGCAGGTTGCCCCGGAGTCAGCAGCTGAGGCAGCAAGGTGGTAGCAGTCAGCATGGGGGCACAATTCCAAAGGCTGGAGCCGGCCGGGGCCGGGGCCGGGGTAGAGCACCTGCTGTGCGGCAGTCTACCTTATCGGGAGGTAGTGGAGCAGGGGTTCCTGGAGTTGGCAACAGCAGCAGTGAATCAGTGAGGCCAGGGGGTGGGAAAAGTAGCTACTCGGCAGTGTGGCAGTTTTTCCTGAGGCATCCGCAGGAGGGTAACATGGCCACATGCAAGATATGTAGGCAAAAGGTGAAGCGTGGCCAGGGTCCAAATGTTGGCACCACGGCCCTGCGTCAACATATGATGCGTCACCATAAAACAACCTGGGAGAACCGAGGCTCCCAAGGGGTGGTCCAGTCTGCTTCCTCACCAAGTGAACTCCCAATTTCTGCCAGCCAAGGCTCCAGCACCTCAGCCGAAGGCAGCTGTGCGTCATACCCATCCTCTGTCGCTCCTGCTCCTCCTCCTCCTCCTCCAAGTCATGCATCCCGCCAGCAATCCATCAGCGAAGCCATGTCCAAGAGACAGCAGTATGCGCCCACTCATCCTACGGCGCAGAAGCTGAATGTGCTCCTGTCCAAGTTGCTGGTGCTGCAGTCGCTCCCTTTTCAGGTGGTGGAATCTGCACCTTTCAGAGAACTGATGGCTTGTGCCGAGCCGAGGTGGAGAGTCCCAAGCCGTCATTTCTTTGCCAAGAAGGCAGTACCAGCGCTGCACACTTTTGTTGAACAGAAGGTGGGCCAGTCCTTGAGCCTGTCGGTGTGTAGCAAAATACATGGCAGCGCCGACATCTGGAGCTGTAACTACGGTCAGGGGCAGTACATGTCGTTTACGGCCCACTGGGTGAATGTGGTCCCTTTGCAGCAGCAACTTGGACAGGTCACGCCGCTTCGGCCTCCGCGCTCTCTGCCCATTGGACCTGTGACACCGTGCGACTCGGCCTCCTCATCCTCCGCCATCTCCTCACCCTCCACTGTAGGCTCAAGTCTCAGTGCCCCTCCAGTCTACCATGTGTGCAGGGCACGGAGGTGTCACGCAGTGCTTCACATGGTTTGTCTTGGCGAACGGAGTCACACAGGGGAGGAACTGCTTAAATGTATTCATCAGGAAATCCAAACATGGCTTACTCCGAGAAAACTTAAAATGGGAATCATGGTTACCGACAATGGGAAGAACATTTTGTCTGCGCTGCGCCAAGGAAGCCTGACCCATGCCCCCTGCATGGCTCACGTCTTCAATCTGGTTGTCAAGCGGTTTCTGAAGTGTTCCCCCCATCTGCAAGACATCCTAACAACTTCAAGGAAACTTTGCATGCACTTCAGCCACTCCTACACCGCCAAACACACCCTTCTTGAGCTACAGCGTCAGAATGGTATCCCCCAACATAGTCTGATTTGCGATGTTTCCACCCGTTGGAATTCCACCCTTCACATGTTGGACCGATTATATGAACAGAGAAAAGCCATCACGGATTTCCTGATGATCCAAGCAGATAGGGGGACTCCCCTGTGTAACTTCAATGTCAACCAGTGGCAGCTCATACGTGACACCTGCCGTTTGCTCAGGCCCTTTGAGGATGCCACTTTATTTGTCAGTCGGCAGGATTACGGGATGAACGACGTGATTCCACTGCTTCATGTACTACAACACATGTTGGAAACCATGGCTGGTCAGGGCACTGGAGACATGGCGTTTACATCTTACGGCCACATGAACCCCGTTGGAGCTGAACTGGAGGAGGAGGAGGAAGAGGAGGAGGAGGAGTTGCCCAGCGAAACACAGTTTAGGCTTGGCGAAATGGCTGGTTTATCTAGTCAGCGGACAGGAGAGGAGGAGCAGGAGCAGCCAGAGGAGCTAGAGGTTTTTGAGGAAGGCGAGACAGAGGACCCGGGCACACCGTGGCAGTATGCAGTGGAGATGGAGACAGGTAGTCCATCCGAGTCACTTGCGCAAATGGCACGAAGCATGCTCACGTGCTTGCGTAGTGACTCCAGAATTGTTTCCATCTGTCGGCAGGATGACTTCTGGCTGTCCACCTTATTGGACCCTCGCTTCCGGCACAAAATGGGGGCATTTTTTAAACCCACCGAGAGGGAGGACAAACTCAACTACTACAAAGACATTCTACGTAGGCAGTTGGCCGATGCCTATCTGCGCCATGGTCCATACTCTCGCAGGTCTGACTCGAGGGGACCTCTGCGCTCACCTTCCACTGCCATGGCCGTTGGGGGGGGTGGCAGGAGCAGCAGCAGCAGCTCCATCAGCAGCAGCAGCCTCAGTCTTCAGTCGCTAATGAGTAGCTTTCTACACCCGCATAGTGAGGCTACTCATGAGCAGCAGGAAGACCTGGAGCAGGACCTCAACCAGCAGGTCATGTCATACTTTGACATGACCATGCCAACACACCTTGAGGATCCGCTGGACTTCTGGGCAGCCAAACTTGATTTGTGGCCGCAACTAGCAGAGTTTGCCCTGGAAAAGCTGTCCTGCCCGGCAAGTAGCGTGCCATCTGAGCGGGTGTTTAGTGCGGCGGGGGCCATAGTTACGGCGAGGAGAACTCGTCTGTCAACTAAAAATGTGGAGAGACTCACCTTTATCAAAATGAATCAGGGATGGATCAGCCAGGATTTCCACCCACCAATGCCTGATGCATGCGACTAGATTCAGCATGGTGCCACGTTTTACACTTTCCAAATGGTGCAAAACATATTTATGTCTTTAGGCCATTTTTTTGGGCTCCTGCTGCTGCTGCTGCCAACTTCTGCCAACTCCAGGGTGTGATTCATCCAATTTTTGGGCTCCTGAAGCCAACTCCAGTGTATATTTGGGCTCCAGCTGCTGCCAACTTCTGCCAACTCCAGTGTGTGATTCATCCAATTTTTGGGCTCCTGAAGCCAACTCCAGTGTATATTTGGGCTCCTGCTGCTGCTGCTGCCAACTCCAGGGTGTGATTCATCCAATTTTTGGGCTCCTGAGGCCAACCCCAGGGTCTCTTTAAAATGTAATATTTGGGCTCCTGCTGCTGCTACTGTCAACTCCTGCCAACTCCAGGGTGTGATTCATCCAATTTTTGGGCTCCTGAAGCCAACTCCAGTGTATATTTGGGCTCCTGCTGCTGCTGCTGCCAACTCCAGGGTGTGATTCATCCAATTTTTGGGCTCCTGAGGCAAAACCCAGGGTCTCTTTAAAGTAATATTTGGGCTCCTGCTGCTGCTGCTGCTGTCAACTCCTGCCAACTCCAGGGTGTGATTCATCCAATTTTTGGGCTCCTGAAGCCAACTCCAGTGTATATTTGGGCTCCTGCTGCTGCTGCTGCCAACTTCTGCCAACTCCAGGGTGTGATTCATCCAATTTTTGGGCTCCTGAAGCCAACTCCAGTGTATATTTGGGCTCCTGCTGCTGCTGCTGCCAACTCCAGGGTGTGATTCATCCAATTTTTGGGCTCCTGAGGCCAACCCCAGGGTCTCTTTAATGTAATATTTGGGCTCCTGCTGCTGCTGCTGCTGCTGTCAACTCCTGCCAACTCCAGGGTGTGATTCATCCACTTTTTGGGCTCCTGAAGCCAACTCCAGTGTATATTTGGGCTCCTGCTGCTGCTGCTGCCAACTTCTGCCAACTCCAGGGTGTGATTCATCCAATTTTTGGGCTCTTGAAGCCAACTCCAGTGTATATTTGGGCTCCTGCTGCTGCTGCTGCCAACTCCAGGGTGTGATTCATCCAATTTTCGGGCTCCTGAAGCCAACTCCAGTGTATATTTGGGCTGCTGCTGCTGCTACTGTCAACTCCTGCCAACTCCAGGGTGTGATTCATCCAATTTTTGGGCTCCTGAAGCCAACTCCAGTGTATATTTGGGCTCCTGCTGCTGCTGCTGCCAACTCCAGGGTGTGATTCATCTAATTTTTGGGCTCCTGAAGCCAACCCCAGGGTCTCTTTAAAGTAATATTTGGGCTCCTGCTGCTGCTACTGCCAACTTCTGCCAACTCCAGGGTGTGATTCATCCAATTTTTGGGCTCCTGAAGCCAACCCCAGTGTCTCTTTAAAGTAATGTTTGGGCTCCTGCTGCTGCTGCTGCCAACTCCAGGGTGTGATTCATCCAATTTTTGGGCTCCTGAAGCCAACTCCAGTGTATATTTGGGCTCCTGCTGCTGCTGCTGTCAACTCCTGCCAACTCCAGGGTGTGATTCATCCAATTTTTGGGCTCCTGAAGCCAACTCCAGTGTATATTTGGGCTCCTGCTGCTGCTGCTGCCAACTTCTGCCAACTCCAGGGTGTGATTCATCCAATTTTTGGGCTCCTGAAGCCAACTCCAGTGTATATTTGGGCTCCTGCTGCTGCTGCTGCCAACTTCTGCCAACTCCAGGGTGTGATTCATCCAATTTTTGGGCTCCTGAAGCCAACTCCAGTGTATATTTGGGCTCCTGCTGCTGCTGCTGCCAACTCCAGGGTGTGATTCATCCAATTTTTGGGCTCCTGAGGCCACCCCCAGGGTCTCTTTAATGTAATATTTGGGCTCCTGCTGCTGCTGCTGTCAACTCCTGCCAACTCCAGGGTGTGATTCATCCAATTTTTGGGCTCCTGAAGCCAACTCCAGTGTATATTTGGGCTCCTGCTGCTGCTGCTGCCAACTTCTGCCAACTCCAGGGTGTGATTCATCCAATTTTTGGGCTCCTGAAGCCAACTCCAGTGTATATTTGGGCTCCTGCTGCTGCTGCTGCCAACTCCAGGGTGTGATTCATCCAATTTTTGGGCTCCTGAGGCCAACCCCAGGGTCTCTTTAAAGTAATATTTGGGCTCCTGCTGCTGCTGCTGCTGCTGTCAACTCCTGCCAACTCCAGGGTGTGATTCATCCAATTTTTGGGCTCCTGAAGCCAACTCCAGTGTATATTTGGGCTCCTGCTGCTGCTGCTGCCAACTTCTGCCAACTCCAGGGTGTGATTCATCCAATTTTTGGGCTCCTGAAGCCAACTCCAGTGTATATTTGGGCTCCTGCTGCTGCCAACTTCTGCCAACTCCAGTGTGTGATTCATCCAATTTTTGGGCTCCTGAAGCCAACTCCAGTGTATATTTGGGCTCCTGCTGCTGCTGCTGCCAACTCCAGGGTGTGATTCATCCAAGTTTTGGGCTCCTGAGGCCAACCCCAGGGTCTCTTTAATGTAATATTTGGGCTCCTGCTGCTGCTACTGTCAACTCCTGCCAACTCCAGGGTGTGATTCATCCAATTTTTGGGCTCCTGAAGCCAACTCCAGTGTATATTTGGGCTCCTGCTGCTGCTGCTGCCAACTCCAGGGTGTGATTCATCCAATTTTTGGGCTCCTGAGGCCAACCCCAGGGTCTCTTTAAAGTAATATTTGGGCTCCTGCTGCTGCTACTGTCAACTCCTGCCAACTCCAGGGTGTGATTCATCCAATTTTTGGGCTCCTGAAGCCAACTCCAGTGTATATTTGGGCTCCTGCTGCTGCTGCTGCCAACTTCTGCCAACTCCAGGGTGTGATCCATCCAATTTTTGGGCTCCTGAAGCCAACTCCAGTGTATATTTGGGCTCCTGCTGCTGCTGCTGCCAACTTCTGCCAACTCCAGGGTGTGATTCATCCAATTTTTGGGCTCCTGAAGCCAACTCCAGTGTATATTTGGGCTCCTGCTGCTGCTGCTGTCAACTCCTGCCAACTCCAGGGTGTGATTCATCCAATTTTTGGGCTCCTGAGGCCAACCCCAGGGTCTCTTTAAAATGTAATATTTGGGCTCCTGCTGCTGCTACTGTCAACTCCTGCCAACTCCAGGGTGTGATTCATCCAATTTTTGGGCTCCTGAAGCCAACTCCAGTGTATATTTGGGCTCCTGCTGCTGCTGCTGCCAACTCCAGGGTGTGATTCATCTAATTTTTGGGCTCCTGAAGCCAACCCCAGGGTCTCTTTAAAGTAATATTTGGGCTCCTGCTGCTGCTACTGCCAACTTCTGCCAACTCCAGGGTGTGATTCATCCAATTTTTGGGCTCCTGAAGCCAACCCCAGTGTCTCTTTAAAGTAATGTTTGGGCTCCTGCTGCTGCTGCTGCCAACTCCAGGGTGTGATTCATCCAATTTTTGGGCTCCTGAAGCCAACTCCAGTGTATATTTGGGCTCCTGCTGCTGCTGCTGTCAACTCCTGCCAACTCCAGGGTGTGATTCATCCAATTTTTGGGCTCCTGAAGCCAACTCCAGTGTATATTTGGGCTCCTGCTGCTGCTGCTGCCAACTTCTGCCAACTCCAGGGTGTGATTCATCCAATTTTTGGGCTCCTGAAGCCAACTCCAGTGTATATTTGGGCTCCTGCTGCTGCTGCTGCCAACTTCTGCCAACTCCAGGGTGTGATTCATCCAATTTTTGGGCTCCTGAAGCCAACTCCAGTGTATATTTGGGCTCCTGCTGCTGCTGCTGCCAACTCCAGGGTGTGATTCATCCAATTTTTGGGCTCCTGAGGCCTACCCCAGGGTCTCTTTAAAGTAATATTTGGGCTCCTGCTGCTGCTGCTGCTGCTGTCAACTCCTGCCAACTCCAGGGTGTGATTCATCCAATTTTTGGGCTCCTGAGGCCACCCCCAGGGTCTCTTTAATGTAATATTTGGGCTCCTGCTGCTGCTGCTGCTGCTGTCAACTCCTGCCAACTCCAGGGTGTGATTCATCCAATTTTTGGGCTCCTGAAGCCAACTCCAGTGTATATTTGGGCTCCTGCTGCTGCTGCTGCCAACTTCTGCCAACTCCAGGGTGTGATTCATCCAATTTTTGGGCTCCTGAAGCCAACTCCAGTGTATATTTGGGCTCCTGCTGCTGCTGCTGCCAACTCCAGGGTGTGATTCATCCAATTTTTGGGCTCCTGAGGCCAACCCCAGGGTCTCTTTAAAGTAATATTTGGGCTCCTGCTGCTGCTGCTGCTGCTGTCAACTCCTGCCAACTCCAGGGTGTGATTCATCCAATTTTTGGGCTCCTGAAGCCAACTCCAGTGTATATTTGGGCTCCTGCTGCTGCTGCTGCCAACTTCTGCCAACTCCAGGGTGTGATTCATCCAATTTTTGGGCTCCTGAAGCCAACTCCAGTGTATATTTGGGCTCCTGCTGCTGCCAACTTCTGCCAACTCCAGTGTGTGATTCATCCAATTTTTGGGCTCCTGAAGCCAACTCCAGTGTATATTTGGGCTCCTGCTGCTGCTGCTGCCAACTCCAGGGTGTGATTCATCCAAGTTTTGGGCTCCTGAGGCCAACCCCAGGGTCTCTTTAATGTAATATTTGGGCTCCTGCTGCTGCTACTGTCAACTCCTGCCAACTCCAGGGTGTGATTCATCCAATTTTTGGGCTCCTGAAGCCAACTCCAGTGTATATTTGGGCTCCTGCTGCTGCTGCTGCCAACTCCAGGGTGTGATTCATCCAATTTTTGGGCTCCTGAGGCCAACCCCAGGGTCTCTTTAATGTAATATTTGGGCTCCTGCTGCTGCTGCTGCCAACTTCTGCCAACTCCAGGGTGTGATCCATCCAATTTTTGGGCTCCTGAAGCCAACTCCAGTGTATATTTGGGCTCCTGCTGCTGCTGCTGCCAACTTCTGCCAACTCCAGGGTGTGATTCATCCAATTTTTGGGCTCCTGAAGCCAACTCCAGTGTATATTTGGGCTCCTGCTGCTGCTGCTGTCAACTCCTGCCAACTCCAGGGTGTGATTCATCCAATTTTTGGGCTCCTGAGGCCAACCCCAGGGTCTCTTTAATGTAATATTTGGGCTTCTGCTGCTGCTACTGTCAACTCCTGCCAACTCCAGGGTGTGATTCATCCAATTTTTGGGCTCCTGAAGCCAACTCCAGTGTATATTTGGGCTCCTGCTGCTGCTGCTGCCAACTTCTGCCAACTCCAGGGTGTGATTCATCCAATTTTTGGGCTCCTGAAGCCAACTCCAGTGTATATTTGGGCTCCTGCTGCTGCTGCTGCCAACTTCTGCCAACTCCAGGGTGTGATTCATCCAATTTTTGGGCTCCTGAAGCCAACTCCAGTGTATATTTGGGCTCCTGCTGCTGCTGCTGCCAACTCCAGGGTGTGATCCATCCAATTTTTGGGCTCCTGAGGCCAACCCCAGGGTCTCTTTAATGTAATATTTGGGCTCCTGCTGCTGCTGCTGCTGCTGTCAACTCCTGCCAACTCCAGGGTGTGATTCATCCACTTTTTGGGCTCCTGAAGCCAACTCCAGTGTATATTTGGGCTCCTGCTGCTGCTGCTGCCAACTTCTGCCAACTCCAGTGTGTGATTCATCCAATTTTTGGGCTCCTGAAGCCAACTCCAGTGTATATTTGGGCTCCTGCTGCTGCTGCTGCCAACTCCTGCCAACTCCAGGGTGTGATTCATCCAATTTTTGGGCTCCTGAAGCCAACTCCAGTGTATATTTGGGCTCCTGCTGCTGCTGCTGCCAACTTCTGCCAACTCCAGGGTGTGATTCATCCAATTTTTGGGCTCCTGAAGCCAACTCCAGTGTATATTTGGGCTCCTGCTGCTGCTGCTGCCAACTTCTGCCAACTCCAGGGTGTGATTCATCCAATTTTTGGGCTCCTGAAGCCAACTCCAGTGTATATTTGGGCTCCTGCTGCTGCTGTCAACTCCTGCCAACTCCAGGGTGTGATTCATCCAATTTTTGGGCTCCTGAGGCCAACCCCAGGGTCTCTTTAATGTAATATTTGGGCTCCTGCTGCTGCTACTGTCAACTCCTGCCAACTCCAGGGTGTGATTCATCCAATTTTTGGGCTCCTGAAGCCAACTCCAGTGTATATTTGGGCTCCTGCTGCTGCTGCCAACTTCTGCCAACTCCAGGGTGTGATTCATCCAATTTTTGGGCTCCTGAAGCCAACTCCAGTGTATATTTGGGCTCCTGCTGCTGCTGCTGCCAACTTCTGCCAACTCCAGGGTGTGATTCATCCAATTTTTGGGCTCCTGAAGCCAACTCCAGTGTATATTTGGGCTCCTGCTGCTGCTGCTGCCAACTTCTGCCAACTCCAGGGTGTGATTCATCCAATTTTTGGGCTCCTGAAGCCAACTCCAGTGTATATTTGGCCTCCTGCTGCTGCTGCTGCTGCCAACTCCAGGGTGTGATTCATCCAATTTTTGGGCTCCTGAGGCCAACCCCAGGGTCTCTTTAATGTAATATTTGGGCTCCTGCTGCTGCTGCTGCTGTCAACTCCTGCCAACTCCAGGGTGTGATTCATCCACTTTTTGGGCTCCTGAAGCCAACTCCAGTGTATATTTGGGCTCCTGCTGCTGCTGCTGCCAACTTCTGCTAACTCCAGGGTGTGATTCATCCAATTTTTGGGCTCCTGAAGCCAACTCCAGTGTATATTTGGGCTCCTGCTGCTGCTGCTGCCAACTCCAGGGTGTGATTCATCCAATTTTTGGGCTCCTGAGGCCAACCCCAGGGTCTCTTTAATGTAATATTTGGGCTCCTGCTGCTGCTACTGTCAACTCCTGCCAACTCCAGGGTGTGATTCATCCAATTTTTGGGCTCCTGAAGCCAACTCCAGTGTATATTTGGGCTCCTGCTGCTGCTGCTGCTGCCAACTTCTGCCAACTCCAGGGTGTGATTCATCCAATTTTTGGGCTCCTGAAGCCAACTCCAGTGTATATTTGGGCTCCTGCTGCTGCCAACTTCTGCCAACTCCAGTGTGTGATTCATCCAATTTTTGGGCTCCTGAAGCCAACTCCAGTGTATATTTGGGCTCCTGCTGCTGCTGCTGCCAACTCCAGGGTGTGATTCATCCAATTTTTGGGCTCCTGAGGCCAACCCCAGGGTCTCTTTAATGTAATATTTGGGCTCCTGCTGCTGCTACTGTCAACTCCTGCCAACTCCAGGGTGTGATTCATCCAATTTTTGGGCTCCTGAAGCCAACTCCAGTGTATATTTGGGCTCCTGCTGCTGCTGCTGTCAACTCCTGCCAACTCCAGGGTGTGATTCATCCAATTTTTGGGCTCCTGAGGCCAACCCCAGGGTCTCTTTAAAGTAATATTTGGGCTCCTGCTGCTGCTGCTGCTGTCAACTCCTGCCAACTCCAGGGTGTGATTCATCCAATTTTTGGGCTCCTGAAGCCAACCCCAGTGTCTCTTTTAAGTAATGTTTGGGCTCCTGCTGCTGCTGTCAACTCCTGCCAACTCCAGGGTGTGATTCATCCAATTTTTGGGCTCCTGAAGCCAACCCCAGTGTCTCTTTAAAGTAATATTTGGGCTCCTGCTGCTGCTGCTGCCAACTCCAGGGTGTGATTCATCCAATTTTTGGGCTCCTGAAGCCAACTCCTGTGTATATTTGGGCTCCTGCTGCTGCCAACTCCAGTGTGTGATTCATCCAATTTTTGGGCTCCTGAAGCCAACCCCAGTGTCTCTTTAAAGTAATATTTGGGCTCCTGCTGCTGCTGCTGCCAACTCCAGGGTGTGATTCATCCAATTTTTGGGCTCCTGAAGCCAACCCCAGGGTCTCTTTAAAGTAATATTTGGGCTCCTGCTGCTGCTGCTGCCAACTCCAGGGTGTGATTCATCCAATTTTTGGGCTCCTGAAGCCAACCCCAGGGTCTCTTTAAAGTAATATTTGGGCTCCTGCTGCTGCTGCCAACTCCAGGGTGTGATTCATCCAATTTTTGGGCTCCTGAAGCCAACCCCAGGGTCTCTTTAAAGTAATGTTTGGGCTCCTGCTGCAGCTGCCAACTCCAGGGTGTGATTCATCCAATGTTTGGGCTCCTTCTGCCCCTCATAGTGATGCCACTTCAACTCTCTTGAATTCAATTGTGCCGCTTTGCGATTCTATTAGCGATGCCTCTGATCTGCATGTGATATTTATTCAAAGTATTATTTAACGAACCCAGCACGCATCCTGTGCGTGTTACAGCAAGGCAGAATGGTTTACAACCCTATTGAGGCTCTAGGAGGCTCAGAAATAGCCGTTTTTAATAGCGATTCGTCGCGAATTTATTCGGGTCGAAACGATTTTTGTCGGAAAATTCGGCGAATCAGTCGAATCGAATTTTTCAAAAGTTCGCTCATCTCTAGGCGCTATCTCAGTCGCTAAGCAGGATCGGCTTGATAAATGTGTGATTGTGGTGGGGAGCCGGCGTTTTCGTGGCGGGGCCCGTCATTACCGGTCGCTCACCAGTCGCTACCTGGTGCTATCCCTTGTTAAATAAGGGCCTTAGCCGTGCTCTTCAAAGTCCTGTGCCGCTCAGCAAAGTCTCGTGGGATTTCGGGTGGCTCCATTGCATCCTATTCATGGGCACTCTGCAGACGCAAGATCAGGGGCTGCATGTAGTGCCTGATGGGATGCAATATGGCGCCTCCCGTCTAAAGAATGTGAGGAACTCAGAAGATGGATCTCCTGGCGAGGTTCGTAAATGATGCTCAATTGTTGAGAAGGGGGGACAGTCCGGTGAGGTTTGGGAGAGGTTTTAACTTCTGCTGATGCGCCTATTTAAAGGGACTGTGCAAAAACATAAATATAAATAAATAGGCTAGGGATCTGGGTGACCGGTTCCGCCATAGGGGATACCCCACAAAAGTCATCAATCGTGCCCTACACCGAGCAACAACCACATCGAGGGAGGAGCTGTTAGTCCCCAAACCCAAAAAACGGACAGATAATAAAGTCCGGTTCTATACCCGATATAATCGAGATTGGATGAAACTCAGAGGCATTTTGAAAAAACACTGGGGCATTTTGGAGTCAGACCCTGGCCTTACGAGGTGGATACATGAGGGTCCCCAGATGGTTGCATTACGTGCGCCAAATCTACGGGACCTATTATGTCCTAGCCATTTTGGCCGTGCTGAGGATTGGTTAACTGATCATAGAATCACAGGGAATTTCCCATGTGGTAAATGCAACATATGTCAATACATGACCAAAGGTAAACAAATAAGTAACCTTACAACAGGTAAGACCTTCACGGTCCGACAGTTTATTAACTGCCGTACAACAGGCGTGATATACGCATTATGGTGTACCTGTTCTAAGATGTACATCGGAGAGACTAAGAATAGCCTGAAGGCTAGGTTACAGGCCCACATCTCAAGTATAAGACTGGCCACTGTACACCAAGAACAAGGCAGGGTAATAACACCAGTGGCGAGACACTTTTTGCAAGTACACAATTCTGATTATGGTTGCCTTAAAGTTATGGGAATACAAAAGGTGGGGGTGGGCCCGAGGGGGGGCAACCTGAAGCGTAGACTTTTGCAACAAGAACTCAGGTGGATTTATCTGCTTGATACCCAATATCCTACTGGCTTAAATGAGGATGTTTCTTTTTCCCCATTTTTGGGTTAACACTTTGTTCACATTTAGATTGTTCGGTGTATTTGGTATATTGTCATGTTTCTTGTATTTTTATATTTTTATTCCTTTATATATTTTTCATTGTTATTTGTCTCACTTTTCACATATGGTTTTGTTGTTCACTGTTTCACAGGTTATCAAGTTGTGATTAGTTGTTTTATATATGTTTTCTTATCACCTGTATATCATATATCACATTCCTTATAGATATGTCCTTCCAAGTGGGATATTGTCTGCGGATACATCCTGAGCTCGCTGTGATACACCGAGGATTGCCATAGCGTTGAATGAGAATAATGTTGTCGCGTTGGTAGTCGTCGGTTGAACATCAAGGTGATGCCCTCATACGTCGGACCAATATGGGCAGCTGTCGCCCCATTGGATTTTGGCGCATATGGCTTACTTATGTCCTCGCTTGGCAAGCACTCCTATGCAAGACACATTTATGCTGTTCCTGGTCAGAATTTCCAGATGCTGACCTGAAGTATCGTGTCTCTGCTGAGTCTAATCCTTCAGACAGGATATTGATAATGGACAAATCTGGAGGACCCTGTGATAAAGTGGTGGTTACTACTTGGGCCCATGAGAATGTTGCCCTTGCGGTGCTATATGCATGTTCGGGGCTGAAATGATGATCCCTATCTTCTGGGCCAACAGGGACAATTGCTAACAATATTGGAATGCACCTTTTGGCTCCCTTAACGCTTTACTGAACAAGTGTGGGCCGAATATACTTATCTGTTCCTGATCAGGGAGCTATGAGTTTTGGATGTGTGATTAGAAGCTCTATGGAGCAATATTCATCTCTGCTGTGTGAACCAAATATATACCATTCTGTAAAGATCAAGTATTAATGTGTTTACCATTCTGGTACTCCTTTGGTGCTTTTATATCATAACGTGTTGTCTACCTTGACTACAGGTACTTACCCATACAAGATCCTGTATGATATTGAAATATTCTTCTACATCATAATGCTTTGTTTGATGACCATTATGTTTAATATGCTGTTGATGTTGTTCTAATTATTCTGCTATAGTATCATTTAGATATGTTGTATGTATACATATAATTAGAGCTGTATGATTAACTAAAGTAAGTTTTAGAATCTTTTCCTGTAACCGTCTCAGTGCTGTGGGGTGGGCCCAGATCTGAGTATGCTGCATTTCCAACTGTGTGTCTTAGCCGGGCTTCCGGCTGAGCACGCTGCTTTTCAGTATCTGATCCCCCTGCCGGCGTCGCTCCTCCGCTGGTTGCCCTGGTTACCCCCTCTCCTTTTTTTCATTTTAAGCACATGCGCAGTGATGTATCAGCGTGGCCTGGCTTGGCTGTGCTGCGTCTGCGCACACAGTGTGATGCGCCTGTGTTCCGGTGTTTGACGGCACTCAGATGGAGGCTTGGCGTGCTGTGCGCGCGCCACCTCCTGCGTTACTTTGACAACACACAACTAACTTTATTGGCATTGACACTGGCCATATGTGGACACCTTGGATGTGGCGCCTGCGCGTCGCTCACTTCCGGCCGGAGTGTGCGGGCACGGGCCTCTTCCTTACATGCTGCTTTACATCAATGGCTGTCGCCGCCGGAACACAGGTGGGTTCTAGTTATGGATGAGGGGGCCCATTTGATTTGCACCTGGTGTGTGGCTGGTGATTTGGGAATACTGGGGGAGGAGTGCATTTAGCTTTGCTCACTTGGGTGATTATTACTGGTTAACATGCAGCAGTAGGAGGTTCTTATGCCCCTATATACTGAGGTCTGGTCCCCCCTCAGCACTCTGCCCTGAGGAAGTAGTGTGGGTACACTACGACACGCGTTGGCGACGGTTTGTGGGGGCGCCCTTGGTCGGTTTGCATATTCACTATTTCTTTGTCTTGCGCCCACCCAGGTGCGTTGCTTTGCACCTGGCAGGGACTCCCTGATAGTTATCGATTAATGTTTTAGAATATACTTAATTGGTTTGCACTTTGCACTTATACAGCACTTTGTATGTTTGATTGTGTGATTATATAGATTATTTATAATGTACTTTATTCAAATACTGTTTGGAATGAATTTTCTCACTATATATATTATTTAGGACCTCTGGCGCCCCCTGGTGTTGTTTTATGTCTGTCATGTTAGTGTCTATATGTGATTTTAAATTGCGGCTCATCATGTATTAAATTGTAATAAATTTTGATTCTTTAGATACATTGTGGGGTGGTGCCACTTTTTCTTTAACACCTTGTGGGAGGTTTGGTCTCCTCCCTATATGCTTGTTTCTTTGATATATTTGGTGTTTAGATTGGTGTGCACACCACGTTCTATACTATATATCATAGTTGGTTATTCTTGGGCAAATAGTTTAGTGCGGCCCCTTTTTCTTGTTTGTTTGCCACTAAATATATATAGATATATAAAAAACAAAGATACATATCCTCTGTCCTACAGTGGAATTCCCTTTATACGAGTGGCTAAAAGTTTTGCTCAGTGCTCAAGAACTAATTGGAGAACGTCTATGTGTTACTTAAAGGACTTATCACCAGGATTTCTACTGTCTTGGTGATAGGTCCTTGACCCTGGACAATCCCAATTTGGGATGACCTGCTTTGCAACCCCCCCCCCCCCCCGATCACCCACAGCACTGGCCTTCCCTCCGTTCCCACAGCACATGCGAAGGCTCTGGTCCTATCAGCATTTACATCATTTTAGACTGAGCATCGTCATCAGGGCCGGATTATGAGGGGGGCGCAAGGGGCGCGTGCTCCAGGGCCTCCACCACTTACCATGCAGAGAGGGCCTCCACCAACCTTTGGGTTATGGTTTGGTCCAGGAGGCTTTTCAGTTTTTGGTCTGACAGACCACGAGGCCAGCAACAAAGCAGGGGGGGGGGGGCATGCCTGGAAAAGCCTTTGTTTGTTTTTGCAAACCTGTATTCAAAGCCCCACAGGGCAGGACAGAGAGTCTAGAGCAGCAAAGCCGCCGCCAGCAACGCTACAGTGATGGCTGCATGCAGAGCTCTCAGTTGGCGGCCACTCACTAACTTCTAGTAAGTGCAATACATTCTCTTCATTTATTTAAAAAATGTTTTTTTTTTATTGGATTACGCTATGTTGCATTTCTATTTGCTTCCTAACTATATGCATGTGGGAGTTTGAACCGTGGAAGTGTCATCAAGTGAGGACTATAACTGCAGTCAATTGATGGGCTTGTCTTAAAGCAGCAGCTGCTAAGCAGACTGTTTGTCTGGTGGAGGAACATATGCAGTGATCAAATTAAATACTCCCACTATTTTTGTGTGTCCCACTGTGTGAAACTCCCCAGAATGCCGAGCCAAGAGATTTTATCTCCATAAGTGCAATTGTCCTGGAACTTCTAGTAAGTGCATTACATTATCTTCATTTATAAAAAGTTTTTTTACTGGATTATGCTATGTTGAATTTCTATTTGCCTTCTAACTATATGCTGATGGGAGTTTGAACCTGTGGAAGGTGATTTAAACTTGGATGGTGGTTACTATAGTCATCTTTGAGATTTTATCTCTATAAGTGCAATTGTCCCGGGATTCCTAGAAAGTGCAATACATTATCTTCATTTATATTAAAAAGTTTTTACTAGATTACGCTATGTTGCATTTCTACTTACCTTCTATCTATATGCTTATGGGAGTTTAAACCTGTGGAAGGTGAATTGAAACTTGGATGGCGGTTACTAGATTCTTCTTTGAGATTGTATCTCTATAAGTGCAATTGTCCTGGAACTTCTAGTAAGTGCAATACATTCTCTTCATTTATAATAAAACAGTTTTTTACTGGATTACGCTATGTTGCATTTCTATTTGCTTTCCAACTATATGCATATAGGCAATTGAACCTATGGAAGTGTCATCAAGTGAGGACTATAACAGCAGTCAATTGATGGGCGTGTTTTAAAGCAGAAAGTTATTTTCAAGCAACATAACAGGATTTTGGACATTTACCATAACTTTATATTTAAATGTCCAAAATTAAATTATATCTTCACTATCCCAGGCTTTAGGTAAGCTCCTTGCTGCCTTATTATTGTCATTGCCTAGACTGTGGCTTTAATTTTTTTGGTTGCTGATATGCAAATAACTTTCCATTTGATTGCTGAGACTGATACGGGGAGGCCGATTCATTAATAGCGCCAGGTAGCGACAGATGAGCGACTGTAGCATGATTTTTTCAGCGCCAGCCAGTATTCGCTGTGCTTGGCCGGCATTAGCTTGATGACAGCGACTCAGTCGGTGTGCAGTAATGTTGAATACGGGCTGGGGGGTCGCTGTTTCACAGGTCCAGCGTTGTAAGTGAGCGCCTGACAACGAATGGCCAGAGCGAACGGCTAGCTTCATATTCATCAACAAATCACGCTCCGAATGTGCTGTCGCTGTCCATTCCTTGTTTAAACCCCAGAGCGCTGGCGGCGATGTGTATTAACTAGTTTTTAACCCCTAAACAACCATATTTTTTGAATGTAACATTATACATGTTTTTAGAATCATTTTGTAATATGAATACATTAATCTCAGACCTGTTAGATCAATTCTGCACATATTTTTTTAATTTTTTTTTTTTACTTAAAAATAAATCCTAACATTGCAGAAGTGGTCTCCGATCTTTTGACATTAAAAAAATATAAAAAAAAAATAATACCAATTAATTATGATTAATTATAGATTGCTCCATTGAAATGCATTGGACATCGCCAGGGAGCGACAGCTCATACCTGGCGCTGTGAGGGAATTTGCAGCGGCGCTGTTCGGTCCAGGCGGCTTCATGATGAATGCCGCGCTAGCCGTCGCTCTCGCCGGCGCTAGCCTCATTTTGCTTGATAAATGCGTCATTGTGACCGCCGCCGGGCGTACTTGAGTCGGTAGTCGCCGTTAGCTGCCGCTACCTGGCGCTCGTCAGACACTACCTGGCGCTATCGCTTGATGAATAAGGGCCTAAGCTGTAATCAGTCTCAAAGTCCTTTCATCACAACAGTGTATAACTCATGGCTTGATACTGTAAATGATAAGAGTGGATTATAAAATGCAGCCAATGGCAGAGGCTTCTCGAGCAAAGTCCAGGGTGTGATCGAGGATTCGAGCTTGTGGCAGCTGGACATACTTATGTAAATTTGAAGGACTACTATTATTAAACACCAGTGTCATTGAAATGCTATCATATGCTATAATGCATATTATAATATAGAAAAAAATATTTAACTATTATACTTTATTTCTAAAAATCTTTTCCTCGAAATTGAACAAACAAAATGTGGAGTGAGCAGAAAGTAATGACAGGGCTGAGCAGCCTGACACGGGGAGGTGGTGGCAGCATGTGTCCATACCTTCCAACTTTTCAGGGTGGGAAAGAGGGACAATTGTTAAATGAAGCCACGCCCCCTCATTGAGGGATGGATGAAGCCACGTCCCCTCATTGAGGGATGGATGAAGCCACGCCCCCTCATTGAGGGATGGATGAAGCCACGCCCCCTCATTGAGGGATGGATGAAGCCACGTCCCCACATTGAGGGATGGATGAAGCCACGCCCCCTCATTGAGGGATGGATGAAGCCACATCCCCTCATTGAGGAATGGATGAAGCCACGTCCCCTCATTGAGGGATGGATGAAGCCACGCCCCCTCATTGAGGGATGGATGAAGCCACGTCCCCTCATTGAGGGATGGATGAAGCCACGCCCCCTCATTGAGGGATGGATAGGAGATAAAATGTAACAGTTACAACAAGAGAAACACCTTGAATAGGCAAATTAATCATTTATTGCTGCAGATCTGCATTTTACACCTCAAAGAGGGACAATAAGTAAATGAAGCCACATCCTATCATTGAGGGATGGATGAAGCCACGCCTCTCATTGAGGGATGGATGAAGCCACGCCCACTCATTGAGGGATGGATGAAGCCACGGCCCATCATTGAGGGATGGATGAAGCCACGCCCCTCATTGAGGGATGGATGAAGCCACGCCCCCTCATTGAGGGATGGATGAAGCCACGGCCCATCATTGAGGGATGGATGAAGCCACGGCCCATCATTGAGGGATGGATGAAGCCACGCCCCCTCATTGAGGGATGGATGAAGCCACGGCCCATCATTGAGGGATGTATGAAGCCACGCCCCCTCATTGAGGGATGTATGAAGCCACGCCCCCTCATTGCGGGATGTGTGAAGCCACGGCCCATCATTGAGGGATGTGTGAAGCCACGCCCCCTCATTGAGGGCTGGATGAAGCCACGACCCTCATTGAGGGATGTATGAAGCCACGGCCCATCATTGAGGGATGTGTGAAGCCACGCCCCCTCATTGAGGGATGGATGAAGCCACGTCCCATCATTGAGGGATGTATGAAGCCACGCCCCTCATTGAGGGATGTATGAAGCCACGGCCCATCATTGAGGGATGTATGAAGCCACGGCCCATCATTGAGGGATGTATGAAGCCACATCCCCTCATTGAGGGATGGATGAAGCCACGGCCCATCATTGAGGGATGTATGAAGCCACGCCCCCTCATTGAGGGATGGATGAAGCCACGGCCCATCATTGAGGGATGTATGAAGCCACGCCCCCTCATTGAGGGATGGATGAGGCCACGGCCCCACATTGAGGGATGTATGAAGCCACGCCCCCTCATTGAGGGATGGATGAGGCCACGGCCCCACATTGAGGGATGTATGAAGCCACGCCCCCTCATTGAGGGATGGATGAGGCCACGGCCCCACATTGAGGGATGTATGAAGCCACGTCCCCTCATTGAGGGATGGATGAGGCCACGGCCCCACATTGAGGGATGTATGAAGCCACGCCCCCTCATTGAGGGATGGATGAGGCCACGGCCCCACATTGAGGGATGTATGAAGCCACGCCCCCTCATTGAGGGATGGATGAGGCCACGGCCCCACACTGAGGGATGTATGAAGCCACGTCCCCTCATTGAGGGATGGATGAGGCCACGGCCCCACATTGAGGGATGGGTAGGAGATACATTGTAACAGTTACAACTAGAGATGAGCGAACCGGTTTGGACGAACCGGAATTCGCTCCGAATTTCAGGGAAAATTCGATTCGGCACGAACCCAAATTTTTTTTTGGTTCGTGCCGATCAATTTTCCCTGAAATAAAAAAAAAAAAAAAATGCCGGCTTGGTGGGAGCGGGCAGGCCGGCTACGCTGTCAGCGGGCGGGGGAAGCGCAGCCGGCCTGCCCGCTCCCACCATGCCGGCATTTTTTTTTTCAGATGATCGATTCGTGAGAGTTTGATTCGGGCGAACCAGAATTTCTTGGGGAAATTCGGCGAATCGCACGAATCGAACTTTCAAGAAGTTCGCTCATCTCTAGTTACAACAATAGAAACACTTTGAAAAGCAAATGAATCAAGTATTGCTGCAGATCTGCATGTTACTCAAAGAGGGACAAATGAGAACAACAAGGGACAGGGGGACATGGACTCAAAACAGGGACAGTCCCTCCAAATCAGGGACAGTTGGAGGGTATGTGTGTCTGCTTACAAAGCTCTCGAGAACAGTGAAGACACACAAATCACAAGCTCTGTCCTATCATAAATTTGTGTGGCTGTCATTTCCTGACCCACAAACATGGCTGTGACAGGAGTATAGGAAACGACACCAAATTAAAATATATACGATGGGACAACGGTTATAACTTTTGTAACTGAAGAAGCAGGACTGTGCTTGAAAGCTTTGTGGGCAGACACATGCTGCCAGACTGTCAGGCTGCTCAGCTCTGATGTGACCATCTGTGGAAAAGACTGGGGGGGGGGGTTCTTTAAAAAGGACCAAAACCCACCCTGGAGTCTATGAGACTCCTAGGCATACTCGCTCAACCCAGGATACCCAACTGTGTGAAACCCCCCAGGTCGCCCGAAAACTCCCCTTCGTTCCCAGTCCAACTGCACATGCGCGAGCAGCACTATCCTTCTAGCAGGGCGCGTGCTCCGGCCAGGCATTTGTGCAACTGGATGTGGCCAGCGCACTCAGATCCGCTCGCATTAGTCGATCTCCTGGACGAAGGGGGCCTGAGCGGATCCCAGCGCGCTGATTGGACGAGAGGCGCACATGAGCCGTAGGACCGGAAAGAGGTGAGTTGGTTCAGGCGATCTTCGGGGTTTCACACAGCGGGCCATCCCTGATCCGGGTGCCCCCGGGGAAAGAACCAAAAGCCAGCCTAGTCAAAATCATGAGTTTTGGTCCACTCTAAAGCGAAACAAAACCTTGGATTTTCACTATCCCAGGTTTTATTCCATCTTGATTTGGGATGCCCCACTGTGTGAAACCCCCAAATCGCCCATAAAAACTACTTTTCCCCAGTCGCGCGGCACATGTGGGCGCTCTTGTCCAATTGGCGCTGTACTGAATTGCGTGCATATTACTAATTGGCATTTGGCTCTGTTCGTGACGAAAAGATGAACAACCTGAATATTCAATAAAGTTCCAATACTGCAGGCAGGGACTAGAGCGCTCACCTCCAACACGAAAATACTCCAAAAACTTGTAATGCCAGCCACGTAGTATGAACAATAAAAAGTCCTTTTATTCCAAAACGATTAAAAGCCTTCACAGCAGCACAGACTTGAGCAGCATAATCACGAGCGTCCTGTTATGTCTACGCGTTTCGGGCGTCCGCCCTTACTCACGAGTCACGACACAGGAACAACTCGCAGATAGAACATTTAAATACATAATAATCGAACATAATAATCAACACCTGTGAATAAAATGTGAGAGTGTGCATACCTTGATTAAATGAAATCTCCCCGTTCAGCACATGATGCAGCGCGCGCTGTGCGTCTCTTTCATCCTGGGACAACACACGCGCCATGCTCCGGCCAAGTACCGAATCAAAAAAAGGGGTGAATACGTAGCTGCTTCCCATAGGAGGCCGTGTAAAAGACGTCATAGTACTGGCAAAAATAGAAACCATGATGGGAGCCATTACTGGCGCATATAACATTGTTAAAGCCAGACTCGTCTTACATAGTTAGTAATGCTGTCACATAATAAATAGACAGTATTTTGAATAAACACAGCCCCTCGTAAAGAACAGCTAAGCACTTAACTAGGAGGCCGATTCATTAATAGCGGCAGGTAGCGACAGTTGAGCGACTGTAGCGGCATTTTCAGAGCGCCCGCTAGTAGTCGCTGTGCTTGTCCGTTGTTCGGTAGTTGATAGCGAATCAGTCGGTTTGCCGTAATGTTGAATATTGGGTGAGGAGTCGCTTTTTGACAGGTTCCGCGCTGTATGGGAGCGCATGATAGCGACTGGCCCTAGCGACCGGCTCCCACCATATTCATTAAAAAATCACGCTCAAAAAATCTCGCGCTGTAAAATGCTTGTTTAAACCCCAGAGCGCTGGCGGCGATGGGTTAAAAGTAGTTTTTTAACCCCCAAACAACCATATTTTTGGAAACCAAAAAAGTTTTTAAAATAATTTTGAAATATGAATACATTAATATCAGACCTGTAATATCAATTCTGTAAATTTTTAATTTTTTTTACCTTAAAAAATGGCAGAAGTGGTCACAGAATTTTTCACATTAAAAAAAAAAAAAAATTAATAACAATTAATTATGAATATTTAAAGATTGTTCCATTGAAATGCATTGGAGAGCGCCAGGTAGCGAGAGGTCATACCTGTCGCTGTTCAAGGTCGCTCGCTGGCGCTGTGGGCTGAGACTGGAATAATGATGAATGAGTCGCTATCTGGCGCTATCTCAGTCGCTAAGCAGGATTGGCTTGATAAATGTGTGATTGCGGAGGGGAGCCGGCGTTCTCGTGGCGGGGCCGTCATTACCGGCCGCTCACCAGTCGCTACCTGTCGCTATCCCTTCATAAATAAGGGTCTAAATAAGAGAATACCCTATCACTTAAAAAATGGGGGAGAAAGGATCATATAATTCCTGGCGCAAATATTGCGTAAATAATGAAAATAGCCACATAAAAAAACGGCTAAAAAATACATTGCGCCGGGCAAAGTATGCGCACTTCCCAATGCCATCCAACAGACGTAAGAATCCAATTAAAGAGACAATATATATATACAGAGCGAGTCATAATAAAACAGCAGGCACATCAAAAAAGGAGCACTAGGCATAAATACGCTATTTCATCAAGATAGACAGAAGATAGGAATAAGAAGAGGGAAAGGAAAGGAGGCTCTGTTTAGACGCTGAGCTCAGCAATAGGAAGCAGGATTGGCCCAGTTTCTCTTTAGACATAGAGGCCGATTCATTAATAGCGCCAGGTAGCGACAGATGAGCGCCAGTAGCGTTATTTTCACAGCGCCCGCTAGTATTCGCTGTGCTTGGCCGTTGTTCGGCTGTTGACAGCGACTCAGTCGGTGTGCGGTAATGTCGAATACGGGGTTAGGAGTCGCTGTTTGACAGGTTCCGCGCTGTATGGGAGCGCATGACAGCGAATGGCCATAGCGAACGGCTCCCAGCATATTCATTAACAAATCACGCTCCAAAAATTCTCGCGCTCTGAAATGCATGTTTAAACCCCAGAGCGCTGGCGGCGATGGGTTAAAAGTAGTTTTTTAACCCCCAAACAACCATATTTTTGGAAAAAAAAAAACATGTTTTTACAAACATTTTGTAATATGAATACATTAATATCAGACCTGTAATATCAATTCTGCACAAATTTTTTTTTTTTTTACCTTAAAAAAATTATCTAACATGGCAGAAGTGGTCACAAAATTTTTGCCATTTAAAAAAAAAAAAAAACATGAATAGCAATTAATTATGAATATTTAAAGATTGTTCCATTGAAATGCATTGGAGAGCGCCAGGTAGCGAGAGGTCATACCTGTCGCTGTTCAAGTTCGCTCGCTGGCGCTGTGGGGTGAGGCTGGAATAATGATGAATGATTCGCTATCTGGCGCTATCTCAGTCGCTAAGCAGGATTGGCTTGATAAATGTGTGATTGTGGTGGGGAGCCGGCGTTCTCGTGGCGGTGACCGTCATTACCGGTCGCTCACCAGTCGCTGCCTGGCGCTATCCCTTGTTAAATAAGGGCCATAGCCGCATTCCCAGTCCCAGCTTATCTAAATGGCTGGGTGCAGGAGTGCGCCACAGCCCAGAGATGCTGGGGATGTGACCACCTTCGTTTACAAGGGCAAAGGTGAGTTTTGCGGTGACCCAGGGGGGTTTCACACAGTAGGGCATCCCCAGACTTTTAAAATCCAGGGCCAACCTCACTGGGTTTTGTTCTGCTTTATGGCGGACAGCACAAGTTTCTTTTGTATAAAGGAATAACAAACAATATAAAACAGTGTGCTCACTGCGCTTGGCAAGAAAAATGCAAATGCACAACACACAAGAAAATAGGGTTCCCACACACCCCTGAATCCTGCCAAGAGTAAACAAATGGTGGCACCACCCACACATGTATTAATATACAAGTATTTACATATAGCCACAAAAACACATAATAAAAATACATTTAGGACAACATCACATTTACACTATAGACACCGGGGGGCGCCAGAGATCCATCCGAAAATTCATAGGCCCTTAATTATGAAGAAATAGCGACAGGTAGCGACTGGTGAAGCGGCCGGTAATGACGGTCACCGCCACGAGAACGCCGGCTCCCCACCACAATCACATATTTATCAAGCCGATCCTGCTTAGCGACTGAGATAGCGCCATATAGCGACTCATTCATCATTATTCCAGCCTCAGCCCACAGCGCCAGCGTCCGACCTTGAACAGCGACAGGTATGACCTCTCGCTACCTGGCGCGCTCCAATGCATTTCAATGGAACAATCTTTAAATATTCATAATTAATTGTTATTAATGTTTTTTTTTTTAAATGTGAAAAATTCTGTGACCACTTCTGCCATGTTAGATAATTTTATTAAGGTAAAAAAAAAAAAAAAAAAAAAAATTGTGCAGAATTGATATTACAGGTCTGATATTAATGTATTCATATTACTAAATTCTTTAAAAATTTTTATTTTTTTGGTTTCCAAAAATATGGTGGTTTGGGGGTTAAAAAACTACTTTTAACCCATCGCCGCCAGCGCTCTGGGGTTTAAACATGCATTTCACAGCGCGAGAATTTTTTGAGCGTGATTTTTTGATGAATATGGTGGAAGCCGGTCGCTCTGACCAGTTGCTATCAGGCGCACCCATACAGCGCGGAACCAGTCAAATAGCGACTCGTCACCCCGTATTCAACATTACTGCACACCGACTGAGTCGCTATCAACAACCGAACAACGGCCAAGCACAGCGACTACTAGCGGGCGCTCTGGAAATGCTGCTACAGTCTCTCAACTGTCGCTACCTGCCGCTATTAATGAATCGGCCTCCCCGTATTACAAACCAGTGCTCAATCTAAAAAAGGACCACAATAAATACTACTCCTACACTCAACTAATCAAAATCTATTATATACAATAATGTGCCAAATGTGCAAATAGCAATCCTATATACAAATAATAAAGTGCTTATGCTCAGAATCTGTTTTATAATATGATTATATTATAAGGACCAGCCAGGGTGAGTAAAGAGACATACAACAAATGATAACATTAAAACACAGACCAACTGGGCCTCCCCCCCGTCAGTATGCCCGCCAACGCGTGTCGTAACGTGTGCCTGTTACTTTCTCAGGACAATAGCCCCCCGGTGTCTATAGTGTAAACGTGATGTTGTCCTAAATGTATTTTTATAATGTGTTTTTGTGGCTATATGTAAATACTTGTATATTCATACATTTGTGGGTGGTGCCACCATTTGTTTACTCTTGGCAGGATTCAGGGGTGTGTGGGAACCCTATTTTCTTGTACTTTATACCAAATATAGTGGTGTAATATTTATTTTTTCTACAGCCTATCACATAATAGCTTTTTATTTTCACAGTGGACCAAAACCATAACACAACATTATCCCCATGTTGGATAATTGGGGCATTGGGATGTGTGAAACGCCCTGGGATCAGCAATGTACTCACCTTGCTGGGGATATCACAGCGCATGCAGGGGCTCTCGGCCATACTAAGCTTTGCATATTATCGCATGACATTAAGCTGCTTTTGGGAACAGAGGCAGGCATCAGAAGAGGGGACGGGTCACATCCTGTTTCCCCGTGGTATGGAGGAGCGCTTATTTCTACTTTTTTTCCCTTCTTTTCCTGTGTGCCTTGGGATTGCTGGGTATGTAGGGGTGGCCTGGCTATAGGCTGTACCGGGCAGAATCCCTGTAGGCCGCTCCACCATAGTGTGTCATGCTGGGTCCGGCTCTGTGTTCCGCGTGCAAGCCAAGAGAATGGAGGGCAGGTGCTGGCCATCCGGTGGCTCTGGGCAACCTGTACTTCAGCCTATGAGGGCCAGCGCCGCAACACAGAGAAGAGCTCACGTTCCGGCAGCTTGCAGCTCTCAGCGTCTGACTGTGCTGAACGCATGCAGATGCAGAACTTAATCCGGACCATCACCCGTTTAATTTACTTTAATGGGTGTTTGTCACACTGTCTGCCGATATGAAAAAGCTCAGGGAGGAGCTTTTTCATATCGGCAGACAGTGTGACAAACACCCATTAAAGTAAATTAAACGGGTGTTGGTCCAGAATGCTGGAACCCCCTCACACCTAACCGCACACAATGCTCGTAATACTCACCTTCGTTACCAGCCAGCGCCGGGAAAGGAGTCCCCGCGATTGGCCGCCTGGTGGTCACGTGGGCAGGTCCTGATGGTGGTCAGCACAGAGGAAGCAACTATGGCTCACGTGACCGCCCGGCGGCCAATCGTAGGACTCCTTTCTCTGCGCTGGCTCATAATGAAGGTGAGTATTACGAGCATTGTGTGCAGTTAGGTGCGAGGGGGACTCCAGCGCTCTGGAAGCCCCCTCAAGCTTCTTCACGTCGCCAAACAGCGAGACCAACACCCGTTAAAGTATTTTTCTCTGTTGTATCTGTCCGCCTTAGGATGCAGCACAGAGCGCCGAGAGCCGCCGGATAGTCAGCGGCTACCTTCCGTTCACCCGGAGGCCGGCCCACACGTGGAACACACAGTCAGACCTGGGGCATCTGGGTGACACCGATCCGGGACCCAGAAGGTCAGAGGAGCCCTATAAATTTAGCTTCTACACCTTATTTATAATATTTGGGTTCACTTGACATAATTTTAAAAAAAGAAGCACCACACGTCCAAATGCATCCACATGAGTTTAAAGACGGAGAAAAGTTTACTGTATGAGCCATGAAAGGGCCCCATTAAAAGTTCCACCATGGCCCTGTCACATTTTGCAGGGGTGTAGCCAGGGGGCAGGGGGGCACGTGCTCCGGGTGCAGGAGATCAGGGGGCACCAAAGAGGAGCCTGTGAGCAGGTGGCTGAATCTTTGCCCCGGGTGCCAGAAAGCCTAGCTACTCCTCTGCATTTAGTTGCACCACAGGAGGTTGACTTTAGGACAGGAAAATCAGAGCTTGGACATAGTGTGCTGGGGACCTTTAGCTCTCTCCTTCTATTGTAGAGATATGCAGCAGCTGGTCCCCAAATCTTCTCAAAAGCTTGTCCTTCAGCTTCTCACAAGCTGGTCTGGTGGGTACCACCAGAGGGAACCTTGAATATCATTGGTGGTACTTGTACCACTAGTTGGAGAACACTGGGCTCCATACCTCCCAAGTGTCCCTGATTTGGAGGGACTGTCCCTCTTTTGAGTCTATGTCCCCCTGTCCTTCATTGTTCTCCTTTGCTTCTCTTTGAGGTGTAACCTGCAGATCTGCAGCAATAAATTATTCATTTGCCTCTTGAAAGTGTTTATATTGTTTTAACTGTTACAATTTACCTCCTATCCATCCCTCAATAAGGGGTGACATGTCACACGACATGTGTTTTATATTACCTAGGGTAGTTGCATAGGCTAGCAGTGTGTCTTTAATCCCCTTTGTCCCTTCCAGGCTTCCTTAGTCTTGCTGTGATGCAAGTAGCTCCTCCCTTCTTCCCCTCTCCCTCAGCCATTTGTAGTTTGGCTTCCAAGCTGCTCCCTTCTGCAGCTACAGTTTTCTACCTACTGCTTTTGTATGGGTTACATGACATGTTTCCAGCTGCATTGAATGTACATGTGAAGATTCCTGCTGTAAGATGTTTTGCTGCAAGATTCTGTACTGAAATAAAGCTTTTGAAACTTATCCACGTGATCCCCGAGCAGTTGAGTAAGTTATCTGCCAAGCCTTATGGAGTAAAGAAAACATCCATCACAGATACACACAGGGAACGTGTCTACAGGTTTCACCTTACTGACATCTGGTGAGTCAGAATAAGGGGGCACGGCCTAATTAATACCCCTCTTTCCACCCTGAAAAGTTGGTAGGTATGATCTAGGCCTTTGTCCAGAAGTAGGACAAGGTAGGGTACAGTAATGAGCTGGGGTCAGAGAAGAGAACCATGGAGCAAAGAGACACCAAACAGCAGGCAATAGGACTTAGGCCCTTATTTAAGAAGGGATAGCGTCAGGTAGTGGCTGGTTAATGAGAGGTAGCGACAGGTAGCGACTGGTGAACGCCGGACACGGAACACAATTACACATTTATCAAGAAAAATCTGTTTAGCGACTGGGATAGCGCCAGGTAGCGTCTGATTCATCATTTTCACAGCCTCAGCGAACAGTCTTGCACAGCGCCAGGTATGACCTCTCGCTACCTGTCACTCTCCCATACATTTCAATGGACGAACCTTTTCTTCTCTTTAAATGGGGTATTTGTTTTTTTTTGTTTTTTTTCAAAAAATCACAAATAATTCTGTGACCTTTTCTGGCATCGAATAAGCAGTTTTTTCACAATTTTTTCATTTTTTATATATTTCCTCAGAAATGACATTACAGGTCTGCCATTAAAGTGTTCATGTTACAATGTTGCTACAATGTAATTCCATATGTTTTTGCTTTGTTACTAGTGGATAGATGCTGAAAAACAGACTTTAAACACACCGCCTCCCGCGCTCTGGGCTTCAGATAAGCATTTTTCTGCGCCAGAGTTGTGTGAGGCTTTTTTTTTCTTGAATATGTTGTGAGTCGGTCGCTATGAGCAGTTGCTACCATGCGCTCCCATACAGCGCTGTACTGGTCAAATAGCGACTCGTCACAATGTATTCAACATTACTGCACAGCGACTGAGTCGCTATAAACTAGCGACTCACAGCCGAGCGCTGCGACTACTAGCGGGATCTCTGAAAATTCCTGCTACAGACGCTCATCTGTCGCTACCTGGCGTTAGTGATGAATCAGCCTGCTAGTTAATCGTTTACCCACTTTTCAGCGTCCCTGTGCTGCACAGTTAGATTCCCTATACAGGGGAGGATCGCTACCCTGATGAAACGGCCAGCGGCCGTGAAACGTTGGTAACCCTTTTGCGATCCTATACATTCACTGCTATGCATTTATCATTGTGATTCCTTTACTCTGCAAATAATCATGTTATTGTGTATGCACTGATGCCAAGACAGGGACGTCGTGACTGAGGCATCCTGTTTTCTTTGTTGCGCCTTATAGTCTGTGGAATGATGGATCTGTGTACTACTGATGCAGACTTTATTCTAAACTGTATATACGTATGTCCTATGTATACTCTTTAACTCATATTTCGCTCAGATATTGTATGCAAGGAATACAATCTGAGGAAACATTTTGTGAATACCTTACTATAGATGTCTTTAGCACCAGGTAATTTTTTACCTATACTATATAGTTCATATATGTATGGTTACTGATAAGGCTATAATGTACTTTGTTCTTTCAACAGTAAGGTATACACAGCCCTGACAGCACTCCTCAAATAGGACAGAATTGTATCCTTTTTCTGAGTTTTTACTCTGTATATCATTGGTACAGTACCTATAACATGCAAGAAATGTTTGTGTGTATTACACTGTAAATATGTATCACCTTCTATTTTATACTTTATAAATTCTTTGCAAGCATAAATAGTGGTGTGCTTCTACTTTCTTTATTGTTTATTTGTCCTATACAGCCTCTCTGCTGCGACCTATAGCCTCCCTGCTACTTGAAGCGACCTATAGCCTCTCTGCTGCCTGAAGCGACCTATAGCCTCTCTGCTGCCTGAAGTGACCTATAGCCTCTCTGCTGCCTGAAGCGACCTATAGTCTCTCTGCTGCCTGAAGTGACCTATAGCCTCTCTGCTGCCTGAAGCGACCTATAGCCTCTCTGCTGCCTGAAGCGACCTATAGTCTCTCTGCTGCCTGAAGTGACCTATAGCCTCTCTGCTGCCTGAAGTGACCTATAGCCTCTCTGCTGCCTGAAGCGACCTATAGTCTCTCTGCTGCCTGAAGTGACCTATAGCCTCTCTGCTGCCTGAAGCGACCTATAGCCTCTCTGCTGCCTGAAGTGACCTATAGCCTCTCTGCTGCCTGAAGCGACCTATAGTCTCTCTGCTGCCTGAAGCGACCTATAGCCTCTCTGCTGCCTGAAGCGACCTATAGTCTCTCTGCTGCCTGAAGCGACCTATAGCCTCTCTGCTGCCTGAAGCGACCTATAGCCTCTCTGCTGCCTGAAGCGACCTATAGCCTCTCTGCTGCCTGCTGCGACCTATAGCCTCTCTGCTGCCTGCTGCGGCCTATAGCCTCTCTGCTGCGACCTATAGCCTCTCTGCTGCCTGAAGCGACCTATAGCCTCTCTGCTGCCTGAAGCGACCTATAGCCTCTCTGCTGCGACCTATAGCCTCTCTGCTGCCTGAAGCGACCTATAGCCTCTCTGCTGCCTGAAGCGACCTATAGCCTCTCTGCTGCCTGAAGCGACCTATAGCCTCTCTGCTGCCTGAAGCGACCTATAGTCTCTCTGCTGCCTGAAGCGACCTATAGCCTCTCTGCTGCCTGAAGTGACCTATAGCCTCTCTGCTGCCTGAAGCGACCTATAGCCTCTCTGCTGCCTGCTGCGACCTATAGCCTCTCTGCTGCCTGAAGCGACCTATAGCCTCTCTGCTGCCTGAAGTGACCTATAGCCTCTCTGCTGCCTGAAGCGACCTATAGCCTCTCTGCTGCCTGAAGCGACCTATAGCCTCTCTGCTGCCTGAAGTGACCTATAGCCTCTCTGCTGCCTGAAGCGACCTATAGCCTCTCTGCTGCCTGAAGCGACCTATAGCCTCTCTGCTGCCTGAAGTGACCTATAGCCTCTCTGCTGCCTGAAGCGACCTATAGCCTCTCTGCTGCCTGCTGCGACCTATAGCCTCTCTGCTGCCTGAAGCGACCTATAGCCTCTCTGCTGCCTGAAGCGACCTATAGTCTCTCTGCTGCCTGAAGCGACCTATAGCCTCTCTGCTGCCTGAAGCGACCTATAGCCTCTCTGCTGCCTGAAGCGACCTATAGCCTCTCTGCTGCCTGAAGCGACCTACAGCCTCTCTGCTGCCTGAAGCAACCTACAGCCTCTCTGCTGCCTGAAGCGACCTATAGCCTCCCTGCTACTTGAAGTGACCTATAGCCTCTCTGCTGCCTGAAGCGACCTATAGCCTCCCTGCTACTTGAAGTGACCTATAGCCTCTCTGCTGCCTGAAGCGAACTATAGCCTCTCTGCTGCCTGAAGCGACCTATAGCCTCTCTGCTGCCTAAAGCGACCTATAGCCTCTCAACTGCCTGAAGCGACCTATAGCCTCTCTGCTGCCTGAAGCGACCTATAGCCTCTCAGCTGCCTGAAGCGACCTATAGTCTCTCTGCTGCCTAAAGCGACCTATAGCCTCTCTGCTGCCTAAAGCAACCTATAGCCTCTCTGCTGCCTGAGGCGACCTATAGCCTCTCTGCTGCCTGAAGCGACCTATAGCCTCTCAGCTGCCTGAAGTGACCTATAGCCTCCCTGCTACTTGAAGCGACCTATAGCCTCTCTGCTGCCTGAAGCGACCTATAGCCTCTCAGCTGCCTAAAGCAACCTATAGCCTCTCTGCTGCCTGAGGCGACCTATAGCCTCTCTGCTGCCTGAAGCGACCTATAGCCTCTCTGCTGCCTGAAGCGACCTATAGCCTCTCTGCTGCCTGAAGCGACCTATAGCCTCTCTGCTGCCTGAAGCGACCTATAGCCTCTCGACATATGAGCCATGGGCTCATTGGTAAATAAGCATATAGGGCTACTTGGGGTGGAAGGCAAAACAGACATGCTAAGTCCACTAGAAAATGGAACCCCCCCCCCCCCAGATCGCTGGGTGCAACTCACCTTTTTATGGCGCATGCACGGCCGCTCGTCCAATCAACACGCTCGGAGCCACTGACATCACGCCTTTTAAGCCAGCATCTGAGGGCAGCAGCTCAGATTGCGCTGGCAGCCGCATCCCCTGCTTCCCTCTAACAGCCTCAGCCCTGAATGGGCAGCTTACCAATCCACAGAAGAAGCCACAAAAGGAATGCAGTGGTGTAACAGTGCTGGCTGCTGGAAGGGACATGCAGAACTGCTGGGACCGGGTGAATGGAGGGCAGATGCCCTGGGTCCGGCTGTGTGTTCCCCATGCGGGCCAGCCTCCGGGTGATAGGAGGGTAGCCGTTGGCTATCCGGCGCTTCTGCGTGTGACAGAGAGCACTTCTCTGTTTTGCAGCGCCAGCTGTCATAGGCTGCAGCATAGTTTGGATGGCCGGCGCCGGCCCTTTATCTGGGTCCTCAAGAAGAACCAACACTCCAAACGCCCATGGCAACACAAATGTATTTAGGTACAAATAATCCAAAACTATCCAAGTAATCCACAATGGTGCAAATAGTCCAAACAGTGATAATAGTCCAAAAAGTGATGGTGGTTTGTCGACGTTTCAGGCTACAAGCTAGCCCCCTTCCTCAGGACCAACCAAACGTCAACCATCCCTTTTTTGGACTATTATCACTGTTTGGACTATTTGCACCACTGTGGATTACTTGGATTGTTTTGGATTATTTATTCCTAAATACATTTGTGATACCATGGGCGTCTGGAGTGCTGGTTCTTCTTGAGGACTTGGATTGTGCGGTGTCTCCGCAAACCGTGCACCCACATACTGACTATTAGGTAAGAGTGTGGCAGCTCCCCCCTAAAAATGTGCTGGCCCTTCATCTGGCTCGCACGCGGAACACAGAGCCTGGTAGGCCCAGCATGACACATAGGAACCGGCCATTACAAGTGCCCCTGTTTCCCTGTATATCCTGTTTTGGCATTTGAAATCATTTCACCTATTCATTACAATATTTCTGTCATTTCGCTTTATAAAATATAATCTTTATTAAAACTCAATAAAAACATGTACAATTCAAGAGGCACTTGTGTTCACATAAGCCACACAGTCAGCAGCATTACACAATGCAGATGTATTGAAATGACTATATATATATATATATATATATATATATATATATATATATATATATAGAGAGAGAGAGAGAGAGAGAGATGATAAATAGATAGATGATAGATAGATAGATAGATAGATAGATAGATAGATAGATAGATAGATATGGGAAAGATAGATAGATAGATAGATAGATAGATAGATAGATAGATAGATATGGGAAAGATAGATAGATAGATAGATAGATAGATAGATAGATAGATAGATAGGAGATAGATAGATAGATAGATAGATAGATAGATATGAGATAGATAGATAGATAGATAGATAGATAGATATGGGAAAGATAGATAGATAGATAGATAGATAGATAGATAGATAGATAGATATGGGAAAGATAGATAGATAGATATGGGAAAGATAGATAGATAGATAGATAGATAGATATGGGAAAGATAGATAGATAGATAGATAGATAGATAGATAGATAGATAGATAGATAGATAGATAGATAAAGATAGATAAGAGATAGATAGATAGATAGATAGATAGATAGATAGATAGATAGATAGATAGATAGATATGGGAAAGATAGATAGATATCCCTCCCAGACACCGAGGAGTAAGCAGCACTGAAGATGAGCTCCTGAGCCAACATAAGATTATACCTTGTAATGAGCACTTTGGAGGACATATCTAAGGAAAATACAATATAGCAATACAAGACAAGATCTACTGCCTGAGGATTTAAAGGACTTTAAAGCTAAAACAAGAAAAACAATCAAAGAAAAGACAAAAGCTGGAATCACATCCCAGGACTACACAGGAGGTTACACAGTGGACAAGCAGCAGAGAGGCAAAGCCCGGCCACACCTGAGAGGAGCCCAGATACACAGAACCTCAAGGTAAGAGCCTCTCATCATCACATCACAAGATTTGAATAGACTGGATAAAATTTATAGATAACTAAAGATTGAAGTATTTTATAAACGGGATTGAGTGTATAACATTATAACTATTCCCAAGTATTGTGGATAGCAGGACATTGGAATGGCCGGCACAGCCAGCATGGGGTCACAGGCCATAAAGATAACATTCCTGGAGACGGCCAGATCTAAGGAGGCCAGAAAGGCCATAAAAAGGGCCCAGATAACACAAAGCCCCGAGCAGCTATTTGTGGACATTGACAATCAGAGCGTGAAAACTAATTTACTATTTTATACAACACGCCATAGTGCCTGGTCTGACGCTCTGTGTGATCACTATAAGAACATCACCAAATGTGGCATTAATAGTGGGAAACAGATCAGAGTAAAAGATCACGATGGAGAAACCTCCCTCACCATCAATATCTACAATAATGGGATGATTATGGTCCAAGCAATAGAATCTAAACTGGAAGAATTCCAGCAGATCTTCCCCCACATAAAGCAGCAAGTGAAGCCTATAGACTCTGCTCAAGTAAAGGCTGTCAGATCCATAAATAATCCGGCCACGGAGACCACCGAAGCCCTAACTCCCACCCCACAGGTCTCCAGAGACACCTCAGACTCAGGCCCAAATAACTCACACCCCTCTCTGCAAACACTCACAGATTGTCTGTCAGTACTAGAAAGAGACTTTCATAAATTCAGGGAAGAAATCCTAAATAGCCAAAGGGTCACACATGCCAGTGACCATCTCAGGGAAGAGATAACCAGGCTGAAATGTGAGCACAGTGCAGCCTTGCATGACATTCAAGTGGCCCTAAACTCACTCAAACAGGAAAATGGCCAACTCAGAAATAAGCAAGCTGAAAAGACTACATGTGCCCCCAAATCATCTAGAGGAGGAACCAATAAATGCAGCCATCATCCCTAATATTGTGCAGGCATGTAAAATAACCAACAACACAGGCCCCATAAGGAATCCAACAGAATCCAGTGACAGACACAGGGACCCCACCTCCAAACAAGCTGGCAAATTACAAAGAGCCCCCCTAATAGAGGAGAACAATCCAACTAACCCCCCAGAAACCACTGTCACACAGAGAACTCATGACAACAATAAATTGCCATGTCCAGAAATTGTGCTCATCATAGACTCCAATGGAAAGTATCTCAACACAAAGAGACTCTTCCCAGGGAAACAGGTCACAAAAATCCGCTGCTCAACAATAGCACAAGCAGCAGAAGTGATCAATAATCCATATTTTACAGACCCGAAACACCTCATCCTGCACACCGGCACAAATGACTTGCAGCAAGAGGGGGCAGCAGAAAGAATATCACAATTAGCTAAAGCCACACATCAAAGATTCCCTAGGACAAAAATAATCGTATCGGCCCTGCTCCCAAGAAAAGACATATCCCTCCGTATAACCGAGCAGATCAACGCAGAGCTGGCCGCCAATATCCCCTCAATACCCCACACAAAACTGGCCCTACACCGAGAAATTACTCTCCAGCACCTGTATGATGCCAAACACCTCGATAAACAAGGAGTAAGCATGCTGGCAAAAGAACTTAAGGACATGGTTCTAGAGAGACCCCAGATACCCAGACCCCAAACAAGCCCAACAAATTGACTGCAAATCCCAGACAGCAATTTCTCCAGACCCAGTCCACAGCGATGGCAGAGGTGGAGGCAACCAGTCCCACAATGGAAACACCCCACAACAGAGGGCAGCAGCATGGAAGAAATAAAAAACCTGCTAAAGACACTCTGTAACAAACTAATGTGACCCCTCTAAATGAAAGTCCGAGGAAAAAGCAGCTCATTACAAGGAATACCGACTCACAATGACATCCCTTATCATCAGTAGCTGGAATATCCAAGGGCTGAATTCTTCAGCTTTTGGATCCAAATCAAACAACCCAGACTTTAAAGAAAAAGTAAAAACTGTAGACATACAAATCCTCATGGAGACATGGACCAGAGCAGAGGATGAATCCCTAGCACCCATGGGCTACAGGGAATTTTCTGTGCCTGCCCAGAAAAACAAAACTGCCAAACAGGGCCGCCGCTCGGGTGGCATATTAATCTGGTACAGGGAGGCGCTTAAAGATCACATGAGAGCGGTCAAACGAGGAGACAATCATATCTGGATTAAAATAAGCAGCTCCATCCTCACCTCTCAATATGACATCTACCTGTGTGCAGCATATATCCCTCCAGCCGAGTCCCCCTACTATAACCCAGACATATATGAGGTCCTACAAAATGAGGCTGCCCAATTCCAGTGTCAGGGCAGGGTGCTGATCTGTGGAGACCTCAATGCCAGGACAGGTATAGAGAAGGACTATCTCACCTCTGATGGCAATGCCTATATCCTAGGAGGTGACACCTACTTCTCAGACTCTATACAGACACTAAGAAACAGCTACGACAGGACTATAAACAAAAGCGGGAAAAGGCTGTTGAACCTGTGCCGGAGCCTGGGACTGTACATAATGAATGGGCGTATCCGGGGTGACTGTCTAGGATGATTCACGCTAAACTCCCATGTGGGCAGCAGTGTGGTGGACTATGCCATCACAGACGCAGACCCCGCGAGTATCAACGCCTTCATAGTCACTCCTGACACGCACCTCTCAGACCACAACCAGATCCTGCTGTACATGAGATCCACCGAGCGGCCATCCACACAGCAGCCCCACCAGACCGGTCTCTACAACCTGCCACCATCCTTCAAGTGGCTCAGACAATCCGCCACTGAGTACAACAATGTGACCAACCGAGCGGAGATCAAAGAAATGCTCATAAACTTTCACACCAACCTCTATGAGCCAAACCAACAAGCAGTCACCCTGGCAGTGAAGGACTTTAATACCATCCTGCACACCATGGCAGAACTAGCAGGCCTCAAACGGACCAACCTCAAGAGATCTTCTAATACACAGTCTGAGAAATGGTTTGACAAGGAATGCAGGGCTCTACGTCATTCCCTAAGTGCAGCCTCTAACAGAAAACACAGAGACCCCAATGACAAGGATGTGAGGGAAACCTATGACACCCTACGGAGGCAATACAAGCGCACCCTCAGAGAGAAAAAACAAAGGCATCTCTCCCACAAAATCCAGCAGCTCGAGGACTCCATCCAGGACAACTCATTCTGGGAGACCTGGCACCATATCGACACAAAGCCAAAGAAAAACTCCCTCCACATCCAAAATGGCAACATCTGGCTCAGCTACTTCAGGGACCTCTACAAAAACCTCCCTGAAGAAGAGCAAACCCCGGAACAACAACAAATAACCACAAAACTGAGGGACATGGAGGAGGCAATCAAGGACTTCCAAACCCCCCTAGACTGGCCAATCACCATGCAAGAAATCCAGGAAAACATCTCCCAGCTGAAATGCAGAAAGGCCAGCGGCCCTGACGGCATCCTGCCAGAGATGATCAAATACAGCTCCCCAGACATACACGCTGCACTGGCAAAACTATTCACCCTGGTCCTGAGCTCCGGACACTTCCCTCAAGACTGGAACCGAGGCCTCATAACACCTATCTACAAAAATGGAGACCAATATGACCCAGCGAACTACCGAGGGATCTGTGTCAGCAGCACTCTGGGGAAGCTATTCAGCAGCATCATTAACAGAAGGGTCCTCACCTTCCTCACACAGCAAGAGGTTCTCAGTAAAAGCCAAGCCGGGTTCATGCCAAACCATCGCACCACCGACCACATCTACACCCTGCACAGCCTTATCAAGACTCACGTCCACAACACCAAACAGGGGAAGATCTTTTCCTGTTTTGTGGACTTCAAGAAGGCGTTTGACTCAGTGTGGCACCCGGGCCTGTTCCTGAAACTCCTGCAGAGTGGAATAGGGGGGAGATCATATGATGTCATCAAGAGTTCATACACTGGGAACCAATGCAGTGTGAAGGTGAATGGCAAGAGGACGGCATACTTCCACCAGGGCCGAGGAGTCAGACAGGGCTGCAGCCTGAGCCCAACGCTCTTCAACATCTACATCAATGAACTGGCTGCAGCTCTGGAGGCTTCATCAGCACCAGGCCTCCTCCTGCATAACCGCGAGGTGAAGTTCCTGCTGTACGCCGATGACCTCCTGCTGCTGTCCCTGACAGAGACAGGCCTCCAAGACAGCCTGGCAGTACTGGAGAAATTCAGCACCACATGGACACTACCCATCAATTCTAAGAAGACCAAAGTCATGGTGTTCCAGAAGAAGGGCCAGAATAAAGCCTCCATTCCCTCCTTCACATTAAACGGGTCTACACTGGAGAAAACCAATCAGGGAGCTTTAAGCCAGCAATAGAGGCCCTGAAAGGAAAAGTCTGCAGAGCTTTCTACGCCTTCAGAAAGCTACTGTACCACCTCAAACCACCAGTGAGGGTCTGGATGAAGATCTTTGATGGGGTCATTGCCCCAATCCTACTTTATGGCAGTGAGGTTTGGGGCCCAATCACCTACCCAGACCAGTCCAAATGGGACCCAAGCCCAACAGAGACCTTTCATCTGGAGTTCTGCAAGTACCTCCTCCAGGTCCATCGCAGCACCTCCAACATGGCGTGCCGGGCAGAGCTGGGCAGGTTCCCTCTATGGTTCCAGGTGCAGAAGAGGGCGCTGTCATTCTGGGGGCACATACAGAGCAGCAGCCCCGACTCCTACCACCACAAAGCCTCCCTGAGCCATGGGGCCCAGAGCAAACCCTGTGCCCTCCAACTGAGTGTCAGTCACCTGTCCAGCCAAAACCCCTGACATGCCCTGACAAAAGCCCAAATAAAGGGGGCGATAGCGAGCTGCCAGGAGCAATATATAGAGGATTGGAAGAAAGAAATAAGTAACTCCCAGAAACTTACCATCTACCAATCACTAAAGAGGAACTACACCGTGGCCCCATACCTGGAGAGGCTGCACCACCCCAAACACAGGCAGACCCTGAGCCTCTATAGACTGAGCGCCCACAGCCTGGAAATGGAGACAGGCCAGCACAGGCAGACATACAAGCCACGGGAGAGCAGACTGTGCCGACACTGTGAGCAGGGGGCCCTGGAGGATGAGGCCGACTTCCTGCTACACTGCAGCAAATATTCATCCACCAGGGACACTTACTTCCAGAGACTCTCCACCCTCATCCCGAACTTCACCTCCATAGATGATGAGAGGAAACTCCACATCCTGCTGGGAGAAGAGGAGCCCACCCTGCAAATAGCCGCCCAATATGTCTCCACCTGCCACCAACTAAGAGGAACATAAGGGACCATGGACTGGTATACCCCTATACTGCCCCTATACCCCACGTATATACTGCCACAACTAAAAGGACAATTAGAATCTATGGATTTCAAACCCATATACTGCCCCTTAATCCTACGCAACCCCCTACTGCCTCTATACCTCTCCACCTGCCATCATCACTGGACCAATGTACACCCAATCCTGCCCCTATAACCCAACACCCCCCCCCGCATTTGTTATTCCCTTTTGCTTTGGCAATGCTAAATGTTTTTTTGGACCTGCCAATAAAGCTCTTTTGAATTGAATTGAATTGATAGATAGATAGATAGATAGATAGATAGATAGATAGATGAAAGATAGATAGATAGATAGATAGATAGATAGATAGATGATAGATAGATAGATAGATAGATAGATAGATAGATAGATAGATAGATATAGGAAAGATAGATAGATAGATAGATAGATAGATATGGGATAGATAGATAGATAGATAGATAGATAGATAGATAGATAGATAGATATGAGATAGATAGATATGGGAAAGATAGAGGATATAGAGGATTGGAAGAAAGAAATAAGCAACTCCCAGAAACTTACCATCTACCAATCACTAAAGAGGAACTACACCATGGCCCCATACCTGGAGAGGCTGCACCACCCCAAACACAGGCAGACCCTGAGTCTCTATAGACTGAGCGCCCACAGCCTGGAGATGGAGACAGGCCGGCACAGGCAGACATACAAGCCACGGGAGAGCCGACTGTGCCGGCACTGTGAGCAGGGGGCCCTGGAGGATGAGGCCCACTTCCTGCTACACTGCAGCAAATATTCATCCACCAGGGACACTTACTTCCAGAGACTCTCCACCCTCATCCCGGACTTCACCTCCATAGATGATGAGAGGAAACTCCACATCCTGCTGGGAGAAGAGGAGCCCATCCTGCAAATAGCCGCCCAATATGTCTCCACCTGCCACCAACTGAGAGGAACATAAGAGACCATGGACTGATATACCCCTATACTGCCCCTATACCCCACGTATATACTGCCACAACTAAAAGGACTATTAGAATCTATGGTTTTCAAACCCATATACTGCCCCTTAATCCTACGCAACCCCCTACTGCCTCTATACCTCTCCACCTGCCATCATCACTGGACCAATGTACACCCAACCCTGCCCCTATAACCCAACACCCCCCCCCCCCATTTGTTTTTCCCTTTTGCTTTGGCAATGCTAAATGTTTTTTTTGAACCTGCCAATAAAGCTCTTTTGAATTGAATTGAATTGAATTGAATAGATAGATAGATAGATAGATAGATAGATAGATAGATAGATAAAAGATAGATAGATAGATAGATAGATAGATAGATAGATAGATAGATATGGGAAAAATAGATAGATAGATAGATAGATAGATAGATAGATAGATAGATAGATATGGGAAAAATAGATAGATAGATAGATAGATAGATAAATAGATAGATAGATAGATATGGGAAAGATAGATAGATAGATAGATAGATAGATAGATAGATAGATAGATAGATAGATAGATATGGGAAAAATAGATAGATAGATAGATAGATAGATAGATAGATAGATAGATAGATATGGGAAAGATAGATAGATAGATAGATAGATAGATAGATAGATAGATATGGGAAAAATAGATAGATAGATAGATAGATAGATAGATAGATAGATAGAGGAAAAATAGATAGATAGATAGATAGATAGATAGATAGATAGATAGATAAAAGATAGATAGATAGATAGATAGATAAGAACGAGAGAGACGAGATTTTAAATAATGTAAGAATCCTCTATGTTTAATCCAAAATATGCTATCCTATGCTCCAAATATGATGTCATCATTTGGGGGAGGGGAATTTCAGCTAAAGGAGACATTGACTTATACCCCCAAAAATCAGAGGACTCCTACTTTAAATGTATTTACATTTTTTTAGAAATGTAATTACATTTAGGAATTTAGTCTATGGAGTTTCTTTAGTGTCTTCCGCATATGACGTACATCCTGTCCTTAAGGCGGACCAACAGTCGAAAATTACTCAAACCAGGCCAACACAACAAACAGTGCTCATATGCATCCCTCTCCAGGGCAATTTAGATTGCAGCACTTAAAAATTCAATCACCTTTTTCTTTTACAAAGAATTTATTGGGTTTTCATATAAGGTATACATGAATCAGACATTACATATGCATTAATGATGACAGTTGAACAGGTTTACAGAATGTACATAATGGTACAGTATCAAAAAGTTATCAACAGAAATATGAAGATTCCTGAGTTCACTTGCGTTAACAGATTTTCCAATAGTTATCAAAAGAGGTATGAAGATTCCTGAGTAAAATTGCACTAAAACATGGTGCTAACTATTAGGGTCAACTTCTGGTACAGGACAACAAGTGCTTGGGATGCGGTGGGTTGTAGTCTGGACTGGGGGGCTTGTACTAAAGAGATGTGTATAACACATCCATTCTTTGTTGGTGCTAAGGATCAGTGCTTGGAGCTAAAGATTAATGCATAGTTGATAGGATTGATTGACAGTGGGATGAGAAGAGAAAAGGAAAAGTAGAAGAAGGGAGAAGAGAAGGGAGTGGGACGGGGAGAGGGAAGGGGGATAGGGATGGATCCGAGGCTGGAGGCCATACTTGAAATAGAATTGAATTTCACTATATTCAAACTGGGTGGACTGGGTCTGTCTGGTGGTGGCCGACATCTATATATTCTAGCCAAGGGGTCCATACATCAAGGTATCTTTCATAGGTGTCGCTTTTAATCGCTGTAATTTTCTCGTTACACAGTGTATCTGAGATTACATCAAGGTATCTTTCATAGGTGTCGCTTTTAATCACTGTAATTTTCTCGTTACACAGTTTATCTGAGATTCTGTTCAAGATCTCCTGCCAGGGGATTCTGGGAGATTTCCAGTTTCTGGCAATGGTGAGGCGGATGGTGGCTAGGACGTGTTGAATTAGTTTCCAATGGTTTTTTGAGTATCTACCTGATTTGTGGGAAAGTAAAGCCTCCCTAGGGTTCTTAGTCATTGGGAGATGGATGATGTCAGAAAGCAGTTTGTATACCCTGTTCCATGTGGCCGAGGCTATAGGGCAGTCCCACCAGATGTGCAATAGATCCTACGGAAGGGCATCCCCTAAAGCAGAGTGGGGAAGTTGATGGGGAAAACTTGTGAATACGGTCTGGCGTGAGATACCATCTAAAGAGTGTCTTGTAGGCATTTTCCAAAACTACTGTGTTACAGGAAATCTTCTTTATATTGTCCCACGTTCTCTGCCACTCTTCCTCCTCCACGCCACACCCCAGCTCTCTCTCCCACTGAGACATATAATTATGTTTAATAGGGGATGGTGGGGACACTAGAGTTGCATAAAGGCTCGATATCAAACCCCCACTGAAGTGGTCTCTGATGCACCGGGATTCAAAATCAGTACTTTGATATGGAGGAGGAGAGCAGGTCAGCGTGCTATTAATAAAATGCTTGATCTGTAAGAACCTAAAGGTTTCAGATGGGGGCAGGTTCTCACCTGAGTTGAGGTCCTGGGCTGTTTTCATCCCCCTTGAGGTGCAGAAATTCTCCACTTTGGTATGACCTTTCTCTACCCACCATCTGAAATTATTGGAGTGGGTAACGCCCGGAGGGAACAGGGGGTTCCCAAGCAGCGGGGAAGCCGGCTTTAAAGAAGAAGTAAAATGGGATTTCACCCCATCCCAAACGGAGAGGGAGAATGCCAGGGCAGGAGGTAGGGATTTAGGTCGGGAAGCTTTCGGGAGCCATAACAAGGAAGCTGGGGAGATGGGTGAACATTTTAAGAAGTCATTAGATACCCAAATCAGTCTGTCTTTTGTCGCATGGAGCAAGACCAGGGGTGCCACTTGGGCTGCTATGTAATACTTTTTAATTGAGGGAAACGCAAGGCCCCCCCTCTCTCTTTTACACATCAGGGTGGCTTTATTAATTCTGGGCCTGGCCTTGTTCCACGCGAAATGCATAAATTTCTGTTGGAGAGAGTCCAGTGTTTTTTGGGGGACACGGACTGGAAGTACCCCGAATAGGTATAAAATTTTAGGTAAAATCGTCATTTTAAGGGCAGCAATGCGGCCTAGCCAGGAGAGCTTTACATAGTGCCAGGAATGGAGCAGGGAGTCAATTGTTTTGATGATTCCCGGGTAGTTTGCCTTAAAAGTATCGTTAATGTTTGCTGTCAGAATAATTCCCAGGAAGGGCAGGCGCTGTGTCCACGTCCATGAGAAGTTCTGAGAAAGGGTTTGCTTTGTGGTTTCAGATAGAGATATGTCAAGCGCCATGGACTTGGAGGTATTCAGTCGGAGTCCAGAGAACTGGCTAAAGTCAGCCAGATCCTGGAGTGCATTTGGGGCCGAGACATGGGGGGTAGACAGCATGAGTAACATGTCATCTGCAAATAATGAGATTTTTTGTTCTGTGGGGCCCATTGGGATACCCTTAACCGTCGGGTTCTGTCTGAGTTTTTGGGCTAAGGGTTCAAGTGCCAATATAAATAAGATAGGGGAAAGGGGGCAGCCCTGCCTAGTTCCCCTCTGGATTGGAAAAGTGGTTGAGGAGAAGCCAGCGTACTTGATGCAGGCAGTAGGGTGGGAATAAAGTGCTCCTATCCAGGAAAGAAAACCCGTGCCAAATCCCCTCTTTTCAAGGGAAAAGCGAAGGTAGTGCCATGATAAGGAGTCAAATGCCTTCTCCACATCCAGAGAGAGAAGCATTGATTCAACCTTACTATCCCTTGCCTCCTGCATCAGCTGCATGACCCGTCTCACCCCATCCCCTGCTTGTCTCCTAGGCACAAAACCTACCTGGTCTTTATGGATTATCTCAGAGAGAAACTCATTAATTCTGGTGGCCAGGATTTTGGTGAGGATTTTGAGGTCTATGTTCAGTAAAGAGATAGGTCTGAAATTGGTCCATTTTCGGTGATCCTTTCCGGGTTTCGGAATCATAACTATGGATGCTCTAAGCATCTCTGGATCAAAGAGGTTTCCTTCCTTGACATGGTTGAAAACTGCTGCTAGTCTGGGGGCCACTATAGGACCTAGTTTTTTATAAAATAAAGCAGTAAATCCGTCTGGCCCAGGCCTCCTATTGTTTTTCAGGGTTTTGATAGCCTGCAGGACTTCGTCAGTAGTAATGTCCCCATCTACAAGAGATCTTTGATCTTCAGAAATGTGTGGGAGGTTAATGTTATCAAAAAAGGTCTGTGCCCGATGGAGTTCCAAGGGCGGAGGGGCTTCATACAAGCTGGCTAAGCCCTCTGAGAACTCCTTTACCACCGCTAGGGGGTTGCTGGTCTCTGTACCCTCCCTGGTTTGTAGTTTGACGGGAGCTATGTATTGGTCCTGACATTTCAGTTGGGAGGCTAGGAGTGACCCTGGTTTATTGGCTGAAGTATAATAATGCTGTTTAGAGCGCCTATATCGCCTTTCAGCCTGCTCTGTTTGTAAAAGGTTTAATTTCGCTATGGAGGTCTCCAGCTGGCGGAGGCGCTTTGGGGAGGGGTTAGCCTTAAAGGCCTGAGCATCTGCTAAGTATTGCTCGTTGAGTTTTGTTGCCAGCACCATTCTCTCTTTTTTCTTCCGAGAAGACAGGGCTATATAGTGGCCTCTCATCACGGCTTTAAAGGCGCCCCAAACTATAGTTGGGGGGGAGTCTGGGGTCTCATTTAATGCAAAAAAGTCTCTGGCCCATGCACAGGATTCCTCCACCAGGGAATTTGAGGAGAGCAAAGAGTCATTAAGCGACCATGAGGAAGATCTGGACCCAGCAATCAGTGATTTACAAGAAACTGAAGTCAAGTCATGGTCAGACCAGGGTATAGGATGAATTCTGGAGGCAGTGACCTGGGGGAGGAAGGAGGTCTGCACAAAAATATGGTCTATTCTTGTAAAAAGTTTATGGGGGGCTGAATAGTGGGTGAAGTCTTTCTTGTGAGGGTGCTGATCCCGCCAAGGGTCTATTAGATTAGAATTATTGATTATGTCCTGGAATTGTTTCCCTTCTTGTCTGATTTGTGTATTTGGGGGGAGGGACCTGTCTATATCAGGTTGTAGATTTAGATTTGAGTCTCCAAATAGGAAGATAGTGCCCTTCCCGTGTATCTGGATCAAGGAGCACATTTGTGATATAAAGGGTATCTTCTTAGTGTTGGGAGCATAATAATTTAGAAAGGTTACCTCAGAGTCTTGGAGTGTCCCCTGGAGTAGAATAAACCTGCCACCAGGATCTGCGATTTGTTTATGGCATGTGAAGGGGACCTCCTTACGGAAGGCGATGAGAACACCTCTTTGTTTACTATGTCCTACTGCTTGGAAGAAGAGAGGAAATTTATAGTTAAGAATCTTAGGTGTGGAGGACGTCGTGTAATGGGTCTCCTGGAGACATACCACGTCAGCGTGAATGGAATTAAAGTATTTGAAAGCTCTAGACCGCTTATTGGGTGAATTCAGACCCTGAACATTGAGTGACACTACTTTAAGGGCCATATCTGGGAGAATGGGGTTGCTGATTCCAAATATGTGCTAGGCCTCGAGCCAAGGGCCCCAGTGAGGATGGGACAGGAGATGGGGGAATAGGGAAAGGGGGGAAGGGGAGAGGGAATTAGAGAAGGAGAAAGAGGAGAGAAAAGGAGAGAAGAGAAAAAAGTACATAGGACATTTAAGATTAACATACAATTTAGAGCTCTTTTGAAACTGCACATCCGTGCAGGGTGGGGTCCCAGAGGCTCAGACCGGAAAGAAGTCAGAACCAAAGGGAGTTGGGGTGCGCCAGAGTGAGTCGGGAGGCAAAACTGGCACAAACTTGTAAACATTCAACAACACAACAACATATCTCAATTCAGTAAAAAGAGATTGCAAAAAGTGCAGAAAATGCAAAAAAATGCAAAAGGCCACAATTGGAGCATGATTTTCCTCTACTCCCGTGAACACGCACGGGGCCCGCCACGGGAGAGTCCGGTAGGGCCCGCATCACGGTACAAGGAGCAGAGGAGGAACATCCACTTATAGAGAAGAGGTACCGGTTTAATAACGGCCAGGAGGGAAGGGGCTGTTCCAGGTTGTGTACCATCTCGGGGGGCCTGGAGGTGGAGGAGCTCCCCAGAATCAATAAGGGTCCACCTACTGCCGGCTATATGACCAGGGGCAGGAGGGAGTCCAGGCACCACTATGGCCACAAGAGGAGTTCCCGCTGTGGCATATTTAAGTGTTCCAGTAACTACCTGCAGGGGTTTCCGCCTTGGGAAAGAATGGTTCTCAAGAAGAGGGTTAAACAGGATAGATGAGACCTGCCGTGTTCACTGGTGAGCGAAAGGCCCTAAAGAGTGTGGATGGCATCAGCGGGGCTCCAGTTAAACTAGGGTCTCTCGGCGGCCATATGTTATAAATATGATCATGCCCGGCAGTGAGCAAGGGTGCGCTAATAAGTTTAAATGTCAGGGCAGGAGGGTCAGTCGGCTCAAGGATTTTCAGTGGCCGTAAGCTGTCCCAAAAACACGGAGGAGCAAAGTCCCCCCACCAGGGGGAGCAGGAGCACTCGCCTGCCCGGTGGAATGATCTGGAAAAGCTCAGGGCCAGGTACCTGCTGTTTTCACCATGCAGTATAATAAGGTCTCTTGCAGCAGCATATTTCAGGCAGTTAGCCTTGAGAATAGTATTTCAGCTGTAGGGCAGGTAGTTCAGGGGTTGAAAGACAACAACAGCAACAACATTAATGTAAGTACAGAATACAAATACAAACTATAAAAAAGTCTCCTGCAGTGGCATGTGTCAGCTCATGATGGTTATCAGTAGCTGCTCATGGCATGAAGGAGAGTGATCATCAAGATAAAAACATTGCAATCAGAGTGAATATGAGCATGTTCCATAGGGAGCTAAGAGGTATTAATAAACTGGGGCTTTGCACAGTGGTGAATTACTAAACCATAACAAGCATAACAAGCATGGGGGCTGATACGAAGGAAATTATTGCAGGGATTTGTCTCAGCCCCCTGAGACCGGCTGAAGGGGCTGAAACAGGGGTCGTTTTGTCACCTGGTCCACTCTCAGGTGAGAATACACCGAGAGGTCTCCTGCAGTTACATGTGTCAGCTCTTAAGGGTAACAGCAGCTGCTCATGGCATGAAGGGGAGCAAAACAGAGGGAAAGAACATTGCAAACCGAGTGGATCTGAACATGCTCTGTAGAGAGCAAACAAGATGTTAATAAACATAGTATGACTCAAGTAAATGGGTCTTTGCGCAGTAGTGACTTACTGGACCTTGACGAGCATGAAGGTTAATACAAAAAGTTATTGCAGGGGTATGTCAGCCCTTGGAGGCCGGCTGAAAGGACTGGGACAGGAGCCGTTTTATCGCCTGGTTGATTCTCGGGTGAGGTTCCATCCTTGGAGAGGGGGTGGTTTGGGGGGTAGATCTGCGGGGCAGTCCCGGGGTTCTTGGAGTAGTGGGGAGAGACGAGGTTGTAGGATCCATGTCTGGGATTCTAATGTCCAGGGCTTTAAGCTTGGTCAGGAGTTCTGGGGGCGAAGAGGCCTGGATCTGCTTAGATTGGTATGTAAACGTGAGTTTAAAGGGGAATCCCCAGCGGTATCGAATCCCCTGAGCTTGTAAGACTTGGAGTAAGGGTCTAAAGGCCCGCCTTTTTTGGATGGTGGTCTGCGAGAGATCCGCAAAGATTTGGTAATTGTGCTTTTGGAAGTATAGGGGGGATTTTTCTCTAGATGCCTTGAGGACCGCTTCTTTTGTTAAGTAGTGATGAAACTTGAAGATGATGTCACGCGGTGGGCCCTCTGTGGGTTTTCTTGCCAGGGCCCTGTGCGCTCTATCCAGCTCGAGCCTGGCTACTGGTATATCTGGGACCAGTTCCTGGAGGAGGGCGGTGATAGTGGCTGTGGCATCCTCCATGGTCTCACGGAGGCCACGGAATCGCAAGTTAGATCTGCGATTTCGATTCTCGAGTTCCTCGTTTAAATTTTTAAGTGAGGTAATCTCATCTTGCATTTGACCCAGCAGGGAGTTATGGTTATCAAGGATCAGTGTGGAGTCATCCATGCGGGATTCCAGGGCATCAGTGCGGGTTCCAATGTCCCTGATTTCTTTCAAGAGTGTCTCTGTGTGCTTAACTGACACTGCTGTGACCTCTTCTCTCATAACAGCTCTAAGCTGTGTAATCAGGGTCTGATTTTCTGAGGAAAGCTGTGCTGGGGCTTTGTGAGCTGAACTATATGGAGAGGAGGGGAGTTGTGGCCAGCTCTCATTAGATTCCTGGGAGAGATCATCAGCACTCACCCTCAGGGCTTCCTCTTTGTCCTCTCCTGCTCTGGAGCAAGCTGCGTCCTCAGATGCTGCAGTCTCCTCTGCTAGCAGCCGTGCTGCGGCCGCCATCTTGGATCCTGGGGCTGCCGACTTCCGACCCTCTCTGTGGCCTCTCCTTTTGGCTGGGGTGGCAGACATCTGGCCCAGGTAAGTCCTGGGGTCTTCCGCAGCCGCCTTGTGTGGGAATTTAGGGGTCTGGTGGTGTTGGTTGGGCTCTGTGCCTCCCGACTGCACGGAGCTCACTCAGCAGACGTCCATGCTGCGCGGTCACGTGCGCGCGCCCGCCCCCAATCACCTTTTTCTAATTCCTGCTGGGGTCAATTTTAAAAACAAGATGGAGGTTCATGGATTTTCAGGCAACCTGCAAACAGGAAGTGCTGCTGGGCTTCCTGTTACTGTGAATTGTCAGTTATGTCAGTTGGGATTGGAAGTTCCAAAATGGCTGCTACCTTTCTTTTCCAACTGTGCCAGGCTGTTGGTACGGTTTTAAGGGGCAGTTGTGACCTAGAGGAAGGGGCAGTTGTGGCTTAGAGGTAAGGGGAGTGTACTTGTGACTGGAGGGTGGCAGGTTCGAATCCCGGTCCTGGGACATGACTGAAGTGCTCTTGAGCAAGGCATCTAACCCCCCAACTGCTTCCCGGGCACCGTAATTAGGGCAGCCCACCGCTCCGGGCATGTGTACACTCACTGCATGGATAGGTTTAATGTGGAGGACGAATTCCTATGTGTGAGCAAGCATACAATGGCCATCTATGCATTATTAAAGTGATTTAACCTCCAATGAAAGGATTAACTTTTGCCCCATGCAGCTTTTCAATGCCAATCTATCAGCAAGTCACCTGATCGCTGGATCACATCCTTTGCTGCCCTGGGCCCGAACTCCATTCACCAGCATTCATTCCATGCTTTCTTGCGCCCCCTGCCATCAGTCCCAGGGGCCACACCCTCTGCATTTACCACAATGGAGGGTGTGTCAGCAATGAATGGAGAGGGTATAAGACTGATGGCTGGTCACTAAGCCATCATGGCAACAATTATGTTCCTCTTCAGGTCAGGAGCGGCGAGGGAAGCACGGGCTATGACGTGGGCTGGGATTCAGTGATCAGGTGATCTGCAGGGGGAATGTGAAGAACCCTTTTGTTTTTTTTTTTTTTGCATTGGGGTTTAAGTCACTTTAAGGTCAGCCCAGCCTTTGAGTTTTGCTAAAGAAAACTTGGCTGACTTTAAGGAAGGGAATATCCCACCTAAGGGATATTCCCAGGGCCGTATTTGCTGCAAGGCAACACAAGGCACGTGCCTAGGGTGGAGACATTGCCAAAGGGGCGGGCATGTATGGTTGCAGGATTTTTTTTTTTTAAACCTTCGACGCCTGTGTGGTTCCCGCGCGCGCTCCTGCCTGGGCGCGTGCCCGCTGCTCGCCGATGCACCGGCTACCCTCCCCAACCCCACGGGCTCCGTGCTTGTCCCCGCCCGATGCGCACCCCGCACGGGCGCCGATCAAACTCCACTAGGCTGCGGCACCTCCCCCGCTCACCTGTTACTTAGTCACGAGCGCCGAGCGCGCACCCGAGCGCGTGCCTGCCTGGCGCCCCGATCGCATACACCACCATAGCTCATCCCCCCGTCCCGCTGATCACCTGTCATGGGCTCTCACGTGCATGCCCGGGGTCTCCACAGTCAGTGCAGATCTCCACCACTCTGCTCTCAGTTGTGGTTGTGGTGCTCCCGCACGCATGCCAACTTGGGCGCACCTGCCCCGCAACCAACAAGTCAATCTGGCCAGCATGCCTCCTTCCCCAGGGGCATCCCGATTTGGAATATCCTGGGGGGAAAGATCAGGGGTAAGCCCCCAAAATACCCATAGACACTCACCTCCTTCCGGTCCAATGGTGCATGCGCAGGCTCTGGTCGAATGAGAGCCGGCCACTGTCACTGTGTAATTTGGCTGGTGGCTCTCACCACCGCAGTGACGGTGAGCGCCTTTCATTGGACCAGAGCCCGCGCATGCACCGTTGAAGCCAGGGAAGGTAAGTGTTTACTGGACTTTCTGGGGGGTTATACATCGTGGGGTATCCTGAACTGGGATTCCCCACTGTGTAACCCCCCCAGATGCCCCATTTCACTCACCTTGTCCCAGAGCCCTCACCACATCTCTGCTCACCTCTGCCTGAACCCGCGCTTGGCCTTTCTGAATGAGTGCACCACCCACACGCCCACCGTACATGCAACGGCTAGTAGGTGAGCGGGGTAGCTTTATTGTCATGGTCGTCATGTTAACCCAGAGATTACTTGTGAAAATGCGTTCTGGGATTGTACATTTTGTTACAGGAACTTAGATGCGATCATTTGTTATTTTTGTTTTAAAAATTAGGGGTTAAAAGACAAAGTCGGTTTCAAAGACTAATCCAGGGTCAAAGACTATTCTAGGGCTTGAGTTAAAGCATATGTATTATATGTGTTACGAATAAGGCCTACCTATAAGTGTTAACATTAAAGCTTACATTTTAAGAAGGTCCAAACCCTAAAAAGATGTTCATCGAGGCAAGGAATGACTAACATTGAGAAGTTCACCCTACCATACAGCTACACAGTTTGCCCTGGTAACTATTTACTATTAATAGGGCTCATCAGATGGACAACACATCACCGTGTGTGGCTCTGCACCCAATTAACCATCAGGTCAACTGGGCCAAAAAAGGAGGGCACATCAGCTTCAGATGAGTTTAACATGCCCTAAATAAGACATCCAGTAGCCCTGCAATATTTCTCCAGTTGTGGTCAGTGAACCAGCTGTTTTGTCTGAGAACCTCCGGTACTCAGACCACAGGGAAGTATCTGTGAAGGGTCATTTATAGATTGTATATGTGGAGTAGTAGGTCACAGCAACTAAAATTGCTGTATTTTTCTTGAAGATATGCTACTCATCCAACTGGTCCCACCAGTTCACTAAGCTGAAAAGTCCAAACTGAGTGAGCCAATCAGATTACTAGGCAAATGTATTCACGTCCAATTGTCTTGACTTGCTCTTACAGGAATAACTTGATGGAAGTGTTTTAGAAAAGCCTTTATCATGGACTGTCCAAAGGATATAGTGGAGAGTCTGTCCTCAAACTCTACAACCGGCACACACTTTGCTTCTGTTCAGGCAGTGGTGAACTGGGGCCAAGAATCAGCCCTGGATTTTACCAGCCCCTGGATGCCCCAAGACATGCTTGCTGAACCAGCCCAACCATCATGCCGGGTCATAGCATTGGGGGCTTGGGTTCCTGGGTTGTGGGTACAGTGGGGAACGGGTACAGGGGGGCTTAAAGTGACTAAGGGGGCAGGTATTGAATGTGGGTGTTAAAAGCAGCAGCCGAACTGGCCCCAAAGCAGTGCGGCCCAGCGGGCATTGTCCTGGGTCTCCCTATGACCCCTGTGTCCAGGTATGGGAACAATGTTTTTTTATTTAGAGGAACTGGTGAGTAACTACTGTAGTTCTGGATGAGAGAGGACACTGGGCATTTGATATTTTTGCCTTATTCTATGTCTTTGGTCAATGGAGACGTCAACCAAATGGGGTCTAATGTCAGAAAAGCCTGAACAGCATTACTGGCATAGAGACCCCCATATCCCGAAAGCATGTGTTTTTAATTAGTTTGACTTTTATTTTTACTTTTAAATATTGTATTTTTAGTTTTTGGGGCCAAAATGTTCGAGGGAGGCACATAACATTATATGACAACACTTGGAAATCCAAAGTGAGTGGCCACCACAAGGTAAGGTCTTAAAAGTAGTCCGTGTGTTCCTATCCTTCATCAATCATTCATCTTTATGAATGTCAGGATCTTCACATTTTGGCATGACCTGGTCAGAAATGAACTAAAGTGCTCCTGACCAAGGCACCCAACCCCCCCAATTCTTCCCCAGGCACCATACATAGGGCAGTAGCATGAAGAAGTCATTAATTGCAGTACTCTGCGTGTATAGCTGGGCCAACATATGGAGGGAGGAGTTCCAACAGGAAGACATATCACAACAGATCATGCAATTTTGTGGTAGACAATGTTGTCTTTGACCCTTAAATGTTAATTTCATTTTCAAGTCATAGATGCAAAAATAAGGAAATAAATAAAAGACAAAAAGAAAAAACAGCAGTGTTACTTGCACAATATGAGTGGCTAAACTGCATGCACGGTTTGTCTGACATTTTTAACAGCTGCTTTAGTCCACTAAGCAATTTAAGGACCTTTTCCAATCAAATTGAAAATATATGTCATGCATGATGCATGGTGCAGCCCTCCCTGCTGCAGTGCCAAGACCATATTCCTCCCATTGTCAGTAATGGTATTTCCAATATCCAGCTTGTGAAGGGTCAGCCTGGCTTATGCAGTCAACCTAGTGGTAAGAAAGCAATCTTGTGACCAGAGGGTTCCTGGCTGAGATATAACTGATGTACTCCTGAGCAAGGCATCTAACCTGCAAAAACTGCTCCCCGGAAGCTGTCGCTAGGGCAGCCCACTCCTTCAGATGTGTGCACTCACTACTTGTGTCTTACTGCACAGATAGGTTAAATGCAGAGGATAAATTCCAATGAGTGTCATACTATATAATTCTAAATGAGGAATTTGTAAATTGGTAAAACAAACTTTGTATAACTACTAAAGAAGACTAAGAACACGAGAGCCTGATTATTGCAGAATACTGAGCCCCCAGAGGTTACAGAAGACCAACCCGCAGGAGACTGACCACACACATGTTACAGGGTACTGACAGCTTGCATGTTTTAAGACTATGGCTTTGATTCACTAAGAGTTGAAAAAAGTTCTCATGTAAGTAAAAAATTAAATTAATGAGAAAAAAGCATGAGAATTTCACTGTTAGTGAATCACCGGATAGGAAGACAATGAAAGTCAATGGCACTTTTTACTACAGGTAAAAAGGGGTAAAAAGTTGAATTTCTCAGGAGTAAAAAGTGCCATTGACTTTCATTGTCTTCCTATATAGTGATTCATTAAATTGAAATTCTCAGGCTTTTTTCTCATGAATTGAATTTTTTACTACCATGAATTTTTTGTCAACTCTTAGCGAATCAAGGCCTATGGCTGCTTGCTAGATGCAGGAAACTGGCACCTTCACCTCTTGAGGAAGTATATGAACAAACGTGTGTCTCTCTTGCCTATGCCTTGAACTAGCCTGGCCAACCAGGACTTTTTGGCAGCCAGACCGTTCTATAAATGAAAGTCAACAATGCAAGTCTAGCCTTCATAATTTCCTTATGACAGGCCTCCTTTGCAGGCCTTCGAGGGTTCCAGATGATGAAAATCCAGTTGATTAGCCGTAATGTTGCTCCAGTGTACTTTAGGACAACTTAAGCTTGAGCACTTTGGCATAGTTCTTAGCAAAACCATTCCAAGACTTATATTGATTCCAGAAACATTGCTATTGAGCTGGTTCTTCATTATCATCATCTTCTTTAAACCATGGTGTATATGCTGGAGGTGGGCCATATGGTGGTGTTCCTTCAGGGTAAACTGGAGGAGGTGCTGTAAGGTAGTTGTCAAACGCCACTGGCTGAAAATAGAAACATGTACATTATGGTATTAAACAAATATGGTGTATTGTATATATAACTGCAAGGATCAGGTCACTGTTAAGGTTTTATTAGTTTGACTGTTGCACCTTAATCTGGGGCTGAACAGGGCTGCAGGGGAATCCTCGGGATGCACTGCCTATAAGTTATAATCCCCATCCCTATGGCAGTGAGAGTCAAGATTTGGTGGTGATTTCACAATCAAGCCCGGAAGATGTTAGAAAGACATCTCACAAAGGGGCCTGGCGAAGATATCAGGGCCAAGCATGAAGATGTCTGACCTTGGGCAATTCTTTGAAATTTTTATTAAAGTGGTGAATGAGGGTGGAGCCATGTTTACTAACTTTTTGCACTATTAGCTTCTAATAATACAGTCATTTATTTTACATACATTTAAAGAGTATCCCTCTCCTTATCCCTGGTTCTATTTTTGGGGGGTGTCACCTTGTGTAACTGCTCTTTGGGCCTGAATAATACTGTGGTGTATTAATACAGTCATTTATTTTACAAACATTTTAAGAGGACCATCTGTCTATCCCGGGATCTATTTTTTGGGGTGTCATTAGCTGTTTATAGCTGTTTAGAATATGGGTCTGAATAATACTACATTCTAATACTTTCCTTTGCCTGCTTCGCTGCTTTGATTACCAGCATTGTTATGATTATAATGGTGTAAAATGCCAAAAAGAATTGCTTGTGTACTCTGTGCACTTGGTGAATACAGATCTGTTCTGTTCTATTCTATTCTATTTAGTTCTTTTACACAAGGTAATAGAGAACAATCTGTGTACTGTACCCCAAGTGTATTTTTTGGGGATTGGCATTTGTTCATTATAACTGGTCTTTGGGTCTGAATGACACTACACTATTTACTACCTGGCACACAGTTTGGACAGCCACCAACGGGTGTCAGCAGAGCCCCTGGATGCTCTATCTGCCTCCTCAGCTGTTAGGCCTGTATAGGTGGGAAATGCCCTCTATCTGGTGCAGCAGGATTTTGTTTGTGAATCTCTTGGACTTTGTGTTACAGCAGTCTTAGCCATATCCAGTAGCAAGCAGGCCTCTTCCTGCCTTCCCTGAGGCTGTTTGGATACCTGTTCATAGCCCTTGATGCAACAAGCCTCCTATTGGCTCCTGGAGGCTGCCGTCTCCTGTCCTGGGCACTTAGTGGGTGCACCAGCACCTTGGGGCCCCTGTATTCTATACTTTTGTTAGTGCGTTCTGTTTCTTATGCTCTGTATCTTTTGTTTCCTGATGTCAGTGTCCTTTTCTTTCTATAGGTCATCCTTTGTTTGCCATTTCTTAAAAATCTCCCTTTTAGTGCATTTATCCTGGGTTATGTCATTGCTCTGGCCTGTCAGTTATTTGTAGTTGCTGCATGAATAAAACAGTCAGCTCTACACAAATTTTTTTTAAGCCAAAAGGGCCTATGACAGCCAGTGGAAGATGGTAACAGCAGCAGTCTCTCTGAGCCCCTAAGGCTTGTGACAGTGGAGGACTGTTTTGATATGATTTGAGACCAGCTGTGGTGGTACATTTAGAAAGTTGGGCACATAACATGATATGACAACACCTGGAAATGCAAAGTGAGTGGCCACCACAAGGTAAGATCTAAAAGTAGTGTTCCAATCCTTGGGGATCAATTCTCTAGTCAGTTGCATAATGCATGGGGTGGTGGATTCTGGTGTTATCCAGTCCTGATTCACCTTTATGAATGTCAGGATCTTTACATTTTGGTATGACCTGGCCAGAAGTTAACTAAAGTGCTCCTAAGCAAGGCACCCAACCTCCCCAACTCTTCCCCAGGCACCGTACTTGGGGCAGTTGCATGAGGAAGTCATTAATCGCAGTACTCTGCTTGTATAGCAGGGCCAACATGTGAAAGAATTTGTTCCAACAGAACGAAACATCACAGATCATGCAGTGTGGTGGTAGACAATTTTGCATTTGCACCTTAAAGGGTAACCTCATTTTAAAAGGCATAGATGCAAAAATTAAGAAATAAATAAAAGACAAAAAAAGAAAAAGATCTTTTAAGAACAGTGTTACGTGCACATTATGAGTGGCTAAACTGCATTCACAGTTTGCCTGACATTTTTAACAGCTGCTTTAGTCCACTAAACAATGTTAGTGACCTTTTTACAATCAAATTGAAAATATGTGCCATGCATGATGCAACCCTCCCTGCTGTAGTGCCAAGACAATATTCCTCCCATTGTCAGTGATGATGTTTCCGATGTCCAACTTGCGTGGGGTCAGCCTGGCTTATGCAGTCAGACTACCTATGGTAGGAGGGGGGAATGCCACACTGCCTATTGGAATGGGAGGGGAGCATGCCACACTGCCTATGACATGGGGGAATGCCACACTGCCTATGACATAGGGGAATGTCACACTACCTATGGGAAATGGGAGGGGGGAATGCCACACTTTTTATGGGGAATGGGATGGGGGAATGCCACACTGCCTATGGGAATGGGAGGGGAGAATGCCACACTGCCTATGGAAATAGGAGGGGAGCATGCCACACTGCCTATGAGATGAGACAATGTCACACTACCTATGGGAAATGGGAGGGGGAATGCCACACCGTTTATGGGGAATGGGAGGGGGGGAATGCCACACTGGCTATGGGAGGGGGGAATGCTACACTGCCTATATGGGGAATGGGAGGGGGGAATGCTACGCTGCCTATCAGGAATGGGAGGGGGGAATGCCACACTGCCTATGAGATGGGGGGAATGCCACACTGCCTATGGAAATGAGATAGGGGGGAATGCCACACTACCCATGGGGAATGGGATGGGAGAATGCCACACTGCCTGTAATGGGGTGTTTTAGCACAACATTTGGATTAGAATATTTTTTTTTTATTTTCCTCCTCCAAATCCCAGGTGCATCTTATGGGCAGGTGCATCTTATATGGCAAAATATACAGTAATTACAGCTAATTAAAAACACTTACTAACAGCTACATTGCTAAAAATGCATATTCCCTAACAGTTTAGCTGATTTTTAGCATTTTGATCCAATAGGGAATGAATCCGAACATTTGGAAACATTTTGGTATATTGACTGAAGCAAATTTATGAAAAGTCTGCTCATCTCTAGTAACTATGTAACACAATTGTCCCCAAAAAATGACATTAATAGATTGATCAGGGTCTAACACAGAAAAAGGCCAGCAAAAACAATTACATTTTGTTTGTGCAGAAATAAGACCTACAATATATCCGGTACTACAATATACCAGGCACTCACCCGGGGAGGCTCTCTTGGCACACAGAGCAGCACATAAAAGCAAATATAAGCAATGACGATGCACACACACAATATCACCACGTTTGTACTGAGCAGGATGTTATAAAATGTAAGGATGTCTGGCTGTGTAGAAACAAATACATATAAGCGTATAGTTAATGTTACAAATAAATGCTTGTAGTTATCTTTGTGTTAAAATGGACCAAAACCCAGGATTTTGACTATCTTGGGTTTTGGTCCCTACCAAATAGATAGCTAGATAGATATGAGATAGATAGATATGGGATAGATATGAGATAGATAGATAGATAGATAGATAGATAGATAGATAGATAGATAGATAGAACTTACACTTCTAAGACAGCATTCTGAACTGAATCCACCAGCTCTGCAAAGTTGGATGTCTCTGGTGTTAAAGGTCAGGGCCACACAAGAGGAAATGATGGAGAAGATGTCAAACACGAGGGAAGCTTTAACCTGTGTTGAAAATGAATTGTTACCGGCACAATCTCATGAGTAGTGTTAGAAGTACGGGTTTGGCAAGATCAGCCGAACTTTCAGCAAAAGCTTGGTTCGGGTGCCCAAACCATCAATGGGGACCATACTTGGTGACCCAAAAGTGACTCACAAATACATATGAGGGGGGGCACTGGTGGGCGAGTAGTTGTGGGACGCCCATCTGTCAGGACGCAGAATCAGACCAGGAGTGCTGTAAAAAAATATAGTGGCAAATGATTGGTGGTGGGAAGGAGTTCCCTTTAACATAATGCAGTGTGCAGCAGATAGGAAGTGACTGTCCACTTACCTGATCAGGGTCGGTGTTCAACAGCAGGGTCTACAATAAGATGGCTACCCCCATGAGAGAGGACCGTGGTAACTCACTGCCTGCGCTATGGGCCAAAAGTTTGTTTAATGGGATGCTCAGAAGTTAGCTTTACTGAACATCAAACCTGAATACAGATCTCTAGCTGAAACTGGACCAACACCCATTGTTTCTTTAACAGGTGTTGGACCCGCTGTCTGCTCATCACAATAAGCTGGGGGGGGGGGTATCCAGAATGCTGGAGCTCCCCTCGCAGATAACCTCCCAGAACGCCCATAATGCTCACCTTGATTACGAGCCAGCACTGGAAAAGGAGTCCAGCGATTGCCCGCTGTGCAACTGGCCGCTGTGTAGTCACATGGGCAGGTCGTGCCAGTGGTCAGCGCAGAGGACGCGACTAACACCCACGTGACCACACGGCTGCTAATCTGGGGACTACTTCTCCTCTTAATGAAGGTGAACATTATGAGCGTTCTAGGGGTGCTCCAGCATTCTGGATGCCCCAATAAGGTTATCGTGATGAGCAGACAGTGGGACCAACACCGTTAAAAGAAAAAACTGGTGTTGGTCCGGTTTAAGTCTGTGCTGGGGTTCTGAGACCCGAACCTGTGAAGTTTGGCACACACCTGAACTTTGTTGTTCAGGTACGTTCATCTCTTCTCATGAGGTCTATTAAACAGAATATGATCACAACGTGGATAACCTCCTCCACTGCAATACCTTTTGCTGCCAGACGAGGCCATAAATTACTTGGTGAGCAAAGATAATCAGGGTCCAGAGATTATTGGTTATTGTGAGGTCAATGGTTCGGGCTACACAGGATATAGGGCGATGCCTTAATATGGCCTTGGCACAAATCCGAACTTTGAGGTTCAGGTTCACTAATCTTTACTCATGAGGTCTATTACATAGATTATGATCACAACGGGGATAACCTCCTCCACTGCATTACCTTTTGCTGCCAGACAAGGCCATAAATTACATATAGTCAGGGTCCAGAGATTATTAGTGTTTGTGTGGTCAATGGTTAGGGCTATACAGGATATAGGGAGAGTTACTTCCAAGTCAAAATAACATTACATGACAGGAAAGGTAAAATTCTAAATAATTGCTTATGGAATTTTTGGCATCCAGTGTCAAAGTGAATATTGATCCAATTAACAAACCCATAGAACAACTGGAAAATCAGCGCAATTAAACAAGAATTATTATCTGAAATAGCGTGATCAAATTTCACAAAAAGTACAATATGTATTTTTACTTTGAAAAGCGATCCCCTTGTGTGGGGGCGGTGCTCCCTTTTTCCTACCCATTTCATCCTTGGCACACCGAATACTTTGTGTTTTCACATATATTTTTTCATTTGATCTAAAGTTAATTGAAGACGGTGTACTTGAGTTTTTGCTCTTTAGAATTTTTTTTTTATTTGTTAAGTTTTTAAATGTTTCTAACCTCATAATATTTGTAATAATAAAATACTGCCCATAGGACACACCTAGGATTTGGAGGAGGAAAATAAGAAGAAAAATATTCTGAACCAAGTGTTGTGCTAAAACACCATCCCCCTGAGAACCAAATAATAGGCAAGGTCCAGAATCTCCCACTTACAGGCAGAGTGGCATCCCCCCCCCCATTCCCCATCTGCAGTGTGGCATTTACTCCTATATTCCCATAGAGAATGTGGCATTCCCCCATCCCATTCCCCATATAGGCAGTGTGGCATTCCCCCTCCCATTCCCCATATAGGCAGTGTGGCATTCCCCCCTCCCATTCCTCATATAGGCAGTGTGGCATCCCCCCCCCATTCCCCATATAGGCAGTGTGGCATCCCCCCTCCCATTCCCCATATAGGCAGTGTGGCATTCCCCCCTCCCATTCCCCATATAGGCAGTGTGGCATCCCCCCCCCCATTCCCCATATAGGCAGTGTGGCATTCCCCCCTCCCATTCCCCATATAGGCAGTGTGGCATTTCCCCCTCCCATTCCCCATATAGACAGTGTGGCATTCCCCCCTCCCATTTCCCATATAGGCAGTGTGGCATTCCCCCATCCCATTCCCCATATAGACAAGGTGGCATTCCCCCCTCCCATTCCCCATATAGGCAGTGTGACATTCCCCCCTCCCATTCCCCATATAGGCAGTGTGGCATTCCCCCCTCCCATTCCCCATAGGCAAAAGAGTAAACTCACATATCCATCGCTCCCGATGTCCCGTAGTTCGCACTGTCCCCACCGTCCACGCTGCACGGTGTCTCTTCTCCAGCGGCTCCTGCACACACAGCTCAGACACCCGGCTACATTCAGCAGGTGGGCTACACCCAACCGCTGTATGGAGCCATGTGTATAGGCTGTGTGTGTAGGAGCCGCCGGAAAAGAAGCGGCCACAGTAGCGGGGAAAATGTGGACGGACAGGGACATCGGGAGCAATGGATGTGAGTTTACTTAATTTTGGGGAAAAATAAGTGTGTAGGGGAAAAACCACGGTAATTTTTCTTTTTTGTATTTGTGGATGCAAGTTCCAGATTTGGAGTCATCTAGAAAATGTAAGAAATTATGGACCGGATTTTATGTGTGTTAAATCAATACACTCAACTCCACTCATGAGTTTATGTGCAAGCACCAAATATATTTTCAGGCCACTTACCCGGCAGGAGGAGGTTATTAGATGCGCTGAGATTAACATGCACCCTGTGGCGATGTGCTGTAAAAATTAAAATTAATGAATTAAAAAATACATTAATAACATACAATTAGGTTTAGTCTACGAGGGGTGACATAGACCGTCACCCAGGATGTCCTTTTGCTTCCATTAAAATAAAAAAAAATCAAGCCTGGCTGGATATTTCTTGACGCTGGCTGTAAGAGGGACCTCTGCTCCTGCCATTCAGCATATTTATATGGAGCTTTAGGGACATTTTTCACGATAGTGTTCCTTTAACCCTTTCGCTGCCAGCCTATCTGGAGATTTTGTCACCCTTGTTGCCAGACCATTTTTCACTATTTTGCGCTCCACGTGTTCAACTGTGATTTTTGAAGGGATTTCCAAGGATTTACCAGGGAAATTAAATATTGTTTTTTTTTCAGTAGAGTCTGGGCTTTAACATGAAATGTCTTGTTTGTAATTTTTTAGGTGTATTCTCAATATTTTTGGGTAAAATATGTGCAAAAAAATAAAAAAAATACAATTTGTAGTGTTTTGTTGCAATAAAAAATGTACGTTTGCCAATGAAATCTTATTGCGTGTAATTTCTCCCAATTACAACGGTACCACATATGTATCGGTAGCCCCCCCCCATTCTTGCCCAGGAGACCCCCCAAACTGAAAAGAGCACTATATAACATTTACAAATAAAATACTACTATCCACACTATAAATATAAGGGGTTAATTTAAAAAAAAAAATGACATAGGGTCCCCCTATTTATTTGGGAATTTTAAGGGTTAAGTGGTTCTGGAGTAATGAAATTGAATGGAGGGCAAAGTTTAGAGCCCTTATATGGCTTATACCCGGCCCTGAAGGAAATGAAGGAGATGCACATGGGACAGGCATCAGGTTAGCCACTTGCTGCCTTGTTATTGCAGCTGGGTTTAAACAGTTCTTTTCTGTATTACTTACACAAACTGGTGTCCAGAAGGGTATACCATATAGCAACGATTCAGAGCAAGTGGTCGGTTCCTTCGATGCTAACACAGTGCCCACTGCAGCTTCAGCAAAGGCCCACAGCAGCACTAATATCTACAGACAAAAGAACATATGTCTGATTAAAAACAACATGTGAAAGCATCACAAGCAAAGCCACATATGATTAAGCAAAAGTAGACTATACTACCATAAGAAGGTAAAGGATGGAGAGATGGAAGAAGAGCAGGGGGAGAGGAATATCATTGTCAATTGGGGTTAGACACATGGAACATACCTACACTAAAGACAGCTCGATTTGCTCATTTAAGCCGTGTCTGTAGTGGAGAAGAAGCTGAGGGTGGTTACATCACCTCGTCTTGCTTTGGCAGGTGACACATTGGTTTGTGACAGTTTGTGGAGCTGCGTGTCAGTCATTCACAGTGCAGTACTATAGCTAAACTGTGCGCTTTCCAATGGACAGGTAGCTGTAAGGTAATGGGATGTACTCAAATGGGCCAATCAAGGGAGGTTCCAAATATTGAGTACAGCTGATCTATACTCTTCTGTCCACCAGGTTCCACTGGGGATGGGGTCATCAACCAAAGGGATGGGTTCTGCAAGTTGATAAGCCAGGTCTGATGAGTTCCAGGATAGGCATAAGTTATAAGCCTTATAAAGGTTTCCAAGGGCAAATCATTTACAAATTTAGTGAAAGTGGGCATCCCCTGTAAAGGTTGTACATTAGGTCAACGTACAGGCACAGCCACAGACTGCTGTACGATCTGACACTTGCAAACAGTGACAGATTGAGGACAATAATCAGCCCAGGATTTTATCAGCACCCGGCCTGCCCATGACCAGCCATTGGTGTCTCTGCTTCTTCCTGGCCCGTCACCCAGTGTGCTCCATCTCTGAGGCTAAATCATTAGGGGGAGGACATTGGGCTTGGGTTGCTTGGGTGAGGGGATAGAGTAGGAAAGGGAATGGGAGAGGCAAGAATTTAATGGCAGTGTTAGTAAAGGTAGCAGCTTAGCATGCCCAAAAGTATTGCGGCACATCAGGCATTTGCCCGGGTCTCTCTATGGCCAGTCTTCCACTGCTTGCTGTTTTGGGGGAAAATAGCATCCACCAGAGACTTCATGAGTTACTTTTAAAGCTGTGGCAATGTAGAGAAGACACAAGATTAGAGGTGTGATAAAGCAACATTCTGTGCAGTGCCAACCAAATATTAGCCAGCAAGGAATTATCTGCTTAGGCTCCTCCGTTAACTAGAGGAAGTAGTAAATATGTGCTTTTATTGAAAGTGGGACATTTGGTCAGTTGCCGTATCAGGGTTTATACATTTGGTCCACTAGAGGGTCACTAATTTAAAGTTGTTTTCATCACCAATATGTTTTCTTATGAACCTGATCAACTCCAAATCCTCTTTCGAGAGTCAAAGTAAGACAAAGCGAGGACTAGGTCCTAAGTATTTTAACTGAAAATTAATGGATGTAATGAAAAAACTGGAATACAGCTGAGGTGGACTAAATCCCAAAATCTTAAATAAAACAAAAGTAACAATTTTGCAGTGATCTTAACCTCAATAATCAAAACAAAATAATTTGGTCTATAAATTTATAAAGCAAAACCAAAATTTGAAGAACTGATTATTTTTGTCTATATATATATATATTGGGGAAAATAGCATCCACCAGAGCCTTCATGAGTTGCTTTTAAAGCTGTGGAGAAGACACAGATTAGAGGTGTGATAAAGCAACATTCTGTGCAGTGCCAACCAAATATTCGCCAGCCAGGGTTTATCTGCTTAGGCTCCTCCGTGGTACATTTCTAGTTAACTAGAAGAAGTAGTAAATATGTGCTTCTATTGAAAGTGGGACATTTGGTCAACAAAACCAAAATTTGAAGAACTGATTTTATATATATATATATATATATATATATATATATATATATATATATATATGATATACATATAATATTAATATTATTATTAATATATATATATATGATATAAATATAATAATAAATATAAATGTATTGTTTCGGTACAACCAAGTTTATATTTATTGCTTGCTTATTCATGTAGAGACCTTACCATGTGAGGTTAGGAATCTCTTCATATAATGTGGGGAAACTTTGATATATAACCCTAAATTCAAGACAAGATCAATGGCAAGATCAAAAGCTATTTTAGGTGGACTAATTTTTTTAAAGAAATAAATAAGCATATTAATGTTGCCATTGTCCCAGTCAGAGTCCCCCTATCCCTCTAAATCTTTAGATTATTTTTCTTTTAAGGCTTAGTAACTCTAAAACTAAAGATTTGAAGTACAAAGTAGATTGATAAGATAGATAGATAGATAGATAGATAGATAGATAGATAGATAGATAGATAATGATATGAAATAGATAGATAGATAGATAGATAGATAGATAGATAGATAGATAGATAGATATGGGATAGATAGATAGATAGATATGAGATAGATAGATAGATAGATAGATAAAAAAAAATAGTTACTTACTCCTAAGGTTAAAGGCTTTGCTTTCTTAAATTTCACTTCGAAGGTGGAATCTAATCTTTGAGGTGGAAAAGAGAAGCTCCGGTAGGGTTCATACGAGTTCAACCACTGTTCAGAAGTTGATAGGGGGATATTCCATGGATGAACATTAGGTGGCCCATTTATCTGAGGAACAGTCCATATTTGTATATCAGGAATAGAGTCATATGCAGGTGGAGAGTCACTCAATGTCTGGCCAGCAGTTGTAATAATAGAGTCACTTAACACTGATGTTGCTGAAGTTGAACTAAAGTAACTTGGCGGTTCAATGGGAAATAGATTAGACTCAGTTCTGCGGTTGGTAAGGTCTGTCCCTGCTGAAGACATACTGAAACCTCCTGCAAAAAAAAGGGTGCATTTGTTTTAAGAGTAAAATATCTATTGTGGTGGTCATATTATGAGAGATGTTGAGAAGCTGATAAGATTTTAAGACATAGGTTCAGCACTGGTCCTTTATCTTCTCAAGACGTACCAACAGGTCATATTATGGGGATCTCCACATAGTTGGCTCTATAGCTCCGGGTTTTTTTTGAGCACTAATTACTTTACCTGTAAAGCATGACCTGTTGGAGGTAATTGTGGAGAGGGCTGAGCCCCCCTGGTCTATAGCTTGATTTATTTCATCAATGTCATATTGTCACTGGGCCGTGGATAACTTCACAACAGCAAAAGCCTTTAAATAGGGAGCCAGGGCACTAGACGATCTTCACAGCATCCCTCCTGAGAAGTCTCTGTTCCAGTTCTTGAAGAATCTTTGTTCCATTGTCTGAGCACCGCCTACAAAACCAACTACACTACCTCCGCCCGGACCTTCACCTCTCACTATATACCTTTAAATGGACCTTTACAAGAAGTGGTTGAGTTCCCCTGACCTAGGGTTTTCCTACAGCTCAAGCAATTTTCCCTTGCAGAAGAAAAGCATTTACCTTAGCTCAGAGTCAAGTTTTGGATTTTGGACAGAAACTTCTGATGTCAGCTGAGCCTACCCTGCAATAGAAAACCTCCCGCTGACCCAGCAAAATACACATGCATGTAGTTTGTATATTTTGCCTGTTTCGAGTTTCCAGCTTCCAGCACACAATCCCCGTAGTAGAATTGTGAATTATTTTCTCATGACAGCGGATATTGTACCCCTTTTTACTCCCTCCAGTAAAACATTTACTTTGTGCCAATTTGGTCAAATTTGACTATAACATTTGCTTTGACTTCGACGAATTGGGCCATTTCAGTTTCGACAATAGTTTTTATTGCAAGAATAAAGATCATACATCAGAAGTCAAAATCCAAAATAATTAGTTCGTAAAATAAGACATAGACACAGAAGAACGCCGGATGTACAATAAGAAAAGTCCTCTGTGGAGTAATCCTGCCATACCACCACTAGAAAAAACAACCAGTCTGAGGGTAAGGGAAAAGGAAAAGAGGAAAGGAAAGCATAGAAATAGGGAAAGGAAAGAGAAGGAAAACAGAGAGAAGAATGGGTACCAGGCCTCCACCCAACCAAACAACGGGCAGGATAGCACTTTATATCATAAGAAGCTCTCGGTCAAAATGTCTCGGTTGGAAGTGGGCAATCCAACCCTCCCATGTAGCTAGAAAGGGAGCGAGATCTCCCTGCATAGAGGCCGCCATCTTCTCGAAGAACATGGCCTCATGGACTCGGGAAATCAGACTCCCCCTAGGTATGTCCCGCTTCTTCCAAGAATGCGCAGTGATCAACTGGCCTGCCGTCAGAATAAAGTTTCAAATTTGTTTCAGACCCAAGGTTTTAGGACATTCAGATCAAATTTTATACTATCTAAATCAATTTGCTCATCTCTAGTTGAAAGTGAAGAGGTCATTAAACCGGACCTTCACCCAAAATATCTTATATGTTTCCCACACCCTGTTCATACAGATTGCCCACATTAAAAATCATCCTACCTGCATCTACTCCATTATTTGAGACTTTTACCATCCAAGACGGTGGCCCATGGAGTCTATTGCTGCCTGCAGAAAGGAAGTGTCTTCGGACTGTGCCGCTCTGCATTCTGGGATTGCTGTCCTTTTCTTGACCCCAGCTCTGCTCTGTCTGACCCCTGACCCTGCAGAGTATGATAATCAGTGGTGCTTCTGAGGCAAGATGGCGATTTTAGTTATGCTTCGCAACCATGCACCTTCCTTGCTGGCTTGAGCCTAAGTAAATTCCTTTGCTGCATGTTCCTTTGTGGAGGTCCTAATCTTCTGGGTGCATGAGACGGGCAGGGATACACAAATCCATCTTTACTATTAGGAGCTGGGGAGAGGATCTCCTCTTTCTACAGACGCAATACACCATGAGTCAAAGTGTTCTCTTCCTTGTGTTCAGCAGTCCTCACCACTGGGAGCTCCTACCACCTGCTACTGCCAATTTCTGGGTAAGTGTTCCCCAGTCCTCTCCTTGAGAGCCACCAACAGGTTCTGTTTTGTGGATCTCTCCAAAGCTCGCTCTATGTTCTATATCTGCTCTGTCTGAGGAATAATTCCTCCACCTGTGCATCCTGGTGAACATGTTGGTGACTCTCAAGAAGAGAATTAGGAAACACTGACTTAGGTTAATACTTTTGACCATACAGTGTTGTAAACCTAAAGATGCTTATTAAATGGTACTGCTCAATGCAATGTAACAGAACAATCCTCTTAGTCCCCCCCCCCGCTACCTACACCCAAATGTCCTTTCTAATTAGAATTATATTGGTATCTGATGAAAGAATGTTGCTTTAAAGAAAGTTTATATTTAACAGACAGGCAATAAAAAGTGATGTAATATTGTGATAATAGATATCATACGGTTATGCAGACTCTTATTGATCCTGTAAATCATTGCTCCACAAGAAAGATAACTTTCCTTGGATAAAATAAAGAGCTAAAGTCCACAGTAAGGGGTAACATTATTAAAGAAGCAAAAATAATGAAATAAGTCAGCTCATAACTTTGGACTTAGTAGACTGCATAATTTCAATAGGGCCCAGAAACCAAGGATCCAGCCCCAGTTAATATCCTTAATCCAATGAATTCATCAGGGGTGCTCCAACCTCTCCTCAATGGCCTCCAACAGGCCATGTGTCTCCGCATAGGTGTAGTAATTAGTACTCAGGCTGTAGCTCTGTCCAAACACTAATCTCTTTACCTGGGTGCCTGTGTGGAGATCTACAAAACATGACCTGTTGGTTGCCCTGGAGGAGGAAACATAGAAACATAGAAAGTTGACGGCAGAAGGAGACCATACGGTCCATCTAGTCTCTGCCCTTATGTGTATACTGTATGTTCTCTGTATCTTATGTGTATACTGTATATTCTCTGTATCTTATGTGTATACTGTATGTTCTCTGTATCTTATGTGTATACTGTATGTTCTCTGTATCTTATGTGTATACTGTATGTTCTCTTTATCTTATGTGTATACTGTATGTTCTCTTTATCTTATGTGCATACTGTATGTTCTCTGTATCTTATGTGTATACTGTATGTTCTCTTTATCTTATGTGCATACTGTATGTTCTCTGTATCTTATGTGCATACTGTATGTTCTCTTTATCTTATGTGTATACTGTATGTTCTCTTTATCTTATGTGTATACTGTATGTTCTCTGTATCTTATGTGCATACTGTATGTTCTCTTTATCTTATGTGCATACTGTATGTTCTCTGTATCTTATGTGTATACTGTATGTTCTCTTTATCTTATGTGTATACTGTATGTTCTCTTTATCTTATGTGTATACTGTATGTTCTCTGAATCTTATGTGTATACTGTATGTTCTCTGTATCTTATGTGTATACTGTATGTTCTCTGTATCTTATGTGTATACTGTATGTTCTCTTTATCTTATGTATATACTGTATGTTCTCTTTATCTTATGTATATACTGTATGTTCTCTGTATCTTATGTATATACTGTATGTTCTCTTTATCTTATGTGTATACTGTATGTTCTCTTTATCTTATGTATATACTGTATGTTCTCTGTATCTTATGTATATACTGTATGTTCTCTGTATCTTATGTGTATACTATATGTTCTCTGTATCTTATGTGTATACTACTGTATGTTCTCTGTATCTTATGTGTATACTACTGTATGTTCTCTGTATCTTATGTGTATACTACTGTATGTTCTCTGTATCTTATGTATATACTGTATGTTCTCTGTATCTTATGTGTATACTGTATGTTCTCTGTATCTTATGTGTATACTGTATGTTCTCTTTATCTTAGGATAGATGGAGGCTTATCCCAGGAAGGTTTAAATTCACTGACTGTTGATTTTTCATCTACCTTTGCTGGAAGGAGGGTTGACCACGTGTGGAAAACATAATTTAATCCTAAAAATAACTCATGCAAATAATTACCTTCATAATCAGTTAAATGCTCATCTTCCTCCAAAGGCATGAAAAATAATCTCAGCTGGAAATAAATATCAATATAATAATCCAATCCAATAATCCAATAATATTAATCCATAGCTGATAGCCTAATCTTAGCCCAAATTTTAATCATCTCGATCAGAGACCCCTAAACCTAAATGAATAGCCTACCCCTGAAGCATAGACAGACAAATGAATAAATTAACATCTTCTGTGTGGATCATGTGATCCAAACAGACAATCAACCTTGAGACCAGATGAGCGCCAGTAGCGTGATTTTCACAGCGCCCGCTAGTATTCGCTGTGCTTGGCCGGGGTTTGCTTGTTGACAGCGACTCAGTTGGTGTGCGGTAATGTTGAATACCGGCTTAGGGGTCGATGTTTCACAGGTTCAGCGTTGTATGGGTGCGCCTGACAGCGAATGGCCAGAGCGAACGGCTTGCTGCAGATTCATTAACAAATCACGCTCCGAATTTTTTCGCGCTGTGAATTCCTTGTTTAAACCCCAGAGCGCTGGCGGCGATGGGTGTAAAATAGTTTTTAACCCCCAAACAACCATATTTTTTGATTGTAAAATTATACAAGTTTTTCTAAACATTTTGTAATATGAATACATCAGACCTGTAATATCAATTCTGCACAATTTTTTTTTTTTTTTTACCTTAAATTACCTAACATTGCAGAAGTGGTCACAGAATTTTTGTCATTAAAAAAAAAAAAACATTAATAGCAATTAATTATGATTAATTAAAGATTTCTCCATTGAAATGCATTGGACAACGCCAGGGAGCGACAGGTCATACCTGGCGCTGTGATGGGATTAGCAGCGGCGCTGTTCGTTGCAGTCGGCTACATGATGAATCCCGCGCTAGCTGACACTCTCGCCGGTGCTAGCCTCATTTAGCGTGATAAATGCGTCATTGTGACCGCCGCCGGGCGTACTTGAGTCGGTAGCCGCCGTTAGCTGGCGGTACCTGGCGCTCGTCAGACACTACCTGGCGCTAGCCCTTGATAAATAAGGTCCCATATAAGACAAGATAGCAATAGACTAGCCTTATCTTACATCCCCCACAGCCTCTTGTCTTTGTTTTTTAATCTTGTCTTGTTTGGATCACATGACTGTTAGCTTATGTACTTAATAGACTTTTACTAATTTTATGGGGTGCATGTTGGGGAACCTCTAGAGCCCCACTTAAGGTATATCTCTAATTAATAAGAGACACTTAAATGACCCCCCCCTCAATCAATAACAGACTGCTCTGACAAATTAATAACTCCTTTAGGAAAAAAATACCCCACAGCACACATCCATTCAGTCTATAAGACCACCCACCTCCACTACCATCTCAACCCAACAGAAAATCCTTAACATGAGACACACGGATGTAGACCTTTACTGTCTGTATCATAGCTAAATGTTTTTAAATGTAGACCCCAAATTCTTTTGAACTTAATCCAAATATATTAGTCTTAGGTCAGTCTGGATTATTTTGTTTAGCTTTGTGTAGACTAGGAAAAGGTTACTGTATAACCAGAGTCTGTTATTCTGGAGCTTTACTTCCTGCTTGGTCATAGGAGACAGACAAGTCAGTTTACTGAACCTGAAAATCTGTTTTTCCTAAGAACTCAAAGATTCTGCTAGTGACACCTCTCTGCTTATAGTGAACCTCATTGGTTTCTATGGTCACCACTGACAAAATATCAGGCTTCCACTAGGTGTAGTCACACAGTGCAGAAAAATAGTAAGGATGAAGGGATAGCGCCAGGTAGCGCCTCGTAGCGGCAGATGCGCCTGGTGAATGCCGGGCACATTTATGAAAGTGAATTCGGTGAGTGCCTCTAACAGCGCCATGTAGCATCACATGTATTATTACAGGGGGCTCCGTGTATAGCGCCTCTAACAGCGTCATGTAGCGTCACTTGTATTATTACAGGCAGGTCAGTGTATAGCACCTCTAACAGCGCCATGTAGTGTCACATGTATTATTACAGGCAGGTCAGTGTATAGCGCCTCTAACAGCGCCATGTAGTGTCACATGTATTATTACAGGCAGGTCAGTGTATAGCGCCTCTAACAGCGCCATGTAGCGTCACATGTATTATTACAGGCAGGTCAGTGTATAGCACCTCTAACAGCGCCATGTAGTGTCACATGTATTATTACAGGCAGGTCAGTGTATAGCGCCTCTAACAGCGCCATGTAGCGTCACATGTATTATTACAGGCGGCTCAGTGTATAGCGACTCTAACAGCGCCATGTAGCGTCACATGTATTATTACAGGTGGCTCAGTGTATAGCGCCTCTAACAGCGCCATGTAGCGTCACATGTATTATTACAGGCAGGTCAATGTATAGCGCCTCTAACAGCATCATGTAGCGTCACATGTATTATTACAGGGGGCTCCGTGTATAGCACCTCTAACAGCGCCATGTAGCATCACATGTATTATTACAGGCAGGTCAGTGTATAGCACCTCTAACAGCGCCATGTAGCGTCACATGTATTATTACAGGCAGGTCAGTGTATAGCGCCTCTAACAGCGCCATGTAGCGTCACATGTATTATTACAGGCAGGTCAGTGTATAGCACCTCTAACAGCGCCATGTAGCGTCACATGTATTATTACAGGCAGGTCAGTGTATAGCGCCTCTAACAGCGCCATGTAGCGTCACATGTATTATTACAGGCAGTTCAGTGTATAGCGCCTCTAACAGCACCATGTAGCGTCACATGTATTATTACAGGCGGCTCAGTGTATAGCGCCTCTAACAGCGCCATGTAGTGTCACATGTATTATTACAGGCAGGTCCGTGTATAGCACCAGCGCTCTAGCTTCCAGAGATCCAGGTATTACCTGTCGCTACCTGTCGCTCTCCCATACATTTCAATGGTTCATTAGTTGTGTATAAATAGCGTGTTTGCCAATTTTATTTATTTTTTTGCTCCAATCATTGTGTGACGTCTCCTGGCTGCAAACAAACACTTTTAGAAACTTTTTAGACTTTTTATATTTTTATGCAGAATTGTCATCACAGGTCTGGCACTAAAGTATTAATGTCACAGTGTTACAACAATGACATTCCATGTGTTTTCGCTTTGTTACAGGCGGATATGTGTTCAAAAACAGACTTTAATAACACAGCGTCTGCCGCTCTATGCTATAGCGTTCAGCTTTAGAGTGCCGACACTGTGTGTGGGTAGTTTTTTTGTTAAATATGGTGCGGAGGGCCGAGTGTCAGATGCACTGAGCTGGCGCTACATCTCGCTCGCTGCAGCTCTTTACTGGTGTTAGAGCGCCCAACATACATCACATTCATCAATGCCGCCAGGTTACTACAGCGGCCGAGGCGCTCTGTTACAGCGTCCGATACCCGTTTACAGCGTCTACTAGCGGTCTCTATAAGCGCCGCTATAAAGATGCTCATCTGCTGATACCTGGCGTCAGTAATGAATCAGCCTCTTAATTGAGTATAAGGGGTCAATTTAGCACCAGGAGTAAAAATTGCACGATTTTGGAGTAAAAAAGTCTACTAGGTAGCAAATAGAAGAAAGTAAATGGTATGAAAAGAATTTGGCCCTTATTTAACAAGGGATAGCGCCAGGTAGCGAATGGTGAGCGAAAGGTAATGACGGTCACCGCCACGAGAACGCCGGCTCCCCTCCGCAATCACACATTTATCAAGCCGATCCTACTTAGAGACTGACAGAGCGCCAGATAGCGAATCATTCATCATTATTCCAGCCTCACCCCACAGCGCCAGCGAGCGACCTTGAACAGCGACAGGTATGACCTCTCGCTACCTGGCGCTCTCCAATGCATTGCAATGGAACAATCTTTAAATATTAATAATTAATTGTTATTAATGTTTTTTTTGTTTTTTTTTTTTTTTTAAATGTCAAAAATTCGGTGACCACTTCTGCCATGTTAGATATTTTTTTTAAGGTTAAAAAAAAAAAAAAAAATTTGTGCAGAATTGATATTACAGGTCTGATATTAATGTATTCATATTACTAAATGTTTTGAAAAACTTGTTTTTTTTTTTCCAAAAATATGGTTGTTTGGGGGTTAAAAAAATACTTTTAACCCATCGCCGCCAGCGCTCTGGGGTTTAAACAAGCATTTCACAGCGCGAGAATTTTTTGAGCGTGATTTGTTAATGAATATGCTGGGAGCCGTTCGCTATGTCCAGTCGCTATCATGCGCTCCCATACAGCGCGGAACCTGTCAAATAGCGACTCCTCACCCAATATTCAACATTACGGCAAACCGACTGAGTCGCTATCAACTACAGATCAACGGCCAAGCACAGCGACTACTAGCGGGCGCTCTGAAAATGCCGCTACTGTCGCTCATCTGTCGCTACCTGGCGCTATTAATGAATAGGCCTCCCCGTCTTTAAAGAGCAACAAGAGCTATTGTTTTTATAATGCATGTTACACATATACTGTATCAACAATTTCTTCCCATAAACCTATTGGATATGCTCATTTTAGTTGAGGTGGTATGATTGTGGGGTGGCTGGACATGACCTGCTGGGGGAAGAGGTTAAAGTGGAACAAAACCCTCCACAAAGTATAGGATTCCTGGGCTGATCGATCCCCCCCCCCGGGGCATCCAAAATAGGAATTTGTATCTATTAGAGGGTAGCAGAAAATGCGTCCGTCAGCGCGCTCAGAGCCACGAAGCCTTGGGCGACGTGACATCAGAGGCTCCGAACGTGCTGATTGGATGAGTGCCCGCGCATGCGCCGTAGGACCGGGAAGAGGTGAGTTGACTTTGGTGATCTGGGGGGGTTTCACGCAGGAAAGGACCAAAACCCAGGATAGTCGAAATCCTGGGTTTTGCTCCACTTTAAGTTGCCCAGTGTCTGTTTTACTATCTTCGTATAACACACAGTTAAGGCACAATCTTACTAAAGAAGGAAGAGAAAACAACAAGATCCTAACATTTTACCCTTTTCCACAGCACAGGGTGCCAAACGGGGAGGCCGATTCATTAATAGCGCCAGGTAGCGACAGATGAGCGCCAGTAGCGTGATTTTCACAGCGCCCGCTAGTATTCGCTGTGCTTGGCCGTTGTTCGGTTGTTGACAGCGACTCAGTCGGTGTGCGGTAATGTTGAATACCGGGTTAGGAGTCGCTGTTTGACAGGTTCCGCGCTGTATGGGTGCGCCTGACAGCGAATGGCCATAGCGAACGGCTCCCAGCATATTCATTAACAAATCACGCTCCAAAAATTCTCGCGCTGTGAAAAGCTTGTATAAACCCCAGAGCGCTGGCGGCGATGGCTTAAAAGTAGTTTTTAACCCCCAAACATCCATATTTTTTGATTAAAAAATTAAACAAGTTTTTCTAAACATTTTGTAATATGAATACATTAATATCAGACCTGTAATATCAATTCCGCACATTTTTTTTATTTTTTATTTTTTTCCCTTTAAAAAAATATCTAACATTGCCGAAGTGGTCACAGAATTTTTGACATTTAAAAAAAACATTAATATCAATTAAATATGAAGATTTAAAGATTGCTCCATTGAAATGCATTGGAGAGCGTCAGGTAGCGAGAGGTCATGGGATTAGCAGCGGCGCTGTTCGTTGCAGTCCGCTACATGATGAATCCCGCGCTAGCTGACGCTCTCGCCGGCGCTAGCCTCATTTAGCGTGATAAATGCGTGATTGTGTCCGCCGCCTGGCGTTCTGGAGTCGGTAGCCGCCGATAGCTGGCGCTACCTGGCGCTAGTGAGACACTACCTGGCGCTATCCCTTGATAAATAAGGCCCTAAAAGTATATTGCATTTGGTTGAGGAACATCTGTACACTATCTGATATAAACATACAGGAGGGAATGTTTGGGAACCCTGACCTCATGGAGTTGGACACCCTCCCCTCACCTTGTGCAATATCAAGTGTTCCTGACTCCGAAACGCTCCAGAATCTAAATGCAAGCTCTAAAATAGCAAAAAAGGTGAAAGTATTTCCGATAACACACACACAAGTGGGGGGATAAGCCATTATCTACAGGTCTATAACAGATATTAAAAACATTGGGTAATGCAACCAACTGCTAGTTACCCATTTGGGGATATTACTGACCTATTAAAAAAAAAAACGGTCTACAATCATACATTACAGTAGAAAAAATACACACTGAGAAAGAGGACGGATTACCTGTAACAGCGAGATCCAGAAGCCTTGTTGAACCTTTAGACTCTTTGATAATAACACAAGACTGGAAATCTTGCTTTCTAATATTGTTGCAATTTTATGGCTGCTAAGATTGTGGTTAACCATTGGTTATTTGGGAAGAGTTTTTTTTTTTTTACTTCCTCTTAATACGTAAGAATTTCCATTACTACACTTTACTTTAAAGAAGATCTACTAGAGAGTAGACCCTTAACTCACACTGATTATTAGTAATAATGAATGAGTCTTTAATCAAATTAAAGACTGACCAAAAAATAACAAAGCTATATTCCCCTTGTAGCTCTGTAGATGATTGCTCCTACTCAGATGCTTGGCGACTCAACCAGTCTCTAGACCAATTTCTGCGCCACCCTGACCTCATCACCTCAGCACCTCTAAAGTAGGCCACCCACCATCAGTCACAGTGGTGCTGTCATGCCTTCTTCATTATCTGCAATAGAGGGGGTGAGCCAAGGCCTGGCCCTCTATCGTAGCAAATGGAGAGGGTGCGTCAGCATTACTGTAACCGATGGCAGCAGGCATGTGTTTGTCACAAAGGCACCGATGACTCTAGGTCGGGTCTAGGTGTCGGAAGAATCTAGCATTCCGGTGAGTTGCCAAGCACTGGAATAATGCCAGAAATCAAAAAATGGGCCCATGGCTTTGTTGTCTTTGTTGCTCCTCCAGAAACAATAAGCTTTTTATTCATCCTATCCCAGTGCTTTTAAACAGAAGGGCTAAGCACAGCCTGAGGGGTAATCTAGGTTACTGATGCTGGCAAGGGGTAAACGGAAACCATGCAACAAAACAAAAATACCCCCCCCCCCAACTGCCCAAGGCACCCCACTGAGAAGTCAGTGTCGCACTCCGAATATAATAAAATCAAGTACGTTTTATTGCTATAGCTATCATAGCCTCATGAATTCACTAAACACATACCAGACATAATTTAAAAACATAAATGACAAAAGCTCTAATAATATAATAGATGTAATAATCTAATAATATATAAGGTATATATATATATATATATATATATAACTATAAAATAAATAATATATATATATTGTGGTAAGGTGCAAGGGGCCGTTATTGACGGCAGGTATGTAGCACCAATGTACCTGGCATTGGTGCAGTAAAGCCGTGTAGTCTGATTTCCAGCATCAGCTGCTGGTGGCAGTTTGCTGCTGTTGCTTTAGAGTAGCCGAAAGGCTAACCTGGGACGGCTTTACTGGGATGGAGTAGAGCAGGGTGGGACTCCATCCCACTACCCAGGTCCGGGTTTTGCGGGCTGTTTAAATCAGCTGTGGCTGTCCTTTGTCTAGAGCTCACATGGGAGTGAGACTCTGTGAGCCTGGCTGAAATCTCCTGTGGAGGCTGTTCATGCGGACCTGAGGCCTATTTGACTGTAAACAGGACCTTTGCTCAAGGACTAAAAGCTGTTGGCCTGACTGTATCATTTATGCTGCGGTTTCCTGAAAAGGTGATGTAACCTGTATGGACATATGCTTTTGTGGATTTTTGTGTGAAATAAACACAGACTTTACTTTGAACTGTTTGCCTCTGCCTCTATACTGCTGACACCCGGTCGCCTACCAGAGCTAATCTCCACAATATATAAGACTTATATAAAAAAACAATTTTTTCAACAGTAAATCCTACGCTGCAAAAAGTGCCAATGCACTATAAAGTGCAAATGCTTAGTTATATACAATTCATTCCGATGTGCCAAAAATGAGTGTCATTGGTAGACACTGTGTATGAACCAAACAATCGCCCACACACCGCTGATCACCAATAAGGCTGTGACAACTAAGCACGGTAAATAGTGAAATAGAACAAATAGCGTTCTCAGTGGGGTGCCTTGGGCAATTGGAGGGGTATTTTTTGTTTTGTTGCATGGTTTATGTTTACCCCTTGCCAGCATCAGTAACCAGGATTACCTCTCAGGCTGTACTTAGCCCTTCTCTTTAAAAGCACTGGAATAGAATAATGAAAAAGCTTATTGTGACCTGGAGGTACTAAGGTTTCTAACTAAGACCAAGGCCCTTATTTATGAAGGAATAGCGACAGGTAGCGACTGGTGAGCGACCGGTAATGACGGGCCCCGCCACGAGAACGCCGGCTCCCCACCACAATCACACATTTATCAAGCCAATCCTGCTTAGCGACTGAGATAGCGCCATATAGCGACTCATTCATCATTATTCCAGCCTCAGCCCACAGCGCCAGCGTCCGACCTTGAACAGCGACAGGTATGACCTCTCGCTACCTGGCGCTCTCCAATGCATTTCAATGGATCAATCTTTAAATATTCATAATTAATTGTTATTAATGTTTTTTTTTTGTTTTTTTTAATGTGAAAAATTCTGTGACCACTTCTGCCATGTTAGTTAATTTTTTTAAGGTAAAAAAAAAAAAAAAAAAATGTGCAGAATTGATTATAAATTGATATTATTGTATTCATATTACTAAATTCTTTCAAAATTTTTTTTTTTTTGGTTTCCAAAAATTTGGTGGTTTGGGGGTTAAAAAATTACTTTTAACACATCGGCGCCAGCGCTCTGGGGTTTAAACATGCATTTCACAGCGCGAGAATTTTTTGAGCGTGATTTTTTGATGAATGTGGTGGGAGCCGGTCGCTCTGACCAGTCGCTATCATGCGCACCCATACATCGCGGAACCTGTCAAATAGGGACTCGTCACCCCGTATTCAACATTACTGCACGCCGACTCAGTCGCTACCAACAACCGAACAATAGCCAAGCACAGCGACTACTAGCGGGCGCTGTGAAAATACTGCTACAGTCGCTCAACTGTCGCTACCTGCCGCTGTTAATGAATCAGCCTCTAAGACTTTCTTGGGGGGGGGGGGCACTGCCACCAATGTAGGATGGAGATGAAAATGTTGCTTTCCAAAGTCTCGTTAAATTCTTTTGCCCCAATTATTAATAAACAGCAATGTAGAGAAGGACCACACTGCCAGAGAAAAAGTGGAAAGTCTCACATGTCCCAATACATCGTGTTCAGTCCTGGTAGGTGTCTCAAGGACCTAATCAGTTCACAAGGTGTTAAATATAAATACAACACACACACACATCAAGGAAAATGTATTTTATTATTTTTTCGCCAACAATCGTACAAACACCTACCGCACCAAACCTAAAAGCTGCCTTATCTTAATAGTGTGCAGGCCCATAACCTCATGGAAATTATAAGAGCCTGAGGGTGACCCAATCTCCCCCCCCCCCCCCCGCCAGCAAAAATCACACCACTATGTATCAAAATCTAAATATAATATTTAGATTTTGATACATAGTGGTGCATATTTTGCTGGCGGGGAGGGGGGGGGTGATTGGGCCACCCTCAGGCTATTATAATTATTTTTTCGCCCTTATTCACCTCCAATCCATCACCAATCGCTGTTGTCCTAAGCGATCCGCCGCTGCTTCTGACAGTCGGATCGGTTGGCTGAAGTAGGCCGCATGGCAAAGGTTGAGTGCCCCCTGCACCACGCCCAGCTTCAGCCAATCAATCCAGCTTCTGATATGCCGCTCCTGCAGCAGGGAGGGGCTTTTATACTGGCAATTTACTGGGCGGTGTAAAAAGCCCCTTCCTGCATCCAATCAGGATTCTGAGGAGAGCGGCGCGGGATAGCATGGGCTGGACGGACTGGAGGACAGTGAAAGAAACGGTGAGGTTTTACTTTTTTTATTTAAGGATTTCAGGGAAAAATTCGGCTGGCAAAAATCATAAGCAAATTTCAAATTTTCCCGAATCGATTTTTCCCTGAAATTCAGAGCAAACTTCGATTCAAAGAACCAGGTCGCTCATCTCTTGTTGTGATGGTGGGACCCAGGAGCGTACCTTTTTCTAACTTCTGCTGTAGTAAATTTCAACAACTAAATGGTGATTCATGAATGTGCAGGCCGCCTGCAAACAGGAAGTGCTGCTGGGCTTTCTGTTACTGTGCAGTGTCAGTTATGTCAGTTGAATCTGGGCAGCAGCATGGCTGACATGCAGGGAGAGGAAGCTCCAAAATGGCCACTACCTTTCTTTTCCAACTGTGCCAGGCAGGGCTGGCGGCAGCACAGGGCAAGCCTGGGCAATTGCCTGGCATCTTCAGGGGCCCACTCAGGCTCACACTTGGCCATTTTACAGTGGACCCGAACCACCAAATCCTGGATGTTGTGCACAGACCTGCTCATGGTTGGCCTTAGCAACAGGGGATGATCAGCAACAATGGAGAAGGTGGCCTGGAATGGAGGGCAACTGATGGAAGCTCAGAAAGTGGTGAGAACCAGGTGACAACTGCAATGATAAAGTCTTTAATGGCAGCGGAGCAAGCAGTAAGGGCTGGAGGGTGCTTGGTGGCACTAGAGAATGCAACAAGGACTAGAGGATGATTGGTGGCTATAGGGAAGGCAATAAGGACTAGAGGATGATTGGTGGCTATAGGGAAGGCAATAAGGGCTGGAGGGTGATTGGTGGCTATAGGGAAGGCAATAAGGACTGGAGGATGATTGGTGGCACTAGAGAATGCAACAAGGACTAGAGGATGATTGGTGGCTATAGGGAAGGCAATAAGGACTAGAGGATGATTGGTGGCTATAGGGAAGGCAATAAGGACTAGAGGATGATTGGTGGCTATAGGGAAGGCAATAAGGACTGGAGGGTGATTGGTGGCTACAGGGTAGGCAATAAGGACTGGAGGGTGATTGGTGGCTATAGGGAAGGCAATAAGGACTGGAGGGTGATTGGTGGCTATAGGGAAGGCAATAAGGGTTGGAGGATGATTGGTGGCTATAGGGAAGGCAATAAGGACTGGAGGGTGATTGGTGGCTACAGGGTAGGCAATAAGGACTGGAGGGTGATTAGTGGCTATAGGGAAGGCAATAAGGATTGGAGGGTGATTGGTGGCTATAGGCAATAAGGACTGGAGGGTGATTGGTGGCTACAGGGAAGGCAATAAGGACTGGAGGGTGATTGGTGGCTATAGGGAAGGCAATAAGGACTGGAGGGTGATTGGTGGCTATAGGGAAGGCAATAAGGACTGGAGGGTGATTGGTGGCTACAGGGAAGGCAATAAGGGTAGGAGGATGATTGGTGGCTATAGGGAAGGCAATAAGGACTGGAGGATGATTGGTGGCTATAGGCAATAAGGACTGGAGGGTGATTGGTGGCTATAGGGAAGGCAATAAGGACTGGAGGGTGATTGGTGGCTACAGGGAAGGCAATAAGGACTGGAGGGTGATTGGTGGCTATAGGGAAGGCAATAAGGGTTGGAGGGTGATTGGTGGCTATAGGGAAGGCAATAAGGACTGGAGGGTGATTGGTGGCTACAGGGAAGGCAATAAGGACTGGAGGGTGATTGGTGGCTATAGGGAAGGCAATAAGGACTGGAGGACGATTGGTGGCTATAGGGAAGGCAATAAGGACTGGAGGGCGATCAGCCCCAGAAAATTACCCATTGGAGGCAGAGGACCTGAAACTGACATCATGTGACACACTACCTAGGGGCCCACTAAGACTCTCTTGCCCAAGGGCCCTCACAAACCTAGACCCAGCCTGGTGCCGGGCTGTTGGTCCGGTTTAATGAAGGTGTGAAAGCGGATCCCCTGGATGATTAACTAATTACCAATCATTTACATAGGCAAGAAAGCAGATGGAACAAGTAATAGTTTGCTGAGTTGCACACACATTTTTTTAGGTCATTAGTCACATGATCTAGAGGAAATACAGTAATATGTTAAATAAAACAAATATATACAGTATAGGTCTTCTATTGAACAGTGAGGTCATGAATGCTTGGTCATGTACTGATGGCTTATCAGACAATTACAGATAAGATAAAATACTCAGTGATTAAACCCATATATAAGAGTGTTGAACATGCAACGCCGCAGGAAAAAAGGTGGAGATTGGCTCTGACAAGACGATTGAGGCAAAAGATTTGTTTCATTTTGACATCCCTTCTCTTGCCTTTTCCACTCACCCCCTTGACACATGGGCAGGGCAGTCTGTAGGCAAAATAGTGCTCAGTGCAGGAAGGAAAAAATTCTGCCCCTGTGTCGCTCATCCTATGGTGCTCTTGCTGTCCCATACTGGTTCGTGCCATACTGTGCTACTACTGTAATAGCAGGCAGCGCCCCCTCCCCATGTCTATGTCTGAGCCCAAGGAGTCTGTCCTATGGTCTGCAGTGGCCTTGTAGAAAGGTGACTTGCCAGACCCCCAAGTCTTGTGACATCTAGAGCAAATGGGTTCTCCCTGCTTTGCTGCACCTGCCACTGACCATGAGTCCCTATAGAGGAGGGAGGCCTGTTAAAGAGGACCAAAACCCACCCTGGAGCCTATGAGACTCCAGGGCAGGCATACTCGCTCACCCCAATCGAGGGTGCCCCGCTGTGTGAAACCCTCCAGGTTGCCTCAAAGCTCACCTTTGTTCCTGGTCCAACGGCGCATGCGCGAGCAGCGGCCACATCCCTGCTATCCCTTTTGCAGGACGCGTGCCTGCGTCAGGCCGGCGCAGGCACGCTTCCTGTTAAAGGGTAGCAGGGAGTGGCCGCCAGCACGCTCAGATCCACTTGCATTAGATGAGTTTCTGGACGAAGGGGCTTGAGACGATCCGAGCTCGATGGATGAGCGGCCGCGCATGCGTTGTAGGTCCAGGAAGGGGTGAGTTTGTTCAGGCAACCTGGGGGGTTTCACACAGCGGGGCACCCCGATCAGCCTGTCCTAGGGGAGCGAGTATGCCTTACCTGGAGTCTCATAGACTCCAGGGTGGGTTTTGGTCCACTTTAACAGGCCTCACTCCTCTATAGGGACTCATGGTCAGTGGCAGGTGCAGCAAAGCAGGGAAAACCCATTTGCTCTAGATCAGGAGCAAGGACCAAACCCTAGGTAGTCAAAATCCTGGGTTTTGGTCCACTTGAACCACACAACAGAGCACCTAGAGCAAATGGGTTCTCCCTGCTTTGCTGCACCTGCCACTGGCCATGAGTCCCTATAGAGGAGTGAGGCCTGTTAACTACCTCCCTGGCATTTCTATGTTAGTATAAGGGGACTTCCTTACTGCCACTAACAGTTGCTAATTGTCAAACTAACTGACACCACTAACTGATCTGCTCTTCTATTTCTGGAGCTTGGTATCTGATTTACATTAATAGGCTGCCGCATTGTACCTGCTGTCTGTTATCCCGCCATTGACCTTTGCCCAGTAACTGTTATATATTGCTGACCTGATTAATTGTATTTATTGGTCCTTTTGTTAACCGCAATTTGCTGGTGTCTGATTTACTCTCCTGTCATAGACATTTGTACATGCTGCATAGTATCTGATTTGCTACCAAAAAGGATTATAGGTTGCTTTATACCTTTCTCCTGGCGCATCCCAAAAAACTGTTTTTCTATTACCTGCTTTTCAGGGAATGGTACTTACCTGTCCTGTGCTCCCATAGTACAAGACCTCAAAGCCTAGCAACCACAGTGTTCCTGAAAGGAAGTGCTGCATTCTGGAGGCCTGTGACACTGGCGTCATTGCCATTGCTTAGCATTTGAGGTGCTGGAGGGCTGAGCATACCAGATGATTGGCTGTTTAAAAGCCGTCAGTATATGCTGTGTCAGGATCTGGGGCCAACGGCAATGACTCGGACGACAGTTTTTATTCAAATGATAAGCAATTTATTGAAAATAAAATTCCAACAGCCAATATCTCTTAACTTCAGGAAAGGTTGCAGCATACAATGCAGTACAGCAAGCGGTTACCTCACTAGCTCTAGCAATGTCCTGGGTAGGATAATACAGCGTATCTGCAAGTCCTTGTTGTAACAGGTCCTCTTTCAGGGCATACAAATCCAGGCTGTTAATCTACAAGTTCCAAGATCGGTTGACACAAAAAAGTCCTTTGGGTGCAATTCAGTATTGGGAGCAGCAAGGCACAGGCTCCTCATCCCAGGCTGTCCAACAGCAAACTGGAAACTCATCGACTCCTTTTATTAGGCTTCCTTGCAATTAGCCTCATCACCTGTGTAAGAACTGGGAGTAGGGGAAAAACCCATAGAGGGCTAGGAATGTGGACTGGGGTCCTGTAAACCCGGCATGGATTGTGCCTGATTGAGAAAAGCAAGGGAAAAATAGACACCATCCAACACTTTCCCATACACTTCACCACAGCTGTTCCAGCCCTCGTGCCAAGGTTCGTCTGATACTTTTGTGCCATGCCCCATTGCCAACCCTGCCATGTCTGACCATGTCTTTGCATCAGGCCCTGTTGCCAACCAGTGCCATATCTGGCCACATGCAATGTCTGACTAATTCTCTGTGCCAATTCCTGTTGCTGACCCTGTAATATCTGACCTTGTCCAGTGTCAAGTCCTGCTGCAAACCCATTCCATGTTTCACTTATCCAGTGCCGAATCTTGCTGCCATCTCTTTCCACACTTGCCTTAATGCTTCTGGCCTTCATCCCAAGTTGTACCCCAACCAAGTTTACAGCTGCTATTCTCTGGATTCCTGGGTCGTCTCCCATCATGGCATAGGTGGCTGCCTTAGACTGGCAATCTCCACATAATAGTGTGGCTTGGCAGCTACACGGGCTGCTCTAGCGCCAGCCACTAAGACTTCCTTGATAGCTACCCCTGAAGGGATTCTGTGCCAATTCCTTTTGCTGACCCTGCAATGTCTCACCTTGTCCAGTGCCAAGTCCTGCTGCTAACTCATTCCATGTTTCACCATGTCTTGGCGCCAAGATCTGTTACTGACCCATGCCAAATCTGACCTTGTCTCTGTGTCAAGCACTGTTACCCACCGTGCTACGTCTGACCTCATCCAGTGCCAAATCTTGATGCCATCTCTTTCCACACTTGCCTTACTGCTTCTGGCCTTTAGTTCAGAATCCCCCAATTACAGGCAGTTTGGCATTCCCCCCATCCAATTCCCATAGGCAGTTTGGCATTCCCCCCATCCAATTCCCATAGGCAGTTTGGCATTCCCCCCGTCCCATTTCCCATAGGCAGTGTGGCATTCCCCCATCCCATTCCCCATAACCAATGTTGCCCCCTCCCATTCCTCATAGGCAGTGTGCCCCCCCATTCCCCATAGGCAGTGTGCACCCCCATTCCCCATAGGCAGCAGAAGAAATAAAAAAAGAATAAAATCACATATCCGTTGCACCCACACTTCTGGCTGGGGTGCCACAGCCATGGGAAGCTAGAAGATGGAGGAAGACAGGCAGGGTAACTGATCCCTGTACGGTGGCCCCCCACCACGGCTGCTGGCACAGGTACACGCAAACACTCTGCTCTGTGCGTCAGATGGGCATGGCCTGCGCCGAACGTCCATTAGCAATGGATGCTCAGTGCAGGCCATGCCCACTGGCTGCATGGAGTCGGGTGATTGTGTGTACCTGCGCTGGAGAGGTAGCAGCGGCGGCGGTGGGGACAGCTTGCGGGGATCAGTTACCCTCCCTTCTCCCTGTCAGTCCATCGCTCCTCCATCTTTTGATATATAAAATAAACATCAATATACCAAATTTAGACACGCTAGATGGGCGGCACTAGCGTTTTAGCCATACACAGTATTCCACAAAAAATAATGGTGTGCACACTGCCCCAAGCAACAGACATTCGAACACCAAAGAGACAAAGGGGAATCCCACACTTCCCCAAAAAGTTGCCAAGGGTACACAAAGTAAGTGGCACCACCCTCAAAAGTATAAGAAAATATCTAAATTTTATTATTTACAATTACATATAATAAAAAGACATCATGACATTTACACAAATAAACAACATAAACACACAAGGACACTAGTGGTCTGATAAAAAACATAATACAAAATGTGTCACTAAATTTAAATAAGATATAGGCTCTCAATAAACTCATAAAATTGTGCAAAATACACAATAAATGTGCAAGGTAAATGCTGGCCAATGCAAACGTCCCAATTAAGGAATCCTAATTCTACATCTATCAACCTATAACTAACACCATAAATCAGGAAAACGAGCCAGGGTGAGCAAAAGAATAACAAAACAAAAATGTGTATAATTATACGCATAATAATAATAAGAATAAGATAATGTATGAGCACAAGGTGGGGGTGCTCCGGTTTGTCTCTATACACATTTTTGTTTTGTTATTCTTTTGCTCACCCTGGCTCGTTTTCCTGCTTTATGGTGTTAGTTATAGGTTGATAGATGTAGAATTAGGATTCATTAATTGGGACGTTTGTATTGGCCAGCATTTACCTTGCACATTTATTGCGTATTTTGCACAATTTTATGAGTTTATTGAGAGCCTATATCTTGTTATTTAAACTAAGTGACACATTTTTTATTATGTTTTTTATCAGACCACCGACGTCCCCTAGTGTCCTTGTGTGTTTATGTTGTTTATTTGTAGAGATGAGCGAACTTTTTGAAAGTTCGATTCGGGCGATTCGCCGAATTTCCCCAAGAAATTCGGGTTCGCCCGAATCGAACTTTCACGAATCGCTCATCTGAAAAAGAAAAAATGCCGGCATGGTGGGAGCGTGGAGGCCAGCGCCGCTCTCAGCTGTCATCAGAGGACGCGTCATCAGAGGACGCGTCATCAGAGGGCGCCTGAGAGCGGCGCTGGCCTCCACGCTCCGACCATGCAGATAAGTGTTTGCTTTTTATACAAATGCCGGCATGGTGGGAGCGGGCAGGCCGGCTGCGCTGTCAGCGGGCCGGCTTCCGCCGCCCGCTGACAGCGTAGCTGGCCTGCCCGCTCCCACCATGCCGGCATTTTTTTTTTTTTTTTTTATTTCAGGGCAAATTCGTTCGGCACAAACCAAAAAAAATTCGGTTCGCGCCGAATCGAATTTTCCCTGAAATTCGGAGCGAATTCCGGTTCGTCCGAACCGGTTCGCTCATCCCTATTTATTTGTGTAAATGTCATGATGTCTTTTTATTATATGTAATTGTAAATAATAAAATTTAGATATTTTCTTATACTTTTGAGGGTGGTGCCACTTACTTTGTGTACCCTTGGCAACTTTTTGGGGAAGTGTGGGATTCCCCTTTGTCTCTTTGGTGTTAAAATAAACATCAAATTATTTATTCTGGAAAATCTTACATGTGACAACATTCCCTTTAATAACCATTACCTAGCATTTGATCACTCTCGTCACTCTTTCAGATTTCCTGTCCTAGCTAATATCTGAATTAAGCTATTACTATTCTCACATTTATTTTCCACCTTTTATTCACCATGACTTGTTCCATGATTTGAGCCATTGTGAAACTGGTCAGAACAAGAACTGGCTCACAACACCATTTACCTTCATCTGAACGTTATTCTATCTTCCTGGATGACGCTCAACGTTAAACTCATTGACTTATGGTATCTTTAATAGCCAGGCTTACAATTTACAGCAAGTAATCATTAGTGTTGGGCTTCGGATTCGGTTACATAGCTAATATGGTTGAAAAAAGACATATGTCCATCAAGTTCAACCAAGGGTGTTGGGGGAGGGGAAGTTATTTTTTTATTATATTTTTTACTGATAACAGCTAATAGTAACTGTTAATGTTATTTTCTTCTAAATAAGCATCTAATCCTTTTTTGAAGCTGTCACCGGTTGATTCTGTAACAAGCTTCTGTGGGAGGCTATTCCACATATTTATAGTTCTCATTGTAAAAAACGATTACCACCTCCATTTCAATTTTCTTTTTTTTAATTTCTTTTTTTTTCTAGTCAAAGGGAGGGAGTGCCCCCTTGTCTTTAGAGAGGGTTTTACCTGAAATGGTGTTTCCTATATTTTTTATATATTTATACAAGTTAATCATGTCCCCACTCAATCATCTCCTCTCAAGACTAAACAGATTTAATTCTATTGATCTTGCTTCATTCCACTTATCAGTTTGGTGGCTCTGCTCTGCACCCTTTCCATAGTCATAGCAACCTTTCTATGATCGGAAGGGAACTGGACGTCATATTCCAGGTGAGGGCGCACCAGTGCCTTGTAAAGAGGCAAAATTACTCACCTATCCTGTGATTCCAGGCCACTATTAATGAATGATAATATCTTGGTGGCCTTGGAAGCAGCTGCTTGGCATTGCATGCTGTTATTTATCCTGTGATCTACCATTACCCCCCGATCCTTCTCAACAAGTGACCCTCCCAGTTTTACTCCCCCGGGGCGGGGACATACTGTATGTGGCCTTCAGGTTATTAGACCCCAAGTGCATCAATTTACATTTCTCCACATTGAACTTAAAGTGGAGCCCAGACACTCAAAGCGCCCAAGTCAGCCTGAAGCTTGGGAACATCTCCAATAGACTGCACTGTGCTACATATCTTTGTGTCAACTACAGAAATACAGATGACAGTGCCTTTAATTCCATCTTCTATGTTGTTTATAAACAAGGTGAATAGTAGTGGGCCCAGCACTGAACCCCGGTTTAAAGGTGAATTCAACCAGAATGTAGCATATTCAGTTTGTTTCGGCCAAAACAGAATATTCACACAATTCGGGTCCAGTTTGACCAGCTCTGTGATTCCATACACCAGCAATGTGGCAGAGGTCACCAACTAATGTAAGTTGAAAAAGCTAGAAGAAACCCCCTTTAACAATAGTAAATTTCACAAATAATATTAGAGGCCACCTTTAATAATTTAAAAAAAAAATCCTCCTTAACTCCTTTCAAGCGAGAGGGTCCTGGCAGAAAAATGTCATTTTAGAGTGGAAGAATTTATCATTTTCTTTTTGGTATAAAATCTGCATATAAATCCAAGGAGACAAATGTATCAGTAATGGTTACACTGTATCATTAATTGTTACAGTTGTACCAACAAAGAGACGTCATCTTTAAAGGTGAAATTACACTAAAGTTGTTTCCTTTTCAAGCTAAAAATAGGTTGTTTGGGATTGGTTCTTTTTGTGTTTTAAGGAGAGCTTCTACATGTATATTAAGATGTTCTACTAAAATAAAAGGGGGATTCTTTCACTCTAAAATGACTATTCTGTTAAAGGAAAACTTTAGCTTTACAAGGCATTAAAGTGGACCAACACCCAGGATTTTGACTATCCTGGGTCTTGGTCCACTTCGGTGGGGCACCCCCGATCGGGGTGCCCCGCTGTGTGAAACCCCCCCGATCACCCTAAAAACTCACCTCTCCCCGCTCCCAGCGCCGACGGACAAGCGATTTGACAGCCACGGACAAGCGGCTCCTCCGCCGCCGCCTCCCGCGCGTCACTCTTGATGCGCGCGCCGGCCATTCACAGACGGCCGGCGCGGGCGGCGAGGGAGGCGGCGGCGGCCGGCCACCGCCGAAGACAAGATAAGGGGATTTGGGGTGTTTGGGGGGGTTTCACCCCGCGGGACATCCCGATCTCGGATGTCCCGCGGGGAGGGAGGTGATTGGCCCGGGAATCTTATAGATTCCCGGGCCGATCAGGGGAGGGTGATGGTCCACTTTAAAGGGAGATTCTTTTTTCTATTTAAAAAAAAAAACAAAAAATTGTGAAAATTCTGGGTCTTGTTCTCTTCCCCTGGGGCACCCTGATTTGAGTTCTCCTGCTGCGTGAACCCCCCCTGCCCCCTGTAAAACTCACCTCTTCTTGGTCCAACAGCACTTGTGCGTGCTCTCATCCAATCAGAGCAGTTTGCAGTGCATATGTAATGTTCAGCAAACGCCTCTGTTTGTGGGTAAGAATAGCCAAATCCCCAGCATCGGACATGTCCCTTCCCCAACGTATCTGAATCGCTGGAGACAGGAGCGTGCACACAGCCCAAAGATGCAGGGAATGTGGCCGTCTGATCTTTACATTGATTTGGGATGCCCCAGGGAGAGCCCAGTGGCTGGACATAAAATCGAAAAGTCACACCACGCATCGGGCATTCATTTAAACAAATAAAAATATTGAAATCTGTCAGTTTTTCTTGTTTTTTTTTCAGTAAATAATTGTATCTAGCGAAAAATACCCCCCCCCCCCCCAAAAAAAAAATACCAAAAAATATAAAAATTAAAGCCGCAGGCAGTTTCAGTGTTTCAGTGAAAACTGAAAAATACAATTAAAAGTAAAAAATAAACCCTAAGACAGTTACCCGCAGTGTGAACAAAATAAACATGGGAAAAACTTTTTTTTTAAATTGTTTAATATTTATGTATTTAATTATTTTGTTGGTTTACTGTGATTATTAAGGAGCACCTTCCTTAACCCATTTTGTTGAGGGCAATCTCCCTGGTGTTACCCCCTGATTTGCCCTTTTTTACCCACATAAAAAAACTAATATATATTTCTGGTTATTTATTTATGTATTCAGTTAATACATCATCATAGGCCTGGTTATGGAAAGAAACATGTTAGTTGGTATAGGGAGATAAAAGAACAAAAACCCCTCTATTTGAAGTGGGCTGCTTCAGCCTATAGACAAGCCCCTTTTGTGCTGGGACGCTGGATGCACCTCACCGGACTCGGTTGCCCCCAGGACTTAGGTAGCGCCAATGATACCAGCTTATGGGTGAAGGCTGGTGAACATTGGGCACACAAGAGGATGACAGGAAGCTGGGGACGTACACGGGATATCAGTCCAATCAATGTCACAGACAGGGATGGAGCGCATGGATGGTCAGGGATAGCCAAGGTCAAATCGAGGAGTCAGAGATCACAAGACATCCAAGGGATTAGGCAGAATCGTAGGTCGGTTCAGGCAGCAGACAGCCATGGTCAGACGGAGCAGAGTCATCAACAGGTAATAGTTTACAAAAGACACAGCACACCCTTGGCACAGAAAGCTATCACGGGCCTTGGGGCTCAGGCCTGATTCATATTCAAGGGGAAACTGGCCAATATAGAGCTGTGGGTGGTCAGACTGCCGGTGGGGAGTAATTGGCTGGCCCAGAATACTTGGCTGGATTGGCCATACTATTCCCAGGCCAGCTGAGAGTAATCAAGGGGCTGGTCAGCCTTACTGGCCAAAGTTGACCAGCCTCTGGTTACTCTCAGCTGCCCTGGAGACTGCGCTTGCTCCACTGATGGCTCAGCATTTCCTCATAGCAAAGTCCACTTTCAGTGATGTGCGTGCACAAGTGAACAGCTGAAGAGGTGTGAGGGAGGTGGCCAAGGCAGTTATGAGGGGAAGCCAAGTGCCCTGCGTCAGCCTGCAGAGTGCAGCCGTGGGCCGTCCAGACCAGATTAGATTCTTACATTACCTTTCCACTGAGGAGGGGCCACTGGACCCTCCATCCTGGGCCTAAGGGGATTTTCCCTATGAAATTTCTTAATTAACCTCTTGTCACCATCAAATCCTACTTGCGGACACCTGTTTTGGCCTTTTTTTTATACAAGTACAAGAATGGAGAAAGATGGTTACATGGGGAAGTGAGGCTTGGAGTGCCAAAACATCATCATAGGCCTGGTTATGGAGAGACATGTTAGTCGGCATAGTGGGACCTTGTTGCAGAAAACAAGAGTCTAAAATTTGACTGACCTCAAACTTGGGTTGACCCTCAACCAACCGAGCAGAAGGAGAAGAGCCAATAAACGGGGTAAAAAAACATTTTATTCAAGACTTTGGGATATACTGAGGTCACAAGCACTTAAGGAGCATTTTCAGGCAAAAAAAAGGCAATACTCACCCACTTCTCCCACTCAGACCATTGCTCCTAGTGCGCACTCACCTGAAAGGCTGGATCCATGTCCCTCGCTGCCAGGTGCAGCAGTGCTCTAACATCGTGCTTCCGTTTCCGTTTCCCTCCGACGTGACAATGACCCCACCATCAGTGACTGGTAGTGGAAGACTAGATGAGGAAGAGAAGCTAGACAAGCATAGCGGTGCTGCGCATGATGCCGGACAGCAAAGGACATGGATCCAGCATTTCAGGTGAGCGCTGCTGCCCCGGACCAGTATAGCTTTTTTTATTTGTCTGAAAATTGTCTTTATGTATTACATTTCCTACTGTTGTTCAGTCTATTTGTAGCTTTGATTTGACTCCTCCATTTTGTTACATTATTTACATTCATGCAGTTACTCCATTTTCTGATATGAAACCACAGTTTGGCTGTTTTCTCTTTCCTTGGCTGAACAGAATCTACATTGCAATATTTATGGCATAAGTGGTCAACCCTCTTCCTCAAGGGGCCACCACCAAGTCATGTTTTGTTCCACACTGATGAACAGGTAATTATTTATCTGTTTAAAGCTCTGTCTGTGTATTAATTACTTTTCATATGCATCTTTGTGGAGATCTGTAAACGCGACCCGTTGGTGGCCCTTGAGGAGGAGGGCTGAGCATGTGTGATTTACGACCAAAAACATTAAGACACCTTTATTATTTCATTTCTTCATTCTTCTACAGCATTAGCTTATGCTCTTCCAGTCATGGTTGTGCATTTTTGATTTTATTGTCTTTGTATTATTGAGGTTATGTTAAAACTGTTATGCCTGGATTTTATCAGAGAGGTGGGAAACAAACATGAACATGAACTGGCTTCCATAGACTAAACATTGTCGATTGGTTTCCAGTAGTTAGGTTAAAAGTTGATACTTCCATTATTTCGAAAACTGTTAGTGAGTCTTTGGACTAAAATCCCAATATTAGTGGTTGAAATGATATCCCTTGTTGGACAATTGTGAAAAATGTTTCTACTAAGTGCAGTTGGTCAGCAAAGTAGACCTGCACTGGTGCCGAAATGTAGCTGCTAAAACTGGTTTCATTAAATCAAGTTGTAACTGATGGTGTAACATTGTTTATTAATCAGGTTAGACACAGATTGATTGGAATACTGTTAGTGGGGGTGGCTTCTATCAATGAGAGCTGTTCCTGTTGTTGGAACATGGTTTGTGAATTTGATATTTCCAAGTAAAGCTAAGTCTTAATGTTGGGATTTAGTTGGCAGATTTGGCTTTCATGAGTAAAACTGGGTAATGATGTTTGGTGGAACTGTCTTCTGTTAGCTAAGTTGGATAATGATAACGACATTTCTTAAATCAAATTTCTCAACCCTCTCTTTGAAAGCCAATGACATCCCATGATTTATAAATCTTCGCTCAGATATGCAGATGACCTAGTGAGTTCAGGTTCCCAAACCCAAACACCGATTTCAGCCAGAAGTCTGTGTTTGAGTTTGGTATCTGACGGTCTCCTCGCCTTTCTCGCTCTTCTATCGGATGCGGGTGTGCTGTCAAATCTCCATCGCTGTCTGTGCACAGCCGCAGAAGCACACGCTTGGGTGTTTGTACAAGATCTGGCTCTTCATCAATTGCACTGCTCCACAGCGCCACCTGGTGTTCGGCACACTGCAAGTGCATTAAGCCTAGAGCGTAAGCTCTTGGGCTTGCTTTTACTTCCGTGTTTCCCTTGGTCTCAGTGGACAGGAAGTGACATCACTCATGCTCTGAGATGTGCCGCCCAGCTTTATTGACAGCACTATTTAAATGGATAGCTGTCCTGTTTTCATTGCTGTGTTATCAGCTAAGTTCCTGGATTCCGTTTTCCTGTTTGCTGCGTTTCCTGACTGATTTCCTGGATTGACCTGGCCTGCTCTTGGATTAACACTCGGACGGATAACATGGTTTAAACTTGGATTTATTCATTGGACTTTGCCTGTTTGCTTCCAGCCCCTGAACTCGGATTTATTCATTGGACCTTGTCTGTCTGTCGCCAGCCCCTGAATTCTGATTTGTTCATTTGGACTTATTTTCTTTGCTGCGCCCCGCACCTGGAGCTCTGCTCAGCCCTATTTACTTGTTAGAAGTCTACCTCTACATGGTTGTATCCAGGAGGCTTGACAGTACTCAAACTAAACTTCTGTTCAAAGTTCGGCCAAACTTGATGAACCTGAACTTACAGGGGTTCGACCAACACTAATTATTAGTGCTTAGAACAGTGTTCCCCAACCCTTTCCTCGAGAGCCACCAAGGTCATGTTTTGTGGTTTTTCACATAGCTGTCTGTATAGCTCTGCGTCTGCAGTGATTACGTCATTTGTGCATCTAAGTAGAGATCTTCAAAACATGACCTGTTGGTGACTCTCATGGAGAGGTTTGGGGAACACTGGCTTAGACAGAACTATAGATTGGCAAGGTGGAGATCCACAAAACACAACCTGTTGGTGGCTCTCAAGGAGAGGGTTGGGGAACACTGCCTTAAACTAATGAGATTAGGCAATTCAAGGGAAAGGCTTCCATTAATAAAATTGGACAATGTCATTACAATGTTTTGGCTGGGCTGGCTTCCATTAGTGAAGTTTACAACTGATGTAGGTTGCAGGTTGACAATTTTAGATAATTAAATGCACAAGCATTATTGTTGTTGGAGCATTTCCAGTACAGATGACTTTCATTATAATGGACTGACATTAGGAGAGAGGGTTCCAGAAGATATTCCAGCTCTTCTCACGTGTTAAGGTTAAGACTATGTTGAAGTGCAGCAAAATGATTCTGCAAAGATCTCTTTGTTTTTAGAGGAACCCTTTCATGCTGAAATTGGAAGGGGCCTTTTATGTGTCATATAAGACTTGAATATATGATGGGATACATATAGTGCAATGAGCTTTTTCTCATTTTTATTCATTCTTTAAAGAGCCGACGTGCAGGTGATTTAGCGAGCGATAACCTGTATAATAAAATAAATACAATTAATAATGATAGTTATTTTTAAATAAATAAAACCCCCAAACCCTCTGCTTATTGTTGTAATACAGCAGTTCTACATGTTAGAGATGTTTTGTATTTAGATATTAGTTTTACACAATCCTGTGGGGTATCCAAAAAATTTGGAGAAGTCTGGAGAGATCAGTAAGAAGAGGCTTGACATAGGTCTATCTTGTGATCTGCAGCCAAACCTTGAATCAGGGGCACAACCAAGGGGGGTGGTCAGGGCCGGCGTCAGCACCTGGCAAGGCGGGGCAGCTGCCGGGGGCCCCCACCCTCCGGGGAGGGCCCACAGACAGAGCCGGCCTTTGAGGTGTGCAACGACGCTTGATTGGCGGCCGACTGGGAGGGCAGCGCCACAGCTGGTGCCCATATCTCCTCGAATGGCGGGTTCCACACAACAGGGCATCTCCATTTATATTCCAGGGGAGAAAGTGCTGGGTTTTCTTATGCTTTTAAGTTGCCCACCACAGCTGATTCCCTATCCCTGGAGCATCCCAATCTGTGATACCCTACTGTGTGACACCCCCTGGGATCGCTGGCATCACAGATTGGGGTATCACAGATTGGGATGCTCCAGGGATAGGGAATCAGCTGTGGTGGACAACTATGCAAGCAATTCCAGGGATAGGGAATCAGCTGTGGTGGGAAACTATGCAAGCAATTCCACCCCTGAGTTTTGGTCTATTTTACAGGGGCATCTCAATTTGGGATGCCCCTGTTTGTGAAAGAACCCCCCTGGTTTGGCCATTAACTCAAACAGGGGCATCCAAAATCAGGAGAATCTAGATTCTTTTAGACTCTGTGGTCAGGTTTAAAGGGGTTTGGTGCACTTCAAAGTAGACCAAAACTAGAGTTTTGGTCCAAATAGCATGATTCTTAGGGGGCATCTACATTTGGGATGTCCCTTGGTGATGTAACGTTGACTCTTCACCACAAAGGGGTCCACTGAAACCATGCCGCCCATGGACCCCACCACCAGGCCTGGTGGAACAAAGCATTATGCCTGCTACTTTCTGCAGCACTCTTGAGCTAAGGGTGTTTGCATTAGAGGATGCTTGGGGCAATGAACAGCTCATGTTTTGTGGTTTTCCACATAGCTGCCCCTATAGCTCTGCTGCTGAACTAATTACGTCATGTGTGCATCAAGTTCTGCAGAAAGTAGCAGACGTGATGCCTCGCTCCACCAGATTTAGTGGGGAGGTCCAGACCCCTGGATCACCCCCCTCGGGTGTGCCTCAGATTCAGGAAGGTTTGGCTGCAGATCACAAGATGAACCTATGCTAAGCCTGGCTTAGACTGAACCACAGAGCGGCAAGGTGGAGATCCACAAAACACAACCTGTTGGTGGCTCAAGGCATCACGTGCTACTCTGCAGCACTCTTGAGCTCAGCATGGCTGCTGTTTGCATTAGGGGATGCTTGGAGCAATGAGCAGCCAGGCAATCCTGAAAGATATATGAGAGCAGAACTCACAGGAAAGCAGCAATGGGAAAGTGTCACGCTAGGGGGTAACTCCAGACCTCTTATGAACTCGCAACCCCCCAATCTCCACAGCCAGCTTCACCTATAGGAGCCCCCGCTTGCCGGGACGCAAGTACGCCTACCCGGGATCGGTTGCCCCCAGGACTTATTGGCTCAAAGGATGCAAGCTTATATGGAGAGATCTGGAGAACCAATAACTGGAGCGTGAGTGACGGAAGTCCAGAGACAGGCAATAGGTCGATAACAGGCAGGCAGAGATCGTAGCGGCACCAAGGATCAGGCAAGACGTAGTCGGGGTACAGGCTGAAGTCGGCAACAGGGGTTCAGGATCTAGAGGCGTCAATACAGGCAGAGGTCGGCAACAAGGATTCAGGATCAAGAGGCGTCAATACAGGCAGAGGTCGGCAACGAGGATTCAGGATCGAGAATGGTCAGTACAATCAAGTCGGCAACAGGCTAAACTTCACAGGAATAGAGTACACAGGGTTCTGAGCGCTATCACAGGCAATTCACAACTGAGAGGGAATTGCCTTTATAGGGACAGGTCTGAGGGAGCAGTGTACTGATTGGTGCACGTAGGATTCCTAAGGGTAATTGGCTGGCAAGAAGGGAAGAGGTAAAGGCCAAGATATCAATGGGGCTGATTGGCCCGCAGAGCAGAAGAGGGCAAACCCCCCATGCCCCTAGGGCTCATTGGCCCTTTAATTGATCCTCCGGCGGGCGCGCACAGCACAGCCGGAGGCCATAACAGACACGTGCTCGCGGCAGCGCGCGAGCACGTCTACTGGAGGCGGAAGCGGGGGGCGTGGCTGAGCTGGGCGCCGCTCGAGCCGACGCTGCTCGTGCCGCCGCCGCCCGGCGCGGCCGCCGCACAGTGACAGCTGCGGCTGGCCGCCTGGAGACGTCGCTGGAACGGGGATCAGGTAAGCGGTTCCTGATAATAAGGCAGCAGAGGGGCTGTGAATGCGGCAAGTTAATAGAGATAAGTATGCTATGCATCTTCTCAGGATGATGAGTGGGGAGTGGGTGTCTGGCCCAAGAGGTTCAGCAAGAGCATGCAGAAGGTCATATAAAATAGCCATGGAGGTTCCTGCACAAAAAAATCTGGTACGTTGTTTAATGTTATCGGGTGATGGAAATATTGCACTGAGAATTTGTGAGCGCAGGTGGTGAAAAAGTATATATACTGATTTAAGTATCCTGCAGAGTTATGTATATAGACTTGGTCACTTGGTCACAGAGGTTTATTATCTAAAAAGAACAGCTGTGACTACAGTTCCATACTCCTAGCGTTTGGACTATTTTGTGATATTTTGAATTTGTTTGAATTTATGTTAGCGCGTTTTTTTTAAATATTTATTTATTTCAGGATTTGAGGTAATACGTGGCGCTAGTCTTAAATTAGCCTTCTAGTGTTCCACTTTCAGTCCCTCCAAATAATAGGGCCTCAATTCCCTGGCAGGCACGGATACTTCTGAACACATGTATGACATGTATGATACGTGGAGGCTGATTTATTACTAGCACCAGGTATCAGCAGATGAGCGTCTGTATAGCCGCGCTTAGAGCGACTGCTAGTAGACGCTGTAAGCAGGTATTGGGCGCTGTAACAGAGCACCTCAGTCTGTAGTAACCTGGCCGACATTGATGAATGTGATATACTTTGGGTGCTCTAAGTACAGCAGCACCAGTACAGCGCTGCAGGAAGAGAAAGGTAGCGCTAGCTCAGTGCGACCGTCTCTCAGCGCTCCACAACATACTTATCAAAAAAGAACACACACACACAGTGTCGGTGCTCTAAAAGCTGGGCTCTGTAGCATAGAGTGCCAGATGCTGTGTGATTAAAGTCTGTTTTTGAAAACATATCCACCAGTATCAAAGTGAAAACACATGGAGTGACATTGTTATAACACTGTGACAATAACACTTTAGTGCCAGACCTGTAATGACAATTCTGCATAAAAAAGTAAAAATGTATAAAAGTGTTTATTTGCAGCCAGGAGAGGTCACACAATGATTGGAGCAAAAAAAAACAAACACGCTGTTTAAACACAAGCAAATGAACGGGCCATTGAAATGTATGGGAGAGCAACACTGAGCGAAAGGTAGTACTGTAATAATACAGGTGACGCTACATGGCGCTGTTAGACGCTCACCAGATTCGCTTTCAGAAATGTAGTATTGCGTCCGGCGTTCACCAGACGCTGCCTGCCGCTATCAAGGCACTATCTGCCACCATCCCTTCTTAAATAAGCCCCATAGTAATCCATAACATACCTCGGGGGTAGGACCTCACGATGCAAAGGAAAGAAAAATGTTTCTACAGCAGGCAACCAGGAATGCCGAGAGTAAGACGGCCATATTAGTTCCAATAAAAGTGTAAAAAATTGCATATGTGCTGGACTGTGAAAACACAATGACAAACAATCATAAAATTAATAGACATTCATTGTGAATCAATTAATAAAAAAAAACTTTGATATGTAATATCTTAGCTAAAACCCCATTCAGTTAATAAATAGTTGTTAGGGCGAGCGCTGCACGCCCATCTCGCAGCACTTCACTTACCTCCATGGCTGCATCCAGCCGTCGTCCATCTCACAGCATTTTCCTCACCTCCATGGCTTCTCCCAGCCATTTCCCTTCCCCCCATGCTTCCTCCTCGCATGGTCAGGTGCGCGCACGTCCCCGTTCACTAGAGGACGAGTGCACTGGATTCCTGAGATTTAAAGGGCCTGTACAGCACTGATTGGTGCCTGCTCATCCAATCCTGCATCCACTTCCCCTATTTAAAGAGGCACTTCCTTTCCTTCAGTGCCGGATCTTGGTCTTTCCATGCCAGTTGTAAATCAGTTGCTTTTGGATTGCTCACCCGTGTACCGACCTCTGCCTGTCCCCGAAGCTGAACCTTTGCCGCCTGCCCTGACCTTGGCTACTCACCTTTATTACGAACCTCTGCTGCCTGCCCTGACCTCTGCCTGTGTGTACTACGCCTTTTGCCTGCCTCTTGTGTACCCCGCTGAGCCTCAGCTAGCCGTGGGACTGGGCCGCTGTTGGGGGGTAGCGACCTGGGGGTCACTCGCCGCACAAGACCAACCTGCCTTGCGGTGGGCTCTGGTGAATACCGGTGGCCTCTTAGACTCCGCTCCCCTGACGCGGTACCTGCCATCTGTTTCACAGTTAAAGCGGATCCACACACGAGTCCGCTCCACCCGGTTTGTAACATTGTAATCCAATCTTACAAAAATATACTTGAAATAAAAGCCAACGCTGGGGTCCAAACTGCTTATGTCACTCAAGGATTTGATCTTAAAATCTAAACAATAGCGCTCCACTAGATTTTTATTAATATATAGAAAAGTTCATAATATTTCTCTAGGCAATACTTCCTACCTTTATCACCCATTGTAATCAATCTTCTTAAAGATATGTGAAAGAAACTATAGAGAAGTTATTGCCGTAATCACACGGATGCATGCAGTAGTGTGGCGGGCCCGGTCGCATGTAGTTAAATCTGTATATAATAATCATTTTTAACATATGTAACATTGAATAACTTATTATTAAACGATGGTCATACGGAGTTAAAAGGAATTTCATTAATATTAATTAGCACTGCGCAGAGTAAATAAGTAACAATGTAACAGGAGAGCGCCTACATTTGCCTCCTCGCACATCCGGTAAGACCAGTCGAGGCGGTTGGTGGGGTAACAGGTCAGTTCGATGAGGTCGAGGATGTTAAACGCGAGTCCCAGGCAGCTGACCGTCAGGGTGATGGTGCCGAATATCAGGGCCACTTTGGTCTGCAGAGACAGAAGAGCATGCCGCTGAACGCCCACATGTACCAGCTTTATAAGACCACGCCAAGTGAACACTTACCACCGCCGGTATTAGAAAAAAATATATAATGTTGCAAAAAATTAATGGGATGTACATATAAACAAGGCTGTGGAGTGGAGTGTCGGAGTCAGAATGAGTAAAAATGCACAGCATAAAAAAGAAAACCTCTTGCTAATATCGTATAATGATTGTGACTTTCATAGGATGTTTAGAAACGTTCATTATCAATAAATTTTATGTTCTCCCCCATCTAAGGCTCTTGTTTATATCAGTGATCAGTAGCAGAAGTCGGCTGTTCTAGTGGTGATAGATAATGAGTTCTCCAATCTCCCCTGTCTCTTAAACCTGGGATCTTCATAGTGGGACAGATCTTTGTATTGAACCCAGATATATTTATACATAATTATTAGATCAGCCCTCAGGAGTCTATACTCCATACTAAATAAATCTAACTTTAACAACCTTTCAGGGTTCTCTAGCCCCTGCACTCCTATTATTTCCTCAGATGTTCTCCTTTGAACTGTACACAGTACTCCATATGGGGTCTGACCAGTGACTTGTATAGGGGAAAAATGATGCTCTGGTTATGAGCACCTATGCCCCTCTTGATGCACCCATGATCCTGTTTGCTTTGGCAGCAGCTGCCTGGCATTGATTACCACAATTAAGTTCATTGTTAACTAAAACCCCAAGGACCTTTTCCATTGTTGATTTACCAAGCATTTCTTTATTTAGTGTGTAATCATGGCACATATTTCTCCTTCCCATGCGCATAACCTTACATTTATCTGTGTTAAACTTCATTTGCCATTTAACCGTCCATGCTTCCAATTTATCTAAATCTGTTTGTAGCTGCCTGCTGTCCTCTTTTGTGTTAATTACTCTACACAGCTTAGTATCATCTGCAAAGATTTAGACTTTACTGTTTAATCCGTACCCAATGTCATTAATATATATTGAAGAAAATTGGGCCCAGAACTGACCCTTACTCCTCCGCTAGTAACGGTGACCCAATCTGAGTATGTACCATTGATAACCACCCTCTGCTTCCAATCATTAAGCCAATTTCTCACCCATGTGCACATCTTTGCTTTAGAAAAGTAAAAATATATGATATGCAACGAATCCCCCTGATCCAATCTTGAACTAACCTCCTCATAAAAGCTGATTAGGTTTGTCTGGCAGGAGTGATTCCACATAAATCCATGCTGATATAGAGTAAGAAGGTCATTTTCAGTGATATACTCCTGGATAACATCCCTTAAAAAACCTTCAAACAGCTTGTCCACCACAGATGTTAAACTTACTGGTCTGTAGTAACCAGGTTTCACCTTAGACCCCTTTTTAAATATTGGCTAAGCGCCAATCCCTGCAATTATTGAATATACAAATATTCGAAATAATGGCTTGTCTATTACTGTACATAACTCCCTTAAAACATAGGGATGTATGTCATCTGGTCCCGGGGATTTATTGACTTCTATCTGCTTGAGACAACACTGCTCTTCTACTTTGGTTAGACCAGTGAAATTTAATGGAGAGTTTGGGTTATTGCAATAAATTTCACTCGCCATGTCACATTCTTTTGTGAATATGGAAGCAAAAGAAGATGTTTAGTAAATTCACTTTCTCCTCATTCCCCTCTATAGGTGTCCCCTCCTTGCTTTTCAGGGGGCCAACACCATTAGATTTGTATCTTTTACTGTTTATGTAGCTAAAAGAACATTTTGGGGTTAGTTTTACTCTCTTTGGCGATCAGCCTTTCTGTCTCCAGCTATGCTGCCCTCGCAGCTCCTATGTGTAGTGCTGGCATCTTCGTACTAACTGACTGGCGGGGAGCCAGCGATTTTATCCTCCAAAGATCGTGGCCCTTATAGTGGTGGTGGTGTCCACTGCACCTAATTTAAGCCCCCCCCCTTGCCTACTACTATTAATTGCAATAGAGGGGGCGTGCCATGGCAGGGTGGGTACACCTCATCTCAATGCCCCCTCCATTGTAATGAATAGAGTTTGGGTGTAGTAGTAGGTGTCTGCCTAGTGATGAAGGATGGAATCTCCCATTCTTCCTCATCACTAAGAAAATATGCCGGCATTGCAAGGAGGAGCTGTGGGGGGACAGAATGTGAGTATAGATATTTTTATATTATTGCCTGGGCAGGAACTTTAAAGGAGCAGTATCGCGATTTTTTCGTGGTGACTTATATGTAAATGGTACTTTGAATGTAGGTAAGTGTTGGAGTAAGAATTACAAATTCAGAAAAAAATGATGTCTGTGTTGTGCAGCTGGAGACTAATAGCTCATGTTTATGTCTGCTGAGTGTCGGGCCTACACTCTGGCCTGTTCCACGCTGAGGAGAGGGGGAAACAATGTAACAAAGTAATCAGCTGTGCAGTGCTGGCACCCGTTCAGCATAATATTGTAACATTGCCTGTAGAGATGAGCGAACTTTTGAAAAATTCGATTCGACTGATTCGCCGAATTTTCCGACAAAAATCGTTTCGACCCGAATAAATTCGCGACGAATCGCTATTAAAAACGGCTATTTCTGAGCCTCCTACAGCCTCAATAGGGTTGTAAACCATTCAGCCTTGCTGTAACACGCACAGGATGCGTGCTGGGTTAGTTAAATAATACTTTTAAGAAATATCACATGCAGATCAGAGGCATCGCTAATAGAATCGCAGAGCGGCACAATTGCAGAGAGTTGAAGTGGCATCACTATGAGGGGCAGAAGGAGCCCAAATATACACTGGAGTTGGCCTCAGGAGCCCAAAAATTGGATGAATCACACCCTGGAGTTGGCAGAAGTTGGCAGCAGCAGCAGCAGGAGCCCAAATATACACTGGAGTTGGCTTCAGGAGCCCAAAAATTGGATGAATCACACCCTGGAGTTGGCAGAAGTTGACAGCAGCAGCAGCAGGAGCCCAAATATACACTGGAGTTGGCCTCAGGAGCCCAAAAATTGGATGAATCACACCCTGGAGTTGGCAGGAGTTGGCAGCAGCAGCAGCAGGAGCCCAAATATACACTGGAGTTGGCTTCAGGAGCCCAAAAATTGGATGAATCACACCCTGGAGTTGGCAGGAGTTGACAGCAGCAGCAGCAGGAGCCCGAATATACACTGGAGTTGGCTTCAGGAGCCCAAAAATTGGATGAATCACAGCCTGGAGTTGGCAGAAGTTGGCAGCAGCAGCAGCAGGAGCCCAAATATACACTGGAGTTGGCTTCAGGAGCCCAAAAATTGGATGAATCACACCCTGGAGTTGGCAGAAGTTGGCAGCAGCAGCAGCAGGAGCCCAAATATACACTGGAGTTGGCTTCAGGAGCCCAAAAATTGGATGAATCACACCCTGGAGTTGGCAGGAGTTGACAGTAGCAGCAGCAGGAGCCCAAATATACACTGGAGTTGGCTTCAGGAGCCCAAAAATTGGATGAATCACAGCCTGGAGTTGGCAGGAGTTGACAGTAGCAGCAGCAGGAGCCCAAATATACACTGGAGTTGGCCTCAGGAGCCCAAAAATTGGATGAATCACACCCTGGAGTTGGCAGGAGTTGGCAGCAGCAGCAGCAGGAGCCCAAATATACACTGGAGTTGGCTTCAGGAGCCCAAAAATTGGATGAATCACACCCTGGAGTTGGCAGAAGTTGGCAGCAGCAGCAGCAGGAGCCCAAATATACACTGGAGTTGGCTTCAGGAGCCCAAAAATTGGATGAATCACACCCTGGAGTTGGCAGGAGTTGACAGCAGCAGCAGCAGGAGCCCAAATATACACTGGAGTTGGCTTCAGGAGCCCAAAAATTGGATGAATCACACCCTGGAGTTGGCAGGAGTTGACAGCAGCAGCAGCAGGAGCCCAAATATACACTGGAGTTGGCTTCAGGAGCCCAAAAATTGGATGAATCACACCCTGGAGTTGGCAGAAGTTGGCAGCAGCAGCAGCAGGAGCCCAAATATACACTGGAGTTGGCTTCAGGAGCCCAAAAATTGGATGAATCACACCCTGGAGTTGGCAGAAGTTGGCAGCAGCAGCAGCAGGAGCCCAAATATACACTGGAGTTGGCTTCAGGAGCCCAAAAATTGGATGAATCACACCCTGGAGTTGGCAGAAGTTGGCAGCAGCAGCAGCAGGAGCCCAAATATACACTGGAGTTGGCTTCAGGAGCCCAAAAATTGGATGAATCACACCCTGGAGTTGGCAGGAGTTGACAGTAGCAGCAGCAGGAGCCCAAATATACACTCGAGTTGGCTTCAGGAGCCCAAAAATTGGATGAATCACAGCCTGGAGTTGGCAGGAGTTGACAGTAGCAGCAGCAGGAGCCCAAATATACACTGGAGTTGGCCTCAGGAGCCCAAAAATTGGATGAATCACACCCTGGAGTTGGCAGGAGTTGGCAGCAGCAGCAGCAGGAGCCCAAATATACACTGGAGTTGGCTTCAGGAGCCCAAAAATTGGATGAATCACACCCTGGAGTTGGCAGAAGTTGGCAGCAGCAGCAGCAGGAGCCCAAATATACACTGGAGTTGGCTTCAGGAGCCCAAAAATTGGATGAATCACACCCTGGAGTTGGCAGGAGTTGACAGCAGCAGCAGCAGGAGCCCAAATATACACTGGAGTTGGCTTCAGGAGCCCAAAAATTGGATGAATCACACCCTGGAGTTGGCAGGAGTTGACAGCAGCAGCAGCAGGAGCCCAAATATACACTGGAGTTGGCTTCAGGAGCCCAAAAATTGGATGAATCACACCCTGGAGTTGGCAGGAGTTGACAGTAGCAGCAGCAGGAGCCCAAATATACACTGGAGTTGGCTTCAGGAGCCCAAAAATTGGATGAATCACACCCTGGAGTTGGCAGAAGTTGGCAGCAGCAGCAGCAGGAGCCCAAATATACACTGGAGTTGGCTTCAGGAGCCCAAAAATTGGATGAATCACACCCTGGAGTTGGCAGAAGTTGGCAGCAGCAGCAGCAGGAGCCCAAATATACACTGGAGTTGGCTTCAGGAGCCCAAAAATTGGATGAATCACACCCTGGAGTTGGCAGGAGTTGACAGTAGCAGCAGCAGGAGCCCAAATATACACTGGAGTTGGCTTCAGGAGCCCAAAAATTGGATGAATCACACCCTGGAGTTGGCAGGAGTTGACAGTAGCAGCAGCAGGAGCCCAAATATACACTGGAGTTGGCTTCAGGAGCCCAAAAATTGGATGAATCACAGCCTGGAGTTGGCAGGAGTTGACAGTAGCAGCAGCAGGAGCCCAAATATACACTGGAGTTGGCCTCAGGAGCCCAAAAATTGGATGAATCACACCCTGGAGTTGGCAGGAGTTGACAGTAGCAGCAGCAGGAGCCCAAATATACACTGGAGTTGGCTTCAGGAGCCCAAAAATTGGATGAATCACACCCTGGAGTTGGCAGAAGTTGGCAGCAGCAGCAGCAGGAGCCCAAATATACACTGGAGTTGGCCTCAGGAGCCCAAAAATTGGATGAATCACACCCTGGAGTTGGCAGGAGTTGGCAGCAGCAGCAGCAGGAGCCCAAATATACACTGGAGTTGGCTTCAGGAGCCCAAAAATTGGATGAATCACACCCTGGAGTTGGCAGAAGTTGGCAGCAGCAGCAGCAGGAGCCCAAATATACACTGGAGTTGGCTTCAGGAGCCCAAAAATTGGATGAATCACACCCTGGAGTTGGCAGAAGTTGGCAGCAGCAGCAGCAGGAGCCCAAATATACACTGGAGTTGGCTTCAGGAGCCCAAAAATTGGATGAATCACACCCTGGAGTTGGCAGGAGTTGACAGCAGCAGCAGCAGGAGCCCAAATATACACTGGAGTTGGCTTCAGGAGCCCAAAAATTGGATGAATCACACCCTGGAGTTGGCAGAAGTTGGCAGCAGCAGCAGCAGCCCAAATATACACTGGAGTTGGCTTCAGGAGCCCAAAAATTGGATGAATCACACCCTGGAGTTGGCAGGAGTTGACAGTAGCAGCAGCAGGAGCCCAAATATACACTGGAGTTGGCTTCAGGAGCCCAAAAATTGGATGAATCACAGCCTGGAGTTGGCAGAAGTTGACAGTAGCAGCAGCAGGAGCCCAAATATACACTGGAGTTGGCTTCAGGAGCCCAAAAATTGGATGAATCACAGCCTGGAGTTGGCAGGAGTTGACAGCAGCAGCAGCAGGAGCCCAAATATACACTGGAGTTGGCTTCAGGAGCCCAAAAATTGGATGAATCCCACCCTGGAGTTGGCAGAAGTTGGCAGCAGCAGCAGCAGGAGCCCAAATATACACTGGAGTTGGCTTCAGGAGCCCAAAAATTGGATGAATCACACCCTGGAGTTGGCAGAAGTTGGCAGCAGCAGCAGCAGGAGCCCAAATATACACTGGAGTTGGCTTCAGGAGCCCAAAAATTGGATGAATCACACCCTGGAGTTGGCAGGAGTTGACAGCAGCAGCAGCAGGAGCCCAAATATACACTGGAGTTGGCTTCAGGAGCCCAAAAATTGGATGAATCACACCCTGGAGTTGGCAGGAGTTGACAGCAGCAGCAGCAGGAGCCCAAATATACACTGGAGTTGGCTTCAGGAGCCCAAAAATTGGATGAATCACACCCTGGAGTTGGCAGAAGTTGGCAGCAGCAGCAGCAGGAGCCCAAATATACACTGGAGTTGGCCTCAGGAGCCCAAAAATTGGATGAATCACACCCTGGAGTTGGCAGGAGTTGGCAGCAGCAGCAGCAGGAGCCCAAATATACACTGGAGTTGGCTTCAGGAGCCCAAAAATTGGATGAATCACACCCTGGAGTTGGCAGAAGTTGGCAGCAGCAGCAGCAGGAGCCCAAATATACACTGGAGTTGGCTTCAGGAGCCCAAAAATTGGATGAATCACACCCTGGAGTTGGCAGGAGTTGACAGCAGCAGCAGCAGGAGCCCAAATATACACTGGAGTTGGCTTCAGGAGCCCAAAAATTGGATGAATCACACCCTGGAGTTGGCAGGAGTTGACAGCAGCAGCAGCAGGAGCCCAAATATACACTGGAGTTGGCTTCAGGAGCCCAAAAATTGGATGAATCACACCCTGGAGTTGGCAGGAGTTGACAGTAGCAGCAGCAGGAGCCCAAATATACACTGGAGTTGGCTTCAGGAGCCCAAAAATTGGATGAATCACACCCTGGAGTTGGCAGAAGTTGGCAGCAGCAGCAGCAGGAGCCCAAATATACACTGGAGTTGGCTTCAGGAGCCCAAAAATTGGATGAATCACACCCTGGAGTTGGCAGAAGTTGGCAGCAGCAGCAGCAGGAGCCCAAATATACACTGGAGTTGGCTTCAGGAGCCCAAAAATTGGATGAATCACACCCTGGAGTTGGCAGGAGTTGACAGTAGCAGCAGCAGGAGCCCAAATATACACTGGAGTTGGCTTCAGGAGCCCAAAAATTGGATGAATCACACCCTGGAGTTGGCAGGAGTTGACAGTAGCAGCAGCAGGAGCCCAAATATACACTGGAGTTGGCTTCAGGAGCCCAAAAATTGGATGAATCACAGCCTGGAGTTGGCAGGAGTTGACAGTAGCAGCAGCAGGAGCCCAAATATACACTGGAGTTGGCCTCAGGAGCCCAAAAATTGGATGAATCACACCCTGGAGTTGGCAGGAGTTGACAGTAGCAGCAGCAGGAGCCCAAATATACACTGGAGTTGGCTTCAGGAGCCCAAAAATTGGATGAATCACACCCTGGAGTTGGCAGAAGTTGGCAGCAGCAGCAGCAGGAGCCCAAATATACACTGGAGTTGGCCTCAGGAGCCCAAAAATTGGATGAATCACACCCTGGAGTTGGCAGGAGTTGGCAGCAGCAGCAGCAGGAGCCCAAATATACACTGGAGTTGGCTTCAGGAGCCCAAAAATTGGATGAATCACACCCTGGAGTTGGCAGAAGTTGGCAGCAGCAGCAGCAGGAGCCCAAATATACACTGGAGTTGGCTTCAGGAGCCCAAAAATTGGATGAATCACATCCTGGAGTTGGCAGAAGTTGGCAGCAGCAGCAGCAGGAGCCCAAATATACACTGGAGTTGGCTTCAGGAGCCCAAAAATTGGATGAATCACACCCTGGAGTTGGCAGGAGTTGACAGCAGCAGCAGCAGGAGCCCAAATATACACTGGAGTTGGCTTCAGGAGCCCAAAAATTGGATGAATCACACCCTGGAGTTGGCAGAAGTTGGCAGCAGCAGCAGCAGCCCAAATATACACTGGAGTTGGCTTCAGGAGCCCAAAAATTGGATGAATCACACCCTGGAGTTGGCAGGAGTTGACAGTAGCAGCAGCAGGAGCCCAAATATACACTGGAGTTGGCTTCAGGAGCCCAAAAATTGGATGAATCACAGCCTGGAGTTGGCAGGAGTTGACAGTAGCAGCAGCAGGAGCCCAAATATACACTGGAGTTGGCTTCAGGAGCCCAAAAATTGGATGAATCACAGCCTGGAGTTGGCAGGAGTTGACAGCAGCAGCAGCAGGAGCCCAAATATACACTGGAGTTGGCTTCAGGAGCCCAAAAATTGGATGAATCACACCCTGGAGTTGGCAGAAGTTGGCAGCAGCAGCAGCAGGAGCCCAAATATACACTGGAGTTGGCTTCAGGAGCCCAAAAATTGGATGAATCACACCCTGGAGTTGGCAGAAGTTGGCAGCAGCAGCAGCAGGAGCCCAAATATACACTGGAGTTGGCTTCAGGAGCCCAAAAATTGGATGAATCACACCCTGGAGTTGGCAGGAGTTGACAGCAGCAGCAGCAGGAGCCCAAATATACACTGGAGTTGGCTTCAGGAGCCCAAAAATTGGATGAATCACACCCTGGAGTTGGCAGGAGTTGACAGCAGCAGCAGCAGGAGCCCAAATATACACTGGAGTTGGCTTCAGGAGCCCAAAAATTGGATGAATCACACCCTGGAGTTGGCAGAAGTTGGCAGCAGCAGCAGCAGGAGCCCAAATATACACTGGAGTTGGCTTCAGGAGCCCAAAAATTGGATGAATCACACCCTGGAGTTGGCAGAAGTTGGCAGCAGCAGCAGCAGGAGCCCAAATATACACTGGAGTTGGCTTCAGGAGCCCAAAAATTGGATGAATCACACCCTGGAGTTGGCAGAAGTTGGCAGCAGCAGCAGCAGGAGCCCAAATATACACTGGAGTTGGCTTCAGGAGCCCAAAAATTGGATGAATCACACCCTGGAGTTGGCAGGAGTTGACAGCAGCAGCAGCAGGAGCCCAAATATACACTGGAGTTGGCTTCAGGAGCCCAAAAATTGGATGAATCACACCCTGGAGTTGGCAGAAGTTGGCAGCAGCAGCAGCAGGAGCCCAAATATACACTGGAGTTGGCTTCAGGAGCCCAAAAATTGGATGAATCACACCCTGGAGTTGGCAGAAGTTGGCAGCAGCAGCAGCAGGAGCCCAAATATACACTCGAGTTGGCTTCAGGAGCCCAAAAATTGGATGAATCACACCCTGGAGTTGGCAGGAGTTGACAGCAGCAGCAGCAGGAGCCCAAATATACACTGGAGTTGGCTTCAGGAGCCCAAAAATTGGATGAATCACACCCTGGAGTTGGCAGAAGTTGGCAGCAGCAGCAGCAGGAGCCCAAATATACACTGGAGTTGGCTTCAGGAGCCCAAAAATTGGATGAATCACACCCTGGAGTTGGCAGGAGTTGACAGTAGCAGCAGCAGGAGCCCAAATATACACTGGAGTTGGCTTCAGGAGCCCAAAAATTGGATGAATCACAGCCTGGAGTTGGCAGGAGTTGACAGTAGCAGCAGCAGGAGCCCAAATATACACTGGAGTTGGCTTCAGGAGCCCAAAAATTGGATGAATCACACCCTGGAGTTGGCAGGAGTTGACAGTAGCAGCAGCAGGAGCCCAAATATACACTGGAGTTGGCTTCAGGAGCCCAAAAATTGGATGAATCACAGCCTGGAGTTGGCAGGAGTTGACAGTAGCAGCAGCAGGAGCCCAAATATACACTGGAGTTGGCTTCAGGAGCCCAAAAATTGGATGAATCACACCCTGGAGTTGGCAGAAGTTGGCAGCAGCAGCAGCAGGAGCCCAAATATACACTGGAGTTGGCTTCAGGAGCCCAAAAATTGGATGAATCACACCCTGGAGTTGGCAGGAGTTGACAGTAGCAGCAGCAGGAGCCCAAAAAATGGCCTAAAGACATAAATATGTTTTGCACCATTTGTAAAGTGTAAAACGTGGCACCATGCTGAATCTAGTCACATGCATCAGGCATTGGTGGGTGGAAATCCTGGCTGATCCATCCCTGATTCATTTTGACAAAGGTGAGTCTCTCCACATTTTTAGTTGACAGACGAGTTCTCCTCGCCGTAACTATGGCCCCCGCCGCACTAAACACCCGCTCAGATGGCACGCTACTTGCCGGGCAGGACAGCTTTTCCAGGGCAAACTCTGCTAGTTGCGGCCACAAATCAAGTTTGGCTGCCCAGAAGTCCAGCGGATCCTCAAGGTGTGTTGGCATGGTCATGTCAAAGTATGACATGACCTGCTGGTTCAGGTCCTGCTCCAGGTCTTCCTGCTGCTCATGAGTAGCCTCACTATGCGGGTGTAGAAAGCTACTCATTAGCGACTGAAGACTGAGGCTGCTGCTGCTGATGGAGCTTCTGCTGCTGCTGCTGCCAACCCCCCCAGCGGCCATGGCAGTGGAAGGTGAGCGCAGAGGTCCCCTCGAGTCAGACCTGCGAGAGTATGGACCATGGCGCAGATAGGCATCGGCCAACTGCCTACGTAGAATGTCTTTGTAGTAGTTGAGTTTGTCCTCCCTCTCGGTGGGTTTAAAAAATGCCCCCATTTTGTGCCGGAAGCGAGGGTCCAATAAGGTGGACAGCCAGAAGTCATCCCGCCGACAGATGGAAACAATTCTGGGGTCACTACGCAAGCACGTGAGCATGCTTCGTGCCATTTGCGCAAGTGACTCGGATGGACTACCTGTCTCCATCTCCACTGCATACTGCCACGGTGTGCCCGGGTCCTCTGTCTCTCCTTCCTCAAAAACCTCTAGCTCCTCTGGCTGCTCCTGCTCCTCCTCTCCTGTCCGCTGACTAGATAAACCAGCCATTTCGCCAAGCCTAAACTGTGTTTCGCTGGGCAACTCCTCCTCCTCCTCTTCCTCCTCCTCCTCCTCCAGTTCAGCTCCAAGGGGGTTCATGTGGCCGTAAGATGTAAACGCCATGTCTCCAGTGCCCTGACCAGCCATGGTTTCCAACATGTGCTGTAGTACATGAAGCAGTGGAATCACGTCGTTCATCCCGTAATCCTGCCGACTGACAAATAAAGTGGCTTCCTCAAAGGGCCTGAGCAAACGGCAGGTGTCACGTATGAGCTGCCACTGGTTGACATTGAAGTTACACAGGGGAGTCCCCCTATCTGCTTGGATCATCAGGAAATCCGTGATGGCTTTTCTCTGTTCATATAATCGGTCCAACATGTGAAGGGTGGAATTCCAACGGGTGGAAACATCGCAAATCAGACTATGTTGGGGGATACCATTCTGACGCTGTAGCTCAAGAAGGGTGTGTTTGGCAGTGTAGGAGTGGCTGAAGTGCATGCAAAGTTTCCGTGAAGTTGTTAGGATGTCCTGCAGATGGGGGGAACACTTCAGAAACCGCTTGACAACCAGATTGAAGACGTGAGCCATGCAGGGGGCATGGGTCAGGCTTCCTTGGCGCAGCGCAGACAAAATGTTCTTCCCATTGTCGGTAACCATGATTCCCATTTTAAGTTTTCTCGGAGTAAGCCATGTTTGGATTTCCTGATGAATACATTTAAGCAGTTCCTCCCCTGTGTGACTCCGTTCGCCAAGACAAACCATGTGAAGCACTGCGTGACACCTCCGTGCCCTGCACACATGGTAGACTGGAGGGGCACTGAGACTTGAGCCTACAGTGGAGGGTGAGGAGATGGCGGAGGATGAGGAGGCCGAGTCGCACGGTGTCACAGGCCCAATGGGCAGAGAGCGTGGAGGCCGAAGCGGCGTGACCTGTCCAAGTTGCTGCTGCAAAGGGACCACATTCACCCAGTGGGCCGTAAACGACATGTACTGCCCCTGACCGTAGTTACAGCTCCAGATGTCGGCGCTGCCATGTATTTTGCTACACACCGACAGGCTCAAGGACTGGCCCACCTTCTGTTCAACAAAAGTGTGCAGCGCTGGTACTGCCTTCTTGGCAAAGAAATGACGGCTTGGGACTCTCCACCTCGGCTCGGCACAAGCCATCAGTTCTCTGAAAGGTGCAGATTCCACCACCTGAAAAGGGAGCGACTGCAGCACCAGCAACTTGGACAGGAGCACATTCAGCTTCTGCGCCGTAGGATGAGTGGGCGCATACTGCTGTCTCTTGGACATGGCTTCGCTGATGGATTGCTGGCGGGATGCATGACTTGGAGGAGGAGGAGCAGGAGCGACAGAGGATGGGTATGACGCACAGCTGCCTTCGGCTGAGGTGCTGGAGCCTTGGCTGGCAGAAATTGGGAGCTCACTTGGTGAGGAAGCAGACTGGACCACCCCTTGGGAGCCTCGGTTCTCCCAGGTCGTTTTATGGTGACGCATCATATGTTGACGCAGGGCCGTGGTGCCAACATTTGGACCCTGGCCACGCTTCACCTTTTGCCTACATATCTTGCATGTGGCCATGTTACCCTCCTGCGGATGCCTCAGGAAAAACTGCCACACTGCCGAGTAGCTACTTTTCCCACCCCCTGGCCTCACTGATTCACTGCTGCTGTTGCCAACTCCAGGAACCCCTGCTCCACTACCTCCCGATAAGGTAGACTGCCGCACAGCAGGTGCTCTACCCCGGCCCCGGCCCCGGCCGGCTCCAGCCTTTGGAATTGTGCCCCCATGCTGACTGCTACCACCTTGCTGCCTCAGCTGCTGACTCCGGGGCAACCTGCACCCCTCTTCTCCTGATGATGACGATGAAGCCCCTTCATCACCCGGCTCCCAAGTGCGATCGGCTTCATCGTCATCATCATCATCATCACCGGGTTGTGGCTGTACGTCACTGATGTTCGTGGATTCGTCAACAGTGTCTGGCGCAGGAGCTGGAACGCTCGCAGCACCCACGACACTGTCCACATCACTATTTGTCTGCCTAGCTAAAGAAGCCACCTCCATTTCTTGGCTGGGCAGTAGCTGCTGACTGTCCTCTATCTGATGGTCCTCCTCACTAAAGAGTGGAGCTGAACCCAAAGCATAGGATACGTCGCTGGGGGAGGGAACGGCGTAGGCCAGAGGCAATGGGAGGACAGGGACTGCTCTCGGGGCATGCCAACTCAGGGTTGTGTCAGAGGAACCTACCGACCCTAGACTGGGGGTCTCAGACGTAAGTTGTGATGATGTTGTTGATGAGCGCGTCAACCAATCTACCACGGCAGATGCGTTACTGGTGGAGACCCGACCGCTAGCAGATACTGGCAGATTAGGTCTCTCAGCGTGACTCCTGCTGCTACTGGCCCCCAGTCTGATGCGAGCTCTGCCTGCGGAATCTTGGCCTCTGCCACTCCTCTTTTCACTTCCAGGCACTTGTCTGCCCGACATAGTCTAACTGGCGTGGTAGTAGGTGATATTTAAAAAAACCCCGGGCAGCGGTGGGTCTATATGAAACAGAATATAATGCACACCAAAAGTGAGCAGTAACACTCAGCCTCCAACAGGCCTGCTTAGTGTAAATAAGAGAGCTGCTTAGTGTAAATAAAGAGGGGTATGCTATGTTACAGAATGGGATGCCTCAACAGAAGTGCACCTGGCAGGCAGCAGTAAGCCTATGCCCAGCAAAAGTGTCTTATAATATAAATATAATAAGAGCAAATGCTTATATGGTCTTAAACAGAGGCTGCTTTAGTCACAGAATGGGATGCCCTGGGCAGGAATGGACCTGGCAGGGTCCAGTAGTGCTTTGGCCAGCAAAAGTGTCTTTATCAGGCCTAATTTCAAATATGATAAGAGCAAATGCTTATATGGTCTTAAACAGAGGCTGCTTTAGTCACAGAATGGGATGCCCCGGGCAGGAATCGAGCTGGCAGGGTACAGTAGTGCTTTGGCCAGCAAAAGTGTCTTTATCAGGCCTAATTTCAAATATGATAAGAGCAAATGCTTATATGGTCTTAAACAGAGGCTGCTTTAGTCACAGAATGGGATGCCCCGGGCAGGAATCGAGCTGGCAGGGTACAGTAGTGCTTTGGCCAGCAAAAGTGTCTTTATCAGGCTAATTTCAAATATGATAAGAGCAAATGCTTATATGGTCTTAAACAGAGGCTGCTTTAGTCACAGAATGGGATGCCCCGGGCAGGAATCGAGCTGGCAGGGTACAGTAGTGCTTTGGCCAGCAAAAGTGTCTTTATCAGGCTAATTTCAAATATGATAAGAGCAAATGCTTATATGGTCTTAAACAGAGGCTGCTTTAGTCACAGAATGGGATGCCCCGGGCAGGAATCGAGCTGGCAGGGTACAGTAGTGCTTTGGCCAGCAAAAGTGTCTTTATCAGGCTAATTTCAAATATGATAAGAGGAAATGCTTATATGGTCTTAAACAGAGGCTGCTTTAGTCACAGAATGGGATGCCCCGGGCAGGAATCGAGCTGGCAGGGTACAGTAGTGCTTTGGCCAGCAAAAGTGTCTTTATCAGGCCTAATTTCAAATATGATAAGAGCAAATGCTTATATGGTCTTAAACAGAGGCTGCTTTAGTCACAGAATGGGATGCCCCGGGCAGGAATCGAGCTGGCAGGGTACAGTAGTGCTTTGGCCAGCAAAAGTGTCTTTATCAGGCTAATTTCAAATATGATAAGAGCAAATGCTTATATGGTCTTAAACAGAGGCTGCTGTAGTCACAGAATGGGATGCCCCGGGCAGGAATCGAGCTGGCAGGGTACAGTAGTGCTTTGGCCAGCAAAAGTGTCTTTATCAGGCTAATTTCAAATATGATAAGAGCAAATGCTTATATGGTCTTAAACAGAGGCTGCTTTAGTCACAGAATGGGATGCCCCGGGCAGGAATCGAGCTGGCAGGGTACAGTAGTGCTTTGGCCAGCAAAAGTGTCTTTATCAGGCCTAATTTCAAATATGATAAGAGCAAATGCTTATATGGTCTTAAACAGAGGCTGCTTTAGTCACAGAATGGGATGCCCCGGGCAGGAATCGAGCTGGCAGGGTACAGTAGTGCTTTGGCCAGCAAAAGTGTCTTTATCAGGCTAATTTCAAATATGATAAGAGCAAATGCTTATATGGTCTTAAACAGAGGCTGCTTTAGTCACAGAATGGGATGCCCCGGGCAGGAATCGAGCTGGCAGGGTACAGTAGTGCTTTGGCCAGCAAAAGTGTCTTTATCAGGCTAATTTCAAATATGATAAGAGCAAATGCTTATATGGTCTTAAACAGAGGCTGCTGTAGTCACAGAATGGGATGCCCCGGGCAGGAATCGAGCTGGCAGGGTACAGTAGTGCTTTGGCCAGCAAAAGTGTCTTTATCAGGCCTAATTTCAAATATGATAAGAGCAAATGCTTATATGGTCTTAAACAGAGGCTGCTTTAGTCACAGAATGGGATGCCCCGGGCAGGAATCGAGCTGGCAGGGTACAGTAGTGCTTTGGCCAGCAAAAGTGTCTTTATCAGGCTAATTTCAAATATGATAAGAGCAAATGCTTATATGGTCTTAAACAGAGGCTGCTTTAGTCACAGAATGGGATGCCCCGGGCAGGAATCGAGCTGGCAGGGTACAGTAGTGCTTTGGCCAGCAAAAGTGTCTTTATCAGGCCTAATTTCAAATATGATAAGAGCAAATGCTTATATGGTCTTAAACAGAGGCTGCTTTAGTCACAGAATGGGATGCCCCGGGCAGGAATCGAGCTGGCAGGGTACAGTAGTGCTTTGGCCAGCAAAAGTGTCTTTATCAGGCTAATTTCAAATATGATAAGAGCAAATGCTTATATGGTCTTAAACAGAGGCTGCTGTAGTCACAGAATGGGATGCCCCGGGCAGGAATCGAGCTGGCAGGGTACAGTAGTGCTTTGGCCAGCAAAAGTGTCTTTATCAGGCTAATTTCAAATATGATAAGAGCAAATGCTTATATGGTCTTAAACAGAGGCTGCTGTAGTCACAGAATGGGATGCCCCGGGCAGGAATCGAGCTGGCAGGGTACAGTAGTGCTTTGGCCAGCAAAAGTGTCTTTATCAGGCCTAATTTCAAATATGATAAGAGCAAATGCTTATATGGTCTTAAACAGAGGCTGCTTTAGTCACAGAATGGGATGCCCCGGGCAGGAATCGAGCTGGCAGGGTACAGTAGTGCTTTGGCCAGCAAAAGTGTCTTTATCAGGCTAATTTCAAATATGATAAGAGCAAATGCTTATATGGTCTTAAACAGAGGCTGCTGTAGTCACAGAATGGGATGCCCCGGGCAGGAATCGAGCTGGCAGGGTACAGTAGTGCTTTGGCCAGCAAAAGTGTCTTTATCAGGCCTAATTTCAAATATGATAAGAGCAAATGCTTATATGGTCTTAAACAGAGGCTGCTTTAGTCACAGAATGGGATGCCCCGGGCAGGAATCGAGCTGGCAGGGTACAGTAGTGCTTTGGCCAGCAAAAGTGTCTTTATCAGGCTAATTTCAAATATGATAAGAGCAAATGCTTATATGGTCTTAAACAGAGGCTGCTTTAGTCACAGAATGGGATGCCCCGGGCAGGAATCGAGCTGGCAGGGTACAGTAGTGCTTTGGCCAGCAAAAGTGTCTTTATCAGGCCTAATTTCAAATATGATAAGAGCAAATGCTTATATGGTCTTAAACAGAGGCTGCTTTAGTCACAGAATGGGATGCCCCGGGCAGGAATCGAGCTGGCAGGGTACAGTAGTGCTTTGGCCAGCAAAAGTGTCTTTATCAGGCTAATTTCAAATATGATAAGAGCAAATGCTTATATGGTCTTAAACAGAGGCTGCTTTAGTCACAGAATGGGATGCCCCGGGCAGGAATCGAGCTGGCAGGGTACAGTAGTGCTTTGGCCAGCAAAAGTGTCTTTATCAGGCTAATTTCAAATATGATAAGAGCAAATGCTTATATGGTCTTAAACAGAGGCTGCTTTAGTCACAGAATGGGATGCCCCGGGCAGGAATCGAGCTGGCAGGGTACAGTAGTGCTTTGGCCAGCAAAAGTGTCTTTATCAGGCCTAATTTCAAATATGATAAGAGCAAATGCTTATATGGTCTTAAACAGAGGCTGCTTTAGTCACAGAATGGGATGCCCCGGGCAGGAATCGAGCTGGCAGGGTACAGTAGTGCTTTGGCCAGCAAAAGTGTCTTTATCAGGCTAATTTCAAATATGATAAGAGCAAATGCTTATATGGTCTTAAACAGAGGCTGCTGTAGTCACAGAATGGGATGCCCCGGGCAGGAATCGAGCTGGCAGGGTACAGTAGTGCTTTGGCCAGCAAAAGTGTCTTTATCAGGCTAATTTCAAATATGATAAGAGCAAATGCTTATATGGTCTTAAACAGAGGCTGCTTTAGTCACAGAATGGGATGCCCCGGGCAGGAATCGAGCTGGCAGGGTACAGTAGTGCTTTGGCCAGCAAAAGTGTCTTTATCAGGCCTAATTTCAAATATGATAAGAGCAAATGCTTATATGGTCTTAAACAGAGGCTGCTTTAGTCACAGAATGGGATGCCCCGGGCAGGAATCGAGCTGGCAGGGTACAGTAGTGCTTTGGCCAGCAAAAGTGTCTTTATCAGGCTAATTTCAAATATGATAAGAGCAAATGCTTATATGGTCTTAAACAGAGGCTGCTTTAGTCACAGAATGGGATGCCCCGGGCAGGAATCGAGCTGGCAGGGTACAGTAGTGCTTTGGCCAGCAAAAGTGTCTTTATCAGGCTAATTTCAAATATGATAAGAGCAAATGCTTATATGGTCTTAAACAGAGGCTGCTGTAGTCACAGAATGGGATGCCCCGGGCAGGAATCGAGCTGGCAGGGTACAGTAGTGCTTTGGCCAGCAAAAGTGTCTTTATCAGGCCTAATTTCAAATATGATAAGAGCAAATGCTTATATGGTCTTAAACAGAGGCTGCTTTAGTCACAGAATGGGATGCCCCGGGCAGGAATCGAGCTGGCAGGGTACAGTAGTGCTTTGGCCAGCAAAAGTGTCTTTATCAGGCTAATTTCAAATATGATAAGAGCAAATGCTTATATGGTCTTAAACAGAGGCTGCTTTAGTCACAGAATGGGATGTCCCGGGCAGGAATCGAGCTGGCAGGGTACAGTAGTGCTTTGGCCAGCAAAAGTGTCTTTATCAGGCCTAATTTCAAATATGATAAGAGCAAATGCTTATATGGTCTTAAACAGAGGCTGCTTTAGTCACAGAATGGGATGCCCCGGGCAGGAATCGAGCTGGCAGGGTACAGTAGTGCTTTGGCCAGCAAAAGTGTCTTTATCAGGCTAATTTCAAATATGATAAGAGCAAATGCTTATATGGTCTTAAACAGAGGCTGCTGTAGTCACAGAATGGGATGCCCCGGGCAGGAATCGAGCTGGCAGGGTACAGTAGTGCTTTGGCCAGCAAAAGTGTCTTTATCAGGCTAATTTCAAATATGATAAGAGCAAATGCTTATATGGTCTTAAACAGAGGCTGCTGTAGTCACAGAATGGGATGCCCCGGGCAGGAATCGAGCTGGCAGGGTACAGTAGTGCTTTGGCCAGCAAAAGTGTCTTTATCAGGCCTAATTTCAAATATGATAAGAGCAAATGCTTATATGGTCTTAAACAGAGGCTGCTTTAGTCACAGAATGGGATGCCCCGGGCAGGAATCGAGCTGGCAGGGTACAGTAGTGCTTTGGCCAGCAAAAGTGTCTTTATCAGGCTAATTTCAAATATGATAAGAGCAAATGCTTATATGGTCTTAAACAGAGGCTGCTTTAGTCACAGAATGGGATGCCCCGGGCAGGAATCGAGCTGGCAGGGTACAGTAGTGCTTTGGCCAGCAAAAGTGTCTTTATCAGGCCTAATTTCAAATATGATAAGAGCAAATGCTTATATGGTCTTAAACAGAGGCTGCTTTAGTCACAGAATGGGATGCCCCGGGCAGGAATCGAGCTGGCAGGGTACAGTAGTGCTTTGGCCAGCAAAAGTGTCTTTATCAGGCTAATTTCAAATATGATAAGAGCAAATGCTTATATGGTCTTAAACAGAGGCTGCTTTAGTCACAGAATATGATTCCCCCGGGCAGGAATCGAGCTGGCAGGGTACAGTAGTGCTTTGGCCAGCAAAAGTGTCTTTATCAGGCTAATTTCAAATATGATAAGAGCAAATGCTTATATGGTCTTAAACAGAGGCTGCTTTAGTCACAGAATGGGATGCCCCGGGCAGGAATCGAGCTGGCAGGGTACAGTAGTGCTTTGGCCAGCAAAAGTGTCTTTATCAGGCCTAATTTCAAATATGATAAGAGCAAATGCTTATATGGTCTTAAACAGAGGCTGCTTTAGTCACAGAATGGGATGCCCCGGGCAGGAATCGAGCTGGCAGGGTACAGTAGTGCTTTGGCCAGCAAAAGTGTCTTTATCAGGCTAATTTCAAATATGATAAGAGCAAATGCTTATATGGTCTTAAACAGAGGCTGCTTTAGTCACAGAATGGGATGCCCCGGGCAGGAATCGAGCTGGCAGGGTACAGTAGTGCTTTGGCCAGCAAAAGTGTCTTTATCAGGCCTAATTTCAAATATGATAAGAGCAAATGCTTATATGGTCTTAAACAGAGGCTGCTTTAGTCACAGAATGGGATGCCCCGGGCAGGAATCGAGCTGGCAGGGTACAGTAGTGCTTTGGCCAGCAAAAGTGTCTTTATCAGGCTAATTTCAAATATGATAAGAGCAAATGCTTATATGGTCTTAAACAGAGGCTGCTGTAGTCACAGAATGGGATGCCCCGGGCAGGAATCGAGCTGGCAGGGTACAGTAGTGCTTTGGCCAGCAAAAGTGTCTTTATCAGGCTAATTTCAAATATGATAAGAGCAAATGCTTATATGGTCTTAAACAGAGGCTGCTGTAGTCACAGAATGGGATGCCCCGGGCAGGAATCGAGCTGGCAGGGTACAGTAGTGCTTTGGCCAGCAAAAGTGTCTTTATCAGGCCTAATTTCAAATATGATAAGAGCAAATGCTTATATGGTCTTAAACAGAGGCTGCTTTAGTCACAGAATGGGATGCCCCGGGCAGGAATCGAGCTGGCAGGGTACAGTAGTGCTTTGGCCAGCAAAAGTGTCTTTATCAGGCTAATTTCAAATATGATAAGAGCAAATGCTTATATGGTCTTAAACAGAGGCTGCTTTAGTCACAGAATGGGATGCCCCGGGCAGGAATCGAGCTGGCAGGGTACAGTAGTGCTTTGGCCAGCAAAAGTGTCTTTATCAGGCCTAATTTCAAATATGATAAGAGCAAATGCTTATATGGTCTTAAACAGAGGCTGCTTTAGTCACAGAATGGGATGCCCCGGGCAGGAATCGAGCTGGCAGGGTACAGTAGTGCTTTGGCCAGCAAAAGTGTCTTTATCAGGCTAATTTCAAATATGATAAGAGCAAATGCTTATATGGTCTTAAACAGAGGCTGCTTTAGTCACAGAATGGGATGCCCCGGGCAGGAATCGAGCTGGCAGGGTACAGTAGTGCTTTGGCCAGCAAAAGTGTCTTTATCAGGCCTAATTTCAAATATGATAAGAGCAAATGCTTATATGGTCTTAAACAGAGGCTGCTTTAGTCACAGAATGGGATGCCCCGGGCAGGAATCGAGCTGGCAGGGTACAGTAGTGCTTTGGCCAGCAAAAGTGTCTTTATCAGGCTAATTTCAAATATGATAAGAGCAAATGCTTATATGGTCTTAAACAGAGGCTGCTTTAGTCACAGAATGGGATGCCCCGGGCAGGAATCGAGCTGGCAGGGTACAGTAGTGCTTTGGCCAGCAAAAGTGTCTTTATCAGGCTAATTTCAAATATGATAAGAGCAAATGCTTATATGGTCTTAAACAGAGGCTGCTTTAGTCACAGAATGGGATGCCTCACAGCAGACTTAAGATCAGTTCAGTATATATGCACAGTTAGTTACTATAAGCAGCCTGAAAACGCTAACAAAGGCTGGATGAAAAAAAAAAAATCTCCCTGTCAGCCAGCTCCGTTTTTCCTACCTTTCCCTGGCTTTCTGTCTGTCTCCTGTCTGTCTCCTGCCTGTCTCCTGCCTGTCTCCTGCCTGTCCCTGTCTGTCCCTGTCTCCAGCCTGTCTAACTGCCTCAGCTACACAGCGTTCTGTCTGTCTGTCACGAATGCAATAGAGAAATGAGGAAAAGCAAGATGGCCGCCGTTAAATACCGCTGTGTGACGTCACCGGGCTTGCTGGCTGCTGATAGGCTGCATGTGACTGCCCCAGCTTGCACTGGCGCGGGATACATGTCCAGACATGTCCCGCCCGCCATCTTAGAATGCCTGTAATGTAAATGAATGGATGTTAAAGGAAAACTTCGAGTGATCGAATCGCGGGGAAATTCGGATTCGATCCGAATCGAATTTTTCCTGAAATTCGGATCGAATCCGGGTTCGTCCGGATCGATTCGCTCATCCCTAATTGCCTGGCCAGAACTCATATATTTAAAACAGAAAGAAAAGCTCCAGAAGTCATTTAGCTCATTGGTAAATTCAATGTCAGTTTGAACCAGAGAGTCATTGGTTCGAATCTCACCAGTTTTTTTTCTTTTTTTTTTGGGGGGGGGGGGGGGGGGGTATTTTATTTCAGAATTGGATTTTTATGTTTACATCCTGTTTTTTTGCTCTAAACATTTTTTATTTTTACAGTTTTCCCTTCATGTTGGCTTTGCTGCAGAATCTTTCAGTTTACCATTTTCTCTTTCATATTCTTATTTTTCATTTTTCCATATGATCTTTCATTCAGCTTTGTGTGTTTTGAGCAAAGCCCAACCCAGGATTTTCACTATCTGGAGTTTTGTTTTGTGCCCCTAGGGGCATCCCGACTTGGGATGCCCTGATATGTGAAATCCCCAAGTTTGCCTGTAAAAACGTACCTTTCCCTGTCCCACAGCACATGCGTGGGCTCTCATCCAATCAGCTCTGTTTGCACGCAGATGGGGAGCCTGAGCAGTAACCTTCCTGGCCGCCCGGCCTGTCTAAATGACTATCTGCGTGAGCGCGCCAGAAAAATGGGGGGGATCTGTGGTCATCCAGGGGTCGTTTCACACAGTGGGGCATCCCGATTTAGAATGCCCAAGGGGCAAGGTCAATGGCCGGGTCTTATAGACTTCAGGGTCGGCCACTCAGGGTTTTGTTCCACTTTAATACCTTTAGATTTTCCTGCACAGTTATTCAAAGAAGAATTTCAGTTACTTTCAGTCAGTTTAGTTTATTTTGTATAGATTTTACACATTTAAGTCACCTGGTCTCATAACAAAAGCAGCACCTCACACACACACAGCCGTTACCACTGATTACAGTGTCAGCCTCTGAGGTAAAGTGTTGCTAGGAGACCAGTGGGCTAAATGAAGCAGCTCACTAAATACAACCCAGCAAATCCCCCTATTCAACAAATGGACTGAGCCATTGCCATTATACAATTTAAAAGAAAGGCAGATATTTTTTCCTTTTTCTATCGCCACATTATTTATACACATGTTAGAAGCTATTGTGTGGCTATTTAATTATTTATCTTTTAAAATGCAGATTTCGCGATACTGCTCCTTTAAGTTATTTGTTCAGAAATTGTATTCTAATAAATATACTTTGTGTTCCTATCTAAGTCACCTGATTACTTTAATAACGGTGAGATAAATCCAGCTGTTACCATTTTACTATAGTACATTTGTTATAACTATTTATTGCCCATTTATAAAGGAGCAGCAGCTGGTGTTGGATTTGGAGTCAGAGCCTGATAAAAAAAAAAAAGGGGTCAGAGACAAAAGTCGGGACTTTGGCCTTACGACTCCACAGCCCTATACCCAGAAAGGAAGTTTATGTCCAGTGCACCAAACAGCCTTTATTTATTTTTTTACTAAAACCAAATATTCATTCATAGCCATAAAGGATGGGATGCAGTATGATGTTCTGATGGCAGCCGCATGGCTCCCTGGCTGTGGTGCTGGCGCTCTCCTGCGATGGTCTATTCATGAGGTATACATGTAGTGCTTTCAGAATTTTTGCAGTTATTAAAACAGATAAGACTCACCTTAGGGGGGCGCTGCTGCACAGCCAGGGAGCCATACAGCCGCTGTTCATAGAAAATCAGTCTATAGCCACCGACATGATGCGTACAATACTCAATCAGTCCAGATTTGCGGTGGAGTATGTCGCTTCTGCTGGGGTTGGTGTTTAATGGTTTTGTAATAAACAATATATTTATTTTAAACATTTGGTCATCAGTATTCTCTAAAAATAGACTTAGGCTGTGTTTATATGTACGAGCTTTTAGGTCATGCGAGGTGCACGCTCTATAGCGTCCTGTATGTACCCACCTGGCTGGTACAGGGTTCAATCCAAGCTGCAATTAAAAGTGACGCTGCGAAGATGTACTATGATGACACAAAACAATGGGTTAGATGGTTATGTGGGTGGAGCCCAATGACAATGACAATGACTATGAACAATAGCGGATCCTTACCTACCAACTTTTCAGGGTGGGAAAGAGGGACATAGAAACATAGAAAGTTGACGGCAGAAGGAGACCATAAGGTCCATCTAGTCTGCCCTAATGTGTATACTGTATGTTCTCTTTATCTTATGTATATACTGTATGTTCTCTTTATCTTATGTGTATACTGTATGTTCTCTGTATCTTATGTATATACTGTATGTTCTCTTTATCTTATGTATATACTGTATGTTCTCTTTATCTTATGTGTATACTGTATGTTCTCTGTATCTTATGTGTATACTGTATGTTCTCTTTATCTTATGTATATACTGTATGTTCTCTGTATCTTATGTATATACTGTATGTTCTCTTTATCTTATGTATATACTATATGTTCTCTGTATCTTATGTGTATACTGTATGTTCTCTTTATCTTATGTGTATACTGTATGTTCTCTGTATCTTATGTATATACTGTATGTTCTCTTTATCTTATGTGTATATTGTATGTTCTCTGTATCTTATGTATATACTGTATGTTCTCTTTATCTTATGTATATACTATATGTTCTCTGTATCTTATGTCTATACTGTATGTTCTCTTTATCTTATGTGTATACTGTATGTTCTCTGTATCTTATGTGTATACTGCATGTTCTCTGTATGTTCTCTTTATCTTATGTATATACTGTATGTTCTCTGTATCTTATGTATATAATGTATGTTCTCTTTATCTTATGTATATACTGTATGTTCTCTTTATCTTATGTGTATACTGTATGTTCTCTTTATCTTATGTATATACTGTATGTTCTCTGTATCTTATGTATATACTGTATGTTCTCTGTATCTTATGTGTATACTGTATGTTCTCTGTATCTTATGTGTATACTGTATGTTCTCTTTATCTAATGTGTATACTGTATGTTCTCTTTATCTTATGTGTATACTGTATGTTCTCTGTATCTTATGTGTATACTGTATGTTCTCTTTATCTTATGTGTATACTGTATGTTCTCTGTATCTTATGTGTATACTGTATGTTCTCTTTATCTTATGTGTATACTGTATGTTCTCTTTATCTTATGTGTATACTGTATGTTCTCTTTATCTTATGTGTATACTGTATGTTCTCTGTATCTTATGTGTATACTGTATGTTCTCTGTATCTTATGTGTATACTGTATGTTCTCTGTATCTTATGTATATACTGTATGTTCTCTGTATCTTATGTGTATACTGTATGTTCTCTGTATCTTATGTGTATACTGTATGTTCTCTGTATCTTATGTGTATACTGTATGTTCTCTGTATCTTATGTATATACTGTATGTTCTCTGTATCTTATGTATATACTGCATGTTCCCTGTATCTTATGTATATACTGTATGTTCTCTGTATCTTATGTATATACTGAATGTTCTCTTTATCTTATGTGTATACTGTATGTTCTCTTTATCTTATGTATATACTGTATGTTCTCTTTATCTTAGGATAGATGGAGGCTTATCCCAGATATGTTTAAATTCAGTGACTGTTGATTTTTCAACCACCTCTGCTGGAAGTTTGTCCCCAGCATCTACTACTCTTTCTGTGAAATAATATTTTCTAACATTGCTCCTGATCTTCCCTCCGGCTAGCTTCAGGTTGGGCCCCTTGTTCTATCACTAAGTTTCTTTTTAAAAACACTTCCCTCCTGAACCTTATTCCCTCCTGTCACATATATAAAGGTCTCCATCTCCCTTCTTTCCTCCAGACTGTACAGATTAAGTTCTTTAAGTCTCTCCTGATAAGTTTTAAGTTTAAGTTCTTCCACCATTTTTGTTGCCGGCCTATTTTAATAATGTCTTTTTGCAGGTAAGGTCTCCAGAACTGCACACAGTATTCTAGCTGTGACCTCACCAGGGCTCTATACAGGGGCAACATTTGTTAAATTAGGCCACACCCCCTCATTGAGGGATAGATGAAGCCACGCCCCCCGTTTAAGGATGGATAGGAGATAGGATGTAACATTTTAAACAATGTAAACACATTGAAAAGGCAAATGAATCATTTATTGCTGCAGATCTGCATGTAACACCTCAAAGAGGGACAAATGAGAACAACGAGGGACAGGGGGACATGGACTCCAAAGAGGGACAATCCCTTCAAATCAGGGACACTATGAAGGCATGCAGATCAGTGTACAGTTTCTATGGATTGACTGAACAAGGAAGGTCAAGACTGAGGAATCATTTCCATTATTTGCCTCTTTTCTTCTGCTTTCCTTTTTTTTCTTTAGCTTGGTGAAGCCCCTCTCTTCTACCGTGCCCCGCCTATGCCACGCCCCTGCCACACTCCCTGTCCCGCTAATGCCACTTCCTTTTCCTTTTTGCTCTCCTTCCCTTTCATGTTCTTATTATTATGTTTACTTGCACTTTATGGTTTTCCTGACGTGCTTTTCCCATCATATAATTTCATTTTTTTTCCTCCGATCCACTTTATTTTTCCTTCTCTTTCTCTGGGCTTGGTCGAAAAATCAGCCCTGGATTTTACCAGTCCCTGGCTGGCCCAAAACCTCCTTGCTGAGGCCCCCCCAACCATAATGCTATCACATAAGGAGCTTGGGTTTCTTGGCTTGTGGGTACAGTGGGGCTTAGAGGAAGACTAATGAATGAGCAGCAGCCCAACTGCCCCCAAAGCCGTGTGGGTCCTGGGTCTTCCTATGGCCAGATGGCTTGATCCATATCTGTAATATATTTCTCTAATGCCTTCCATATCTGTTGTCTTCCAAACAGCAGTCTATTCTATCCTGGGCCCGGCCATAGGATGCATGGCGCCCAGTGCAAGACAACAGGGTGGTGCCCCCCCAACAGACTTCTGTGCTTTCTCACTACTGCGTTACTGTGGGGTGGTGAACTGGCAGCCCATGGGGAGGCAATACAGAAGTGGTGGAGTTGCTTGCATGATGAGTATGTCCAGGTGTAGCTGGGGGGGGGGAGGCACATGTACCGGGCACCAGTAGGGGCACCATTTTAAATCTTTGCCCCAGCCAGAGCGAGGACATCATTCATTTACCCAGTGGCCGAGGGTGTGAGTCTTATGTAAGTATACCTTTTGTTTCTGGGGGGTTGGGGTGATTTTCCCACATTGCTTATGGGAATGGGAGGGGGAAATACCACACTGAATAAGGGGATGGGGGGAATGCCACACTGCCTATGGGAATGAGATGGGGGGATGCCGCACTACTGCCTATGGGGATGAGATGGGGGAATGCCACACTGCCTATGGGAATGAGATGGGGGGATGCCGCACTACTGCCTATGGGGATGAGATGGGGGAATGCCACACTGCCTATGGGAATGAGATGGGGGGATGCCGCACTACTGCCTATGGGGATGGGAGGGGAGAATACCACACTGAATAAGGGGATGGGGGGCATGCCACACTGTCTATATGGCAAATGGGGTTGGGGGGGATGCCACACTGCCTATGGGAATGAGATGGGGCATTTCACACTGCCTATGGGGAATAGGAGGGGGGAATGCAACACTGCCTATAGGAATAGGAGGGAGTAATGCCACACTACCTATGGGGAATGGGAGGGTGGAATGCCACACTACCTATGGGGAATGGGAGGGGGGGAATGCCACACTGCCTATGGGAAATGGGATGGGGAATGCCACACTGCCTATGGGAAATGGGATGGGGAATGCCACACTGCCTATGGAAAATGTAATGGGGGAAATGCCACATTGCCTATAGGAATAGGAGGGAGGAATGCCACACTACCTATGGGGAATTGGAGGGGGGGAATGCCACACTACCTATGGGAATGGGGTGGGGGGATGCCTGTAATAGAGTTTTTTCACACATCATTTGGTTTAGAATATTTTTTTCCTATTTTCCTCCTCCAAATCCTAGGCGCATCTTATAGAGTGAAAAATACGGTAAGTAGCAAGAAAGGAAGGGGGCAAGAAATACTGTAAAAGGGAAAGAAAGGAACACGTACACGGAAAAGAATAGAAACATGAAAGTATAAACAATGTAAAGGAAAAGGAAGGTAAATGATGCAAAACGAAAAGGAACAGAAGATAAAAAAAAAAGTTAAAAAGAATGGAAAGTAAAATAGAAGTATAAAAATCAAAGTAATTGAAATAAAAAGAAATAGAAGGTGAAATAAAAGTACAAAAAATCAAAAGGAAAGGGAATGGAAATAAAAGAGCGAGAAATGGAAAGGAAATTAAAGGAAAAGAATAGGAAAGGGAGATGGAGAAGTGGGGGCGCTGCGAAGCACAGGGAGAACACATCTTCCAAACTGAGGTTGAAAAGTAAGGAATACTCACAAATATAGAAGCAGAAAACGCCACGCCATAGGACAGCGTCTTAAAATGGCGATTGTCTTCTTTATGTCGAGTCGCCAATGCGATGGCCAATCCGAACTGCAGAATGCCGATGGCGATGAGCAGATTCTAGGCATAGAACAGGGCATTATGTTAATGAGGAAATAACTAGACCTTAACCGCTCGTGTCTAGTGGGGGCGGGGGAGCTCATCCTCCACAGCCCCCAAAACACAGGCCCTCAGCGAGTAGAAAAAAGGATGGCTACTACAAATGGATAATAACAGGGCATTATGATAACGACAAAATCACTAGACCTTAACCGTATATAATTCTGAGCTGATATTTGGGCATTTGGTGGTGTTGGAATGATGCTCGTGTCTAGGGGGGAGGTCATCCCATGCAAAGTCCCCCTCAACCCCCAAAACGCAGGCCCCAAAACCTTCCGGGGCAGGATGAACCGTCAGCAGGTCCAAGATTGCAGAAGAGATAAGTTCCAGAATGTAGGTTGGGGGGGTTGCAGGGACCTATTTCCTGGAGGGGACCTACAAAATAAGAGCAGTTGAGCTCAAAAAAGTTAGAGCTCAACAAATCAGTATCGAAACTCTTCACTTACTGAGGAACAAAACCCAAGAATTGCACTTTTTTGAGCGTTGTTCCGTCACAATTTGGATGCCCCGCTGTGTGTAAAAAAAAAAAAAACCCAAGAGCTTTAGAGCTCAACAAATCAGTATCGAAACTCTTCACTTACTGAGGAACAAAACCCAAGAATTGCACTTTTTTGAGCGTTGTTCCATCACAATTTGGATGCCCCGCTGTGTGTAAAAAAAAAAAACCCAAAAACTAAACTCAGCTCTCCCTGGTTCCCACGTTCGTCCCTTAGCCAATCAGCAGCTCTCATTTCTACTGTAAAAAGTAGAAAAGAGGATAACTTCTGCAAATGGATAATAACACTGCATTATGTTGATGAGGGAATCACTAGACCTTAACCGTATACAATTATGAGCTGATATTTGGCCATTTGGTGGTGTTGGAATGATGCTCATGTCTGGGGGGGGGGGGGGTCATCCCGCGCAAAGTCCACCTCAACCCCCAAAACACAGGCCGCAAAACCTTTCCGGGGCTGATGAACCATCAGTAGGTTCAAGACCCAGAATTGCCGAAGAGATAAGTTCCGGGGGTGTAGGTTGGGGGGGTGCAGGGACCTATTTTCTGGAGGGGACCCACAAAATAAGAGCAGTTGAGCTCAAAAAGGTTTAAGCTCAACAAATCATTTTCGAAACTCTTCACTTACTGAGGAACAAAACCCAAGAATTTCATTTTTTTTTTGAGCGTTGTTCCATCCCAATTTGGAACTCAGCTCTTCCTGGTTCCCACGTTGGTCCCTTAGCCAATCAGCAGCTCTCATTTCTACTGTAAAAGTAGAAAAGAGGTTTGCTTCTACAATTGGATAATAACACCACATTATGTTAATGAGGAAATCACTAGACCTTAACCATAAATAATTATGAGCTGATATTTGCCCATTTGGAAATGTTGCTCGTGTCTGAGTGGGGGGGGGGGGATCATCCAATGCAAAGTCCCCCTCAACCCCCAAAACACAGGCCCCAAAACCTTTCCGGGACTGGGTGAACCGTCAGCAGGTCCAAGGCCCAATATTGCAGAAGAGATAAGTGTAGGTGGGGGGGTTAGAGGGACCTATTTCCAGGAGTGGGGGGGGGGGACATCTCCATCATTCACCCAGAAAATAAGAGCAGTGCAACAGATTGACTAAAAAAACTTTTAGTTAAGAAAAAAGTTTGAGCTCAGCAAATCTAAGATTCACTTACTGAGGAACAAAACCCAAGAATTTTACTTCTTTAAGTGTTCCCAATTTTTGATGCCCCGCTGTGTGCATCCCCCGGGATCGCTAAAAAATCAGCTCCCCTTGGTTCCCATGTGGCCAATCAGCCAATCAGCCGCTCTCATTCAATGTCAGCTTTTTTACACCAACTGTAAAAAAGCTGAAGTAGAAAAGAGGATGGCTTCCAGGAGCTTGTCTAATACCAGTGGATGCGGTTGGCCGCATCCCCCGCTACCCTCTAAAACGAATCGTGCCTGCGCCGGCCATTCACAAGTGCCTGACACAACTGGCATGCGCCTTGATAGAGGGATAGCGAGGATGTGGCCGCTGCACATGCGCCTTTAGACCGGGAAAGAAGGTGAGTTTATGGGCGACCACACTGCGCGGCATCCTGATTTTGAATTCCCCGGGAGCGGGAATCAATAGATTCCTGGGCTGACCTCCGTGGGTTTTGGCTTACTTAAATCAACCTACAAAACCCTCTACGACCAAACTCTTTCCTACATTTTATCGTTAGTCCAAAGATACCAACCCAGACGCAGTCTCAGATATTCCCCCAACCTTCTTCTGTGCTGAACTCTGATCACCTCCTCCCACTCTCTTGTCTAGGATGTCACACGTGCAGTTCCGCTCTTCTGGAATGCTCTTCCCCATACATTGGTCTATTTAGACGAGTCTATAATCTAGCCTAGCCAAACCTCTTAACAGTCTTGGCCCCCATCAGAGAACTTGCTGCAATGCTTAGTCAGCTCACAAGAGCATGACTCTCTCTCCTAATGTACTCCTGTGCTAATGAGTTGGATAGATTGTCATATCTCTGCTATATATCCGACTCATACTGCCCTGTGTATTATAAGTATGTTACTCATCCCACCCTCCTGTCATTTACACTTTGTACAGCACCCTGAAATATGATTGTGCTTTATAAATAAGCAATAATAATAAAGCATAAATATACTAAAGTATACAATATAGAGTGATACAAAATGGTATTGATCTGTACATACAAATCAACTAAACTGAAAAAATAAAACAATCAAAATATATATATACTGTAAATCAATGAAAGAAATGTAACCTAACCTTAATCGCTTAAACTATCCCCAGCTGATATCAGTAAGTAATGTGATGATGCAAATCTGGGATTCCGTTATAACATTACTCACTCATAGCGTCCAAGGATGGGTTGAACCAGTATAGGGAGGTTGTTATACATTTCTTTCACTGATCGAATCATCTTAATGGACAATTATCACTATATATATATATATATATATATATATATATATATATATATATATTTATAGTGATAATTGTCCATTAATATAAAATATATCATATAAATATATATATAGTATATGTTACATCTTGAATCATCCAAACAGCCAAATATGTAGTCAAAAAAGTATTTAAGCAGCAACTATCATTACATACCTGTCTGCCACCGCTCCTGCTCTGCCACCTTACCCTGGCACTGAGGCAGGATGGGGGTGGTTACAGAGAAAAAACAACCCATACCTTAGCCTATTCCTGCACTCCGGATCCTGGGCGCCGCCATCTTGGAGGGAAGAAACAGAGCCGCTTCCCTGCTCCGTGCGTACTACTGCCAACCCATTGGAAGTAAATGGGCAACAGGAGCACGTGTGGAGCCAGGGGATTGATCTTTGCTTCTTTTCCTGCTGCGTCCGTGGAGACCGAGAGGAGTGGCAAAGGGCACCTGGCTGAGGTTTGGGATATTTTTTGGCACCAGCGTGAGGGGTCACTTTTAACTGAAGTTCTGCTTTAAGTGATAGGCTACATTACTTTCTCTAAAAGTAATTATAAATAAATAATATAAATAAATAATAAAAAAATTATATATATATATATATATATATATATATATATATATATGCATATATAGTGGTTAATGATACCTAATCTGGATATAATTTTCACAGGTGTTTCATTATAGTTGTCCTTTAAATACTTTTTTGACTACATGTTCTTTCTTTAGTAAATAGCGTTGATTTATCTCATATGCTATTTTTTTTGGTTTTAATTTTTCGATTCAGTTGATTTGTACATACAGGTAAGTGTTTGGTGTACCATTTGGGTAACAATGTATTTTTTTAAAGTTAATACACTTTTTTGATTTGGTTTATTTTCAATGTTGGATTTGTGCTTTGCATATTTAATTTTTTATTCACTCCTTGCATTATTAACTAGGATTATTATATTGATTCTGTGATATTCTCTTTCTTTTTGCCAGTTTTTATGGTTTCTAATCCATTACCTAATAAAATATTTTTTTTATACATACATGTTTTGGGTGCCGATTTCTTAGTTAATTATTTAAGTCCACTTCCTATTTAAATTTTGATGGTGTATATTTTTGTGTGCCAAAATGATGTCCTCAAGGTACTGAGCTGATCTAGTATTTTTTTTTTATTTAATTTTTATTATGTTAGTGAATGTGTGTTTTATGGAAGCAGCTTCACTATCTATGACTAGAGAAGCCCACATGTCAAGGACTGCCTATAAAAGCCCACATGACCCAGATTGGCTAGAGAAACCCACATGACCAAGACTAACTAGAAAAGCCAACATGAACCAGACTGGCTAGCGATGCCCACATAACCATGACTGGCTAGAGCCGTGTTCCCCAACATTCTCCTCAAGAGCCACCAACAAGTCATGTTTTGTGGATCTGCAAATTGCTGGCTCTATAGCTCTGCTACTTTACCTGTGCTCCTGCTTGGAGAGCACGACCTGTTGGTGGCTCATGAGGAAAGGGTTGGGGAACACTGGGCTAGAGAATCCCACATAACCAGGACTGGCTAGAGAAACCCACATGACTAGAACTAATTATTGAAGCTCACATGACCAGGACTAACTATTGAAGCCCACATGACCAATACTGACTGGAGAAGGCCATGTGACCAACACAGGCAAATGAAGCCCACATATAGCGGATTGGCTAGAGAAGACCACATGACTAGGATTGGCTAAAGTAGAGCACATAAGCAGGACTGGTTAAAGAATCCCACATGATCAAAACTGGCTACAAAGGCCAACATGACAAGGAATGTCCAGAGAACCCTACAGGACTGACTAGAGGCCACATAACCAACACTGGTTAGAGAAGCCAACATGACCAGGACTGGCTGAAAAGACCACATGGCTAGGACTGACTAAAGAGGCCAATTGACCAGGACTGCCTAGAGAAACCCACATTTGTACTGGCTAGAGAAGCCTACATGGCTAGGACTGGCTAAAAAGCTCACATGGTTAGGACTGAGTAGAGAGGCCCACCTGACCAGGAATGCCTAGAAAAGCCCACATGACCTGGATTGCCTAGAAAAGCCCACATGACTAGTACTTTGTAAAGAAGCCCACTGCCACTGGATAGAGAAGCCCACGTGGCCAGAACTGTCTGAAGACGCCCACATAACCATCACTGGTTAGAGGAAGCCCACAGATCTGACATTGGTTAGAAAAGCCCACATGACTAGAACTGACTGGAGAAGGCCACATGCCCAGAACTGGCTTAAAAAAATCCACATGACCTTAGAGAAGTGCACATGACCTTGACTACCTATAGAAGCCCTCAAGACTAGCATTATGTAAAGAAGTCCACGAAACCAGAACTGGTTAGAGAGGCCCACACAACTGTCTAAAGAAGAACAGATACTGCTTAAAGAAAATTCCAAGAAAAACTAGCCCTACCTCTATGGGGTCGGTGCAGAGACCTGTAAGAAAACTAACTTATTTTTTAGAAGACAAAACTGCCATTAACTTTCTTTGTCTACCTTGGGGCTCATTCAGAGCCAGGTTAAATTTTACACCCAGTGGACAATGAAAGTGGAAACTTGTGGACTTTGTTTAAATTGCCTTAATAAAAGTGAAGTATTAAGGTATACTCGCAACTAGATTTTAACTGTTTTGCTACTGCTTAGAGAGACCCATGTGAACCGGACTGGCTAGAGATGCCCATATGGCCAGGACTGACTAGAGAAGCCCAAATGACTAGGTTTGTCTAGAGAAGCCCACATGGCAAGGACTGCCTAGAGAGACTCACATGACCCAGACTGGCTAGAGAAGCCTACATAGAAAAGCCCACATGAACAGGGCTGGCAAGAGATGGCGAAATGACCGGGAATGGCTTGAGAAGGCCACATTACCAGGATTGGCTAGAGAAAGCCATGTAACCAAGCCCACATAACCAGCACAAGTTAGAGAAGTCCACATGACCAGCACTGGCTAGAGAAGCTTACATGGCCAGGACTGGCTATGGAAGCCCACATATCCAGGAATGCTGAAGAAGTCCACGTGGCTAGGATTGACTAGAGATGCCCACACGACCAGGATTGGGTAGGAAAGCCCATGTGACTAAGACAATCTAAAGAAGTCATCATAACTGACACTGCTTAGAAAAGGCCACATGACTTACTAGAATAACCCACATAATCAGGACTAACTAGATGATCACATGACCTTAACTGGCTAGCAAAGCCCACATGGCCCGGAATGGCAGGAGAAGCCCAGTTGACCAGGAATGGCTTAAGAAGCCCACATGACCATGACTTCCCAGAGAAGGCCACATGACCAGGACTGGCTAAAGTAGCCCACATGGCCAAGACTGACTGGTGAAGCCCACATGACCAGGACTGGCTAGTCAAGCTCATGTGACCCTGACCGGCTAGTGAAGGCAACATGACCAGGACTGGCTAAAGAAGGCCACATGACCAAGACTAGTTCTAGATGCCCACATGACCAGAACTGGCTAGAGAAGCCTGCATGATCAGGACTGGCTAGAGATGCCCACATGTCCAGGTCTGGCTAGAGAAGCCAACATGACCAGCACTGGCTAAAGAAGCTCATATTAACAGTACTGACAAGAGAAGCTAGGTTGGTTAAAGTAGACCACATTTCCAGGGTTGGCTGTAGAAGTCGACATGACCAGTGGTGCTGCCAGATAATTTTGGGAAAGTCTACGACACAAAATAAGCAGGCTACTGCAAAGACCCTGACTGTGTTATTTACTCACCTTATTCAGGGTACCTACGGAATTGTTGCTCGCTTTTCTCTGCGAGTCTCCAAGTGGCTCCACAGGAACCTTAAAAAAGTTTATAGATAGCAAGTCCATGGGGCTTTATAGTGACAATTCCCACTGTAGGGCACTCCAAAGTGAAATACCCACTAGCTAATATTGTCAGTGACTCGAGAATCTATTTAGAATTTTAGTCCTCTTAAAAACAGACCAAAAGTCCCATAACTCCAATCCTGATCTGGGATTCCTCTACTATTAAAAAACCAAAGGAAGCCAAAATCAGACATGGTGCTTCTGGTCTCCAACATGACTGCTAGGCCACTACATACATGCCCCACCTGGGAAATGTGGTTGGTCGATAGAGGAGAAAGGGACGTGCATATGCAGCTGAAATGTACTGTATGTATTATTGTCAAATGTGCTTTCCTGGGTGATCTCTAAGTGAAGGGCCTTACCTAACCGGCATGCTCTGGGGTTGCACTTTAGGTTTGTTTTAAAGAGTAATTTTCTAAATGTGTAACTGCTTAGTCCTCCCTGCTTATAGCATGGTCAGATGGGCCCCATGGAGAGCTCATTTCCAGCTATGGCTATTAGACCACTGGAAGGAGATCTATAGTGGTCAGGATGCCCTCCTTACAGGTAATAACATTACCAGCTATGGCTACTAGACCACTGGAGGGAGATCTATAGTGGCCGGGATGGCCTCCTTGCATGTAATAACATTACCAGCTATGGCTACTAGACCACTGGAAGGAGATCTATAGTGGCCGGGATGCCCTCCTTGCATGTAATAACATTACCAGCTATGGCTACTAGATCACTGGAGGAAGATCTATAGTGGCCGGATGCCGTCCTTACAGGTAATAACATTACCAGCTATGGCTACTAGACCACTGGAAGGAGATCTATAGTGGCCGGGATGCCCTCCTTGCATGTAATAACATTACCAGCTATGGCTACTAGACCACTGGAAGGAGATCTATAATGGCCGGGATGCCTTCCTGGCATGTAAAAACATTACCAGCTATGGCTACTAGACCACTGGAAGGAGATATATAGTGGCTGGGATGCCCTCCTTACATGTAATAACATTACCAGCTATGGCTACTAGACCACTGGAAGGAGATCTATAGTGGCCGGGATGCCCTCCTTACATGTAATAACATTTCCAGCTATGGCTACTAGACCACTGGAAGGAGATCTATAGTGGCCGGGATGCCCTCCTTACATGTAATAACATTACCAGCTATGGCTACTAGACCACTGGAAGGAGATCTATAGTGGCCGGGATGCCCTCCTTGCATGTAATAACATTACCAGCTATGGCTACTAGACCACTGCAAGGAGATCTATAGTGGCCGGGATGCCCTCCTGGCATGTAATAACATTACCAGCTATGGCTACTAGACCACTGCAAGGAGATCTATAGTGGCCGGGATGCCCTCCTGGCATGTAATAACATTACCAGCTATGGCTACTAGACCGATGGAAGGAGATCTATAGTGGCTGGGATGCCCTCCTTGCATGTAATAACATTACCAGCTATGGCTACTAGACCACTGGAAGGAGATCTATAGTGGCCGGGATGCCCTCCTTGCATGTAATAACATTACCAGCTATGGCTACTAGATCACTGGAAGGAGATCTATAGTGGCCTGGATGCCCTCCTTGCATGTAATAACATTACCAGCTATGGCTACTAGACCACTGGAAGGAGATCTATAGTGGCCGGGATGCCCTCCTTGCATGTAATAACATTACCAGCTATGGCTACTAGACCACTGGAAGGAGATCTATAGTGGCCGGGATGCCCTCCTTACATGTAATAACATTTCCAGCTATGGCTACTAGACCACTGGAAGGAGATCTATAGTGGCCGGGATGCCCTCCTTACATGTAATAACATTACCAGCTATGGCTACTAGACCACTGGAAGGAGATCTATAGTGGCCGGGATGCCCTCCTTGCATGTAATAACATTACCAGCTATGGCTACTAGACCACTGGAAGGAGATCTATAGTGGCCGGGATGCCCTCCTTACATGTAATAACATTTCCAGCTATGGCTACTAGACCACTGGAAGGCGATCTATAGTGGCCGGGATGCTCTCCTTGCATGTAATAACATTTCCAGCTATGGCTACTAGACCACTGGAAGGAGATCTATAGTGGCCAGGATGCCTTCCTTGCATGTAATAACATTACCAGCTATGGCTACTAGATCACTGGAAGGAGATCTATAGTGGCCAGGATGCCTTCCTTGCATGTAATAACATTTCCAGCTATGGCTACTAGACCACTGGAAGGAGATCTATAGTGGCCGGGATGCCCTCCTTACATTTAATAACATTTCCAGCTATGGCTACTAGACCACTAGAAGAGGATCTATAGTGGCCGGGATGCCCTCCTTACATGTAATAACATTACCAACTATGGCTACTAGACCACTGGAAGAGGATCTATAGTGACCAGGATGCCCTCCTTACATGTAATAACATTACCAGCCATGGCTACTAGACCACTGGAAGAGGATCTATAGTGGCCGGGATGCCCTCCTTGCATGTAATAACATTACCAGCCATGACTACTAGACCACTGGAAGGAGATGAGTTATCTCAGACATTTCATTCACCGTATTAATCATATTGATCACTCACTCCGAGAGCTCTGGATCTTCCAATACGATACTTCGGCCGGAATCCCATCAATGCTTGAGACGAGTCTACAGTGTGCATAGTGGTCCCATCATTGGCAAACACTTGCCCCAGCGATGGGGGATCATTATAATCGTCTCTCTCTGACTGAGGTTGAGGGATGAAGTTCCAGTGTTGAGCAGTAGGCGGCGACTGTGCTCTGTGATAACTGGAGCGGCTGTTATATTCCATGTTCAGCTCTTGTAGGGTCCTTTGGTGCCCGAAAGGGGGCACAATGGTTATAGATCCCGAGGAAATATCGAGTTCGGGACTCTGCAATCCCATATTCCATAGTCCACCAGAAGAGCCACTGTTCACGGGAAAGACACGAGAGGCGTTATATTGAGCCGCCAGCGCTGGATTACTCCGCTGGTCAGCTCGAGCTGGGCTAAAAAGCTGTGAAGAAGACTGATGGGGACCCGTCCATGTTGGCATTTCAAAAACGGACTCATAGGAGGGTGGGGGAGAATTGCTGGACTCCGAGGCTGGAGCAGGATGGTTATTCCACATTGGTACGGCCAGGCGTGTACCATATCCAGGAGGCGTGAATGGAACGCTCTCAGAAATCTGCATGGTCCGGTCATTCGTTGGCATGGGCATTTCTGGAGAAATGGAAATTAGAACATAAAAAATAGTTATTAAAGAAGACCAAAACTTGTTTCGGACATTCAGTCTTTTAGACTCCAGGGGTGGCCAATTCCCTCTCCTCGGGGGATCCTGATTTAGGATGCCCTGCTGAGTGGAACCCCCAGGATCTTAAGGGACTTGTGGGGCAGTCATGACCTAGAGGTAAGGAAGCGGCCCGGCCACAGGACATTGAGAAAGGCACCTAACCCCCTAACTACTCCCCGGCCTCTGAAATTAGGGCTACCCACTGCTCTGCTTTCCAAATCATCCAAGCTCCTAGTTAAGCAGACCAAAACCACTGGAATAGCCATAAACCATACCTTCCAGTGATCCCATGGCGCATGCGTGGACCACGGCTGCATCCCCTGTAACCCTCTGGTTGATGTGTGTCCCCACACCAAGTCTTATCTGAATGGCCAGAGGGGAACTGAATGCAGGAGGTTTCCAGCGCTCCATAAGCTTTTTGTGCATGCAAAGGGGACAATCTCCACAGAGTCTTTTCCATCCCACAGTGTGATGCATCACCTTGCACATCTAAATTCCAATAGCAGGCTCATGGCTGCTTTATAAAGTACCACAGCTGATTATAATAGAAACAATTAAGATAAATGAATTGCTCCTTGGCTGTAACACAATGTACCTCTAAGCAGGGAGCTGGTAGGCTTTTCAGGATGACTCATCCTATTGGTTATAGTCACAGCAGAAAGGAGAGATAGCTCATCCCAAGGTTGTAACATCCCTTGCCAATATACGGCTGCCTGAGCTTTGTCGCCTTTGTAGATGGCCATTGTATGCTTGTGAACACATAGGATTTTTTCCTCCACATTTAACCCAGCCCCGCAGCGAGACAAACACAAGCAGTGAGTGCACACAGTGGTGGTCTCCTTAAACCATGGCTCCCGTACAGCAAATTGGGTGTTAGGTGACTTGTTTAAGAACATCTCAGCCACGTCCAAGCATTAAATGAAACTCTCAACCCTCCTGTTACAAGGTCGATTCCTTAACACAAGGTCATACCTGCCTTAAATATTATTCATTATAGATTGCCGGGTGCATGCTTATCGGTGGAGAATCGTCAGAGAGGTAACAATACTTGCATTCCCTGGGGTTTCACACACACACAGGGGTATCCCAAATTAGGCTGCCCCATTAAAGCAGACCCAAACCTAGGTGAGTGAAAAAAGGGGTTTATTTGACATTGGGAAATAGGAGGATGAAATGGTGGAGGCTACAAAAGAAAGCAAAGGAAAAGGAAAAAAAGAGGAAAGATTGGAAAGGGGATCAGAGGGAGAGAATAGAGAAATAGAGAATACAGGAAGGAAAGAATGGCAAAGTAGGTCGGGTGAAGTTTGGAGGAAGAGAATGCAAGAGAAAAAAGAGTGAGGAAGCACACTGAAAGCAGACAAGAGATGATGGAAGGAAGAGTGAAGGGAACGTGAAAGAGAAGAAGAAAAAATTAATGGAAAAGAAGAATATAGAAGCAGGGGCGTACATACCATCGAGTCAGGGGAGGCAGCTGCTACCGGGCCTGTGGGAGAGGGGACCCCATGCAAGCTGCTTTCCTTCCACCTTTCAGAACTCAGGGTAAAAACGTGGGCTGGTGCTACCCCAGTATGCAGTGTTGGTGCAATGTCTATTGGGAGCACCAGGGGACAGAGCAGTAGGTTCTGCAAGGCCAGTGCATTGTTTACCCCTGGCAGTCTGTGCACAGAGCACTCCAGGAAACAAGGTGCTGACATCTTATTTCCACCATGTGGAACCTACAGATCTTGCCCCTGGTGCTCCCTGCAGACAGTGCGCCACTTCTCCACTCATTTCCACTCTAGGCCAGTCTTTTCCACTCTAGTTCGGTTGTCATGGGTTTTGGTCCACCATGAAGTTTGCTGTGGGGCCCTGTGAAACCTATGTACTCTCCTATATAGAAAAGGAAAGAAAGGTGGGAATGGGGGAGAAAGGTGGGCAGAATAATTAAAAAGAAGAGGAAGGAAAAGAAGGGATTTCTATTATACAGTACGCTTGCCCTTCCTTGTAATGTATCTTGGTGTCAATGTCTATTATAAATAGTGATGGCTTTCAGATCCAGGCCCAAGCTAGACTCGACCCAAATCTTGCTGATTTGCTCCACCCCGGATACCGGCAAGAACCAGGTCAAATTATGCGGCACGCCACCTGCAAATGCTGGCTGATGGCATGTTGGCCATCACTACCCTTGGAGCTGGTATAGGTTCCTTTGGACCTCTTACCAGTTCACAAACAGTTAAAAGAAAAAAAAATATATATATATTTTTAGAATAAAAATTTAAAAAAACATACTTTTGTTGATTCTTGCTTCATCCCTGGGTATCTCCTTTCATGTCCCTCCTCTCAAGTGACATCATTAGTCACATGGGGGGGATTCCACATAGGCTTCTCCTATGTGGTATAGAAGACATCAAGAAGATCACTGCACCCCGGACCAAGAGGAAGCCCTGACCTTGGTGACCTGCAGAGAGGATGCCACCTGGAAAGCTCATTTTTTTATTTTAAAAATGTATTTCCTTTTTATTTTTCTTTAACTGTTTATGAAGATTCCTCACAGGGTAGAATCTCCATCCAGGGGATCCAGTTCATGGCACAGTTGCTGGAGGTTCCACAGGAACCAACTGGGGGCTACCCTCTTGAGCTTTGGGGACATGCACAGGAGCCCCTGGCCTGAGTAAAGCAGAAAGTGAAGGGTAGCCATCGGCAGATGGTGGACCCACGGTCCCAGCTATGGGCAACCATACAGCCCTTCTGAGAGCAGTCCAACCACCACTCTGGAGAGATGTGGACAGTTCGGCACATAAACCTTGGAATGTACTCATGAAAAAGTCAGTGTGCGGTTCAGGCCTCCCTGCTGGGGCAGCAGTGCAATCACCGCAGGAAGGCCAGGAGTGAAAGCCGGGAGTTTCCCCCAAGATACCACATCCATTGGACTCTGCCCAGAGTCCTCAGCCTGAGACAGCACTACAGCTGTTGGACCTAAACTCTCCAGGAAGGCGAATTAGCATCTGTGAGTTGAGCCAAGCCCTGACACAGAACACAGACTCCCTGCTGATTCTCTCACAACTCTGGGCTGTGAAGGCCCCCCTGAGTCTGAGACAGGGGCGACCCCTGGAGAGAGATCCCTCGGGTCAAACACCAGTGTCTCAGACATCCGGCACCAGGGCTGGATTAAGTGTGGTGGAGGCCCCAGATACAGTATTTTTTCCTTTAAAATAATAAGATAGCCAAGTAACTGATTGGTGGAATGCCAGGTTGAGTCCCTTGTGCGGGTGCGTGCTGCTCGGGAACTCCTGCTTTGCCATTCTGGGTGGGGGGTAGTGTAGTCGCCCAGCTGGTCCAGCAGAAAACAGTTCTGTGCATTGAGCTGCCAGCGGCTGTGCTTGGTGGCTGTTGTGCAGTGAGTGTCCAACGACTAACAGCTCTGCGCGCACTGTGTGTTGCTGGCGGCGGCTTTGCTGCTCTAGACTCTCCTTCCTGCCCTGTGGTGGCTTTGGTTGCAGGTTTACAAAAACAAAAAAAAGGCTTGCCCAGGCGCGGTCACCCCCCCCCCCTGCTGCCGATAGCTTTGTTGCCGGCCCTGTGGCCCGTCAGACCAAAGACTGAAAAGCCCCCTGGACCAGATCATAACCCAAAGGTTGGGGGAGGCCCACTTGGCAGGGCAAGTGGTAGAGGCCCCCGGGGCACGTGCCCCTTACGCCCTCTTCATAATCCGGCCCTGTCCAACACCGACACAAATCAGACTGTAGCTGGGCTGCTGTGTGTCCTAGCACCAAGTCAGATACTGAACCAAAACCGGCCCAAAAAGGCGCACACATTCATTCATTTAGTTCAGTGCGACCCTGGAACCCGAGAAAATTGAGACGTGCCTATGGAGCATGCTGTCAGCACTGGGGCTTAAAACGGACAAAAAGTCAAAAATAAAAAATAAGCCCAGGTGACTTGTGTCCGCAGCACACTGCTGCTTTTCCTAGCAGCTTCCAGGTGCGGAAATCCAGACTATATAAACCAATAGGAAGCTGCAGACTGCCTAAAGCTTTTTGGAGCATGCCGCAGAACACAGTGAGACCGAGGATTCATCCGCTCCCTTTCCCTGCGCCGTAGCTCTGTATGTTAATATGCACAACA